>CAJNDT010002347.1:387500-401802 GCA_905221615.1 Symbiodinium sp. CCMP2592 | reverse complement strand
CGCGTTGGGCAGGATGGGATGCGGGTTCCGCTACGAGGGGGCTTGGAGGAAGCCACGGCCGAGACGTCACTAGTGGTTCCAGAGTGGACACTAGGAACGAGCAGGTGTACCACATAGTGGAATCGGCCGACATTGAGAAGATGATCGAGGAACCTCCCTCCGACTACTACTACGACAAGCTGCGGGAGGATATGGGTGCGAGGCACAAGGGTGCTTGCCCGCACCTTCTCGATCACCTGGTCTCTTTGGAAGCTTTCCTCGACAAGAGCATCCTCTTGGGGTTCTCCTTTGGTGTCGCCAAGGCTGAGATCTGTGTGTCAGAGGGTAAGCTCCTCGGGCACCGGATCGGGCGGCACGGGAGTGCGCCCGACGAGGAGCGATGCCAAGCGGTCGTGGATTTTCCGCCGCTTAAGGAAAAGCTCCACATCCAGCAATTCCTTGGGTGTGCGAACTGGCTTCGGGGCTATCTGCCAGCGGAATATGGCCATGCTGCTAAGGTTTGGGGCCAATGGCAGAAACCGGGAGCGGAGTTTCCGGAAGGTGGCCTGGGGACAGGCACCACTGCCGGCTGCAAGGCTTTCAAGGCCATCAAGAAGATGATGAGCCACCATATCAGCCTGGCGGCCTTCGATGAGGCGTCGGCTGCTGATGGGTCTTGCCCGCTTGAGCAGATAGCGGACGCCAGCGGGATTGCGGTAGGGGGCTCGGTGGTGCAAATGAGCAGGGACCTCTCAAGGATTAAGGTTCTTATGACTCACTCCAAGAGTCTGACCCATGCGCAGCAAAATTGGCCCCCGCTGATTCAAGAAGCCTTCGCACAGCTCGAAGTCAAGCGAGCAACCCGAAAGGTCTTCGGAACTATCCGAACCCTGTGTTGGACGGACCATGCCAATCTTACGAGAGCGCAGTCCTCTGATATCGGCTCCGACCAGAAACTGGTTCGATGGGTTGCGGAGATCTTGATGGATGGGTCTGAGATCAGGAGTCTCAGTGGTCGCAGTGCGACGATGGGGGACTCCTTTTCCAGGAACCCGAAGGGTCGGGACGAGCTCTTGGCCGCCCGGACCAAGGACTTGGTCGGGATGACTGGCCAGCTGAAGGGGTTCGACCTGGACCAGTACCTTGGAGAAGGGACCGAAGGTGACGGTACTGTTCCCTGGGCAGTAGGGGAAGACGCGGTTCCCGATCACGCGACGCAGGTTGCCCCGGCGACCGCGGCTGCGGTGCCGGTCGGGGTCGCGGGCGGTCCCCCTGTCCGCGTTATGATTGTTTTCGATTATGCCCCTGGGACGGAGCAGGAAAGGGCGCTCACGGAGATCCGTGAAGTCTTCGTCTCGGGAATCCCGGGGCACTCCATTGCGGTGAGAGGCTGCTGGGGCCCTTTTGAGGACGATGACGGAGTGGCGTCCCACTTCGACGGTATGACCGGTAAGCTTACCGGGCCCAAGAAGGTCAAGAAGCTCCGCGTCGACCTGCTTACGTCCTGTGCGAAGGTACTTCGGGAAGACGCTGCGTTTTCCCCTACCTTTCTGGTAGGACTTGGCCAAGGAGGAGTTGTCACCGCTGCCTTGCGGTGGCCGCTGGTGGTTGAAGTCACCCTCCAGGCTCGAAACCTGCAGCGCAAGGAAGCCCGCGTCGCGGGCCTCGCTTGGGCAGGGATCAAGGGTATCTGGAGCCTTAAGCCTAAGGTCTGGAAGGCGCACTCTACTCATGCTGAGGTGGCTGAGGCGTGCCCAGAGATGGGGCGTGAGTTTCCCGAGCCCCCTATACCAGGATATGGGATAGTGGGCAAGATTGCCGCTTCCGCTGAGGTCCTTTCGTCCCTGAAGCTAGAAGGGATCTCCAAAGTCGCGGATGTTTCCTTGCGTGGTCTCGTTGACGCGCCCTCTCGGGAGCTTTGGGATCACGAAGGAGTCTGCGCCTGCGGAAAGAGGACATACCTATTTTCAAGGTGTCCTTCGTGCATCCGGCAGGAGGCGGAGGAAACAGCTCTGGAGGTTGCTGAGGCCCAAGCCGAAAAGGAGGCCGCTGAGGGCCCGGAGTCTGCCGACCCGAGCGTGTCACTCGAGGTGAACGCCCTCTTGTCCGCCAGCCTTGCTGATGGTTCGGTGGACATTGATACGGACCTCATCCGAGCATGGGCCAAAAGTTTCCTCCAAAAGCCCGTGGAAGGGCTCCTGCCCACGGTGTACGGCAGGATTAAGGCGAGGGTCTGGACTGGGGGCGACCTGGAGCTTCCAGTCGAGGGGTGCGAGAAGGACGGCCCTTCTTTGTGGAGTTCCTGGGTCGTGAACGCCTCTGGTGAAGTCCTGCAAGGGCACCAGGCCTTCCCGTCCTGCCTGAGCGGGCCGAGCTCGCTCAACTGGGCTGTCGAGCCCAACTGGCACAGCCACAGGCATGTGGTTAATTCTGAGTGCGAACGCATATGGAATCTCCAGGAGGGCGAAGTTCGCCTCCGGGAATCCTTTGCGTGTCTCCTTGGTCTCAAGGGAGAGGTGGACCGCGTGGAAGGTTGGAATGATGGGGACGGCATCCAGTCCCTTGGGCATCGGAAGTCGCTCAGGGCTTCGCCTGTCATCGCCGCCTTCCAGTGTTCAGGAGAGGAAGGCCATTGGATGGCCGTCCAGCTCTCGAAGAAGATCGAGGTCAAGGAAGGAGAGCTTAGCAGGACCCTGGCTTTTGTGGGGTCCGCTACCAAGGCCCCACGGGTGGTTGTGGAGTTGTACTCCTCCCACCGGCCCTTTTGTGTCAAGTCACATTCCGTGCGGACTTGCCGGGTTAAGGTGTCCGCGTCCGGGGGTTCTGGTCCCCTCAGCCTCGGTTCTTTCCCTGTGCTGTCGGACAAGGACAGCCCGGAGAGTCAGAGAGAAAAGCTGGCCTTGGCGGCCAGGGATGGCGCCGGGCTCTGCGAGTTCGGCGTCACGCCAGCTCTTCGCACGGCTTGGCACGAGGCTCAACGGAGAGATCCGTCCCTTACGGCTTCGGTCAAGAAGCCGGAAGCCCCTTTCAAGCTTGGCTCGGACGGAGTCTTGGAGAGGGAAGTGACCATCAAGACTGGCCAGACGGTGGTCGTCCCGGTCGTCCCGAACGGTATCGCCGGGCCCAATGGCGTCACGTGGCGGAAGTCATGCTACATGACTGTGCATTGTGGCCTCCTGGGGGCGCACCGTTCGGCGGAGGTCACGTTCCGTCTCCTTGAAAGGGCCGTCTGGTGGCCAGGAATGGAACCAGACGTTAAGTTGTGGGTGTCCAAATGCCTGGCGTGTGTTAAGGGCAGGGCCCGAGCCACGAAGGTCGAAGCGAAACCTGTCAAATGTCTCGCGGAAGCGTGTTGGCAGGAAGTTTCCGTCGACTGCGAGGGTCCTAATCGGGAGGACCGCGATGGCTTCCGATACAGTATTACGTACTTTGATTGCCTTAGCCACGCAGTGCTTCTGGAACCCATGAAGACACTTACGCATACGGATGTGCGTAGGGCATTTCTGCGGTGCGTGCTGAGATCACGCACCCTGCCCCGCCTCATCCGATCTGATCGAGGCACTGAGTTCAAGAATGCCATGATGCTGGAGTTGTGCTCCATGCTTGGGACAACTCAGCAGTTCAGTATGGCTCTCAGGCCTTGTGAGATGGGGTCCAACGAGAGGGTCCACCAAGAGGTCCAGAAGGTTCTGGGTAACCTCATCCGGCATATCGGCGGCTCCATGGAGAACTGGAGCGAATGGCTCATGGTCGCCGAGTATGTGTTGGATAATACCCCGGGGGCGCATGGGTACACCCCCAGGGACCTGGAACGGTCCTGGAGCCTCGCCTTGCCGTTGGAGAAGGACGTTCTCCGCGAGGCCCTCCAATTCGAGCCCATCACGGACTGGGCCCGTTCCCAGTTCAAGCAGTTTTCCGACTTGGCGGCCGCTGTGCGGCGCCATTGGGACGCGAGCAGTGAGGCGCGTGCCCGACTTGCTAATCGGTCGCGTCGCACAGTTGAGCTCCGCGTGGGGGACAGAGTTGTCTGGAATTCCCCCAAGCCCCGGCCAGAGGGGGCGGGGCGTGTCCCTTGGAAGCCTGGTCTGACCGGCCCTTGGAGGATAGTGGCGGTTAAAGGCCATAGGCTGCAACTCGAACTTGTTCCTGGTGGCCCTGGTGAGGCGCCAGGCCGGCAATGTGAAGCCCACGCGGAGGATGTAGTGCTCGTGCCGGAAGATGCGGAGGTGCCCGAGAAGAGGGACCCCATAGAGTTTTTCGACGAGCCAGAGCATCAGCCGCCTTCATTGGGTCAGCAAGCGGCCGGTGAAGCTAAGCAGGTCGAGTTTACTGTCAAGCGCCGGGGCCGCAACTTCGTGTTGCGTATTGGTGACCATGTTGCGTACCATGGCGCCCGAGTGGGCCCTAAAACCTGTCGCCTAGGCAAGGTCACGCAAGTGGACGAAGCCAGGGCACAGGTGGGCGTCCACCGGTACATCCCCGACGCCTCAGGACTCAGAGTCCGGTGGCACCTTGCGTTTTTGGACGAAGGCGGTTCTCTGACCCGCGAAGGGACGAGACAGGCCATAGAGTCCATCACCGTGAAGGAGATTATCTCCAAGGTGGATCTTAGTAGGGATGGGGTTCTCGCTGCGTCTTCTGCCCGGAAGCTCGATAAGGCCGGTTACTCCTTGCAAGAGTCCGTGCCGGACCGAGTGGGTGTGGCAGCTTCCCCGATTGACGTCCCTGCTGCGTTGAAGGAGCTCCTTGCTGAGGCTCCCGCGCCCTCCTTGATCGTCGGTAGAGGTAGCTCCTGTGCCGCGGTCCAGGGGTGGATCAGAGATCACCTAGAGGGTATGGACGTGGACCTTGTCGAAGTAGCGGTGTCGGAGCACTCGCTTACTCAGGTCAGTAAGGCAGGAGGCCTGCGTAGCCCTCCTGCTGCGGTTCAAGGAGCCAGCTCCTACGGGATCCGCTGGGACTTCTCCTCAGAGGAGGACCGGCAAGCCCTGAGCCTTCTGGTCGATACGCTCGACCCCAAGTGCCTCGTTGTGGGCCTATCCGGTAAGGGTATCCCCAAGGAGTTCCTCTCCCTGGTCAGTAGGTGGGGAGCAATGGTGGCCGAGAAGGGGCGCCAGATGCTTGTTACTATCTCAGATCAGGAAGGACTTTGGGAGCCTTGGGAGGCCCAGGGGTGGGCTCCCGTGTTTGGGACGCTTTCGGAACCGAAGTTCCCTTGGGCTTTCGGCCGAGCTGATCGATGTCAGCTCTTGGGATCAGTTCCTAGGGGTTCTAAGCATTCGGAAGGAGCGCTGATCTGTCTTTCCAACTTCAAGATGGATTCGGTTTGCGTTCGCTGTGCAAAGCCTGACGCTTTGGGCAGGGTAGCCCATCAGCACGCGAAGGCCCGGACCTCTTCGAGGGTGCTCGCTCCGGCCTTGTGCCGTTGCCTGGCGGATGCTGGTCTGAGGGGCGACCAGCCCCCTTGCTACGACAGCATTTGCTCAGTGAGCGGCCAGCCGCCGGCTGAGCCTGCGAAGCCTTCCGCTCCGGAGGTACCGTTGCCGGACGTTAAGTCTGGCGAGGACCTCTCCCCTCAAGAGAGAGCGAAGATGGAGGCTGAAGTTCTGGAGTTCTCCAGGAAGATGGATGCTCACTGGCGGTCGAAGGCAGACGCCAAGGATTGGGATGGTGTCTTCGCGGACCTGGAGGTCTATGCGTTGGCAGGCCAGGCTGTGGCTGCCGATCCCCGCCGTACGCCAGAGTATAAGGCGCAGGTCATTGAAGGCCTCAGGTTGGGCCCTACGGAGAACCGTCCGGGGCTCACCGAGGCTGATCTCGCAGCCATTAAGGAGACGGTGGGCCGGAAGGCCGCTGCATTCTGGGTCGAAGGTACGGCGCGTACCACGGTCCGGAAGTTTGCGCACGACTGCGTCCCTACGGGGCCTCCGGTCAGCTCTCAGCCCCATGCGCTCCGCGGGGAAGCGGCGCAGTGGGTTGATGACCGGCTTGAGGAGGAGGTCCAGAGAGGGCAGCTTGTGCGAGGCCCTTCGGCCTGGGGTTCGGCCCCTTTCCCTACGAAGGAGATGCCTTCCCACAAGCGGGCGAGGAAACGCCGCTTGGTGGTAGATTACCGCAGGGTAAACGCCAGGGTGAAGAGATCCACTTACTACTGCCGGCGGAGCACGGATGTGCTCGCTGCAGCGGTAGGATCAGTCTGGTATAGCTTCGTTGATGCGGTTTCCGGGTTCAATCAGATCCGCAACACGAAGCGTGCCAGGGAGGTTCTTGCCATTGTTGCGCGTAGCGGTAAGTACCTCCCTATTGGGCTTACCTTCGGGCCTGTCAATGGTCCCGACGATTTTAACTACGTCGTGGACCGCGCGTATGCGCCGGGTCGCAATCGAAGGCTTAGGTTCACTAAGGAATGGGTGGCCTATGTCGACGACCTGACGGTTCGTACAGGTAGGGTCGTTGACGGCCGTTTCCTCACGGATGCGGAGGCAGAGGAGGAGATAAGGACGGCGTGCCGGAAGGGCAGCCGCTCCGCGCCTCAGACCGCCGCTTCCGCCCTTGAAGCCTTAGGCGCTCGAGGCCGCGACGGCTCGAGCTCCAGTCCGCCTGACGCGGACCGGAAGGTCGCGCCTAAAGCAAAAGCAAAACACGATGAATCCCTAACGGACACTAACCACCCCACAAGAGCCCTATACCCTAACTCGCTTGTGTTCGTCTTGACCGCTTGTGTCTTGACCGCGGGGTCTAGGTTAGGGTTCGGGGTCTTAGTGTGCCGCGTCGGGGGGGTTCGGGGGGGAACGTGGGGGGCAGCTCGGACGCAGGCCTGTACGCCCGTGGGTCGCTACCTCCTTTCTATGCTACTACTCGTTGCGTGCGTGCTGCAGCAAGGGTGTAGTGAGGTAGTCCAGGGTGTAGGTCGTGCTGAGTGTGAGCCCTACCCCCTCTCTCTGTGCAGCCCCCTTGAACCCCCTGCCTTTCAGGACATGGCCGCGCAGCGTGGGCTCAAGACGAGTAGCCCAGTAGCTTGCGACGGGCCGCGCGGGCCCTTGCCATCGGCTTCTTGCGCCTCGCGGTGTGCTTTGGCACACGTGGGCCGGGAGGTCGCGTGTACCCCTCTTTCCTTCGCTGCCGGTGGGTCCTCCGTGGACCGGCTGGTCGCGGAGCCACTCCCACTTTTTCCTCCGTGTGCCGGGCCCCTCGTGGGCCAGGGAGCCGCGAGGGGCGCCATGGGAGGTGGCCGCAGACGCGGGAACGAAGGGAAAGGCGGTCGTGATAGCAACTCACGATGGCAGCCGTGGGTGTGGCTAGAGAACCCCGCGGTTTGCCAGAGGGCGCTTACGCAAGCCCTCCGCCACGGCAAATTCGGCCTGCAGGGCCATCTCGGCGAAGGGGGCTGGATTAGCGTATCCGCCTTAGCCGAGAAGCTCCAGATCACTTCGTCCGCGATCGAGGCAGGTGCGGCGAGTGATCTGGAAAACGCGGCTGGCGGTCGGGAGAAGCAGCGGCTGGAGCTGGTCGATGGCCGGATCCGGGCTCTCCAGGGACACGGCCGTGGGTCAGGATTGACCGCGGGCACCGTGTATGGAGACGGCCTCGATGAGGCCGGCATGAGGGAGCTCTCGGTAGAGTACGGAGGCTCCACCCTCTGTCATGGCACAGAGGTGTTTCATGCGCGGCGGATCGGCCGCGACGGCCTCCTCCCGGGAGGCGGAAACGGCCCGCGCCTGACTGTCCATTGGGTGATCGGGCCCGGGTACCCAAGACAGCGGGACAGTACGTCGGGCTTTAGAAAGAACTCGACCTGTCTTGTGGTCTCGAACCTCGAGCTCCTAAGGGCTTCCGGGGTGCCCGTCTGGAGAGGGACAGACGGATGTGTTCTGACAGGGCGTGTCCCTCCAGAATGCATCCTCCGAATCCTCACGGTGCAACCCGGCTGTGAAGTCTTCGACCTCTCGCTTGCAGAGCGTCAGGGTAACACCCTGCGGTGGGTCGATGATGCGGAGCCCGGGAGCGGAGTCCGCAGAGAGCAGTCGGCGCCGCCTGGCGGAGCCGGCCCGGTCAACTACTATATCGGGGACGAGGACTCGTCTTCCGAGCTGGAAGTTGAGGTGCGGGCCAAGAGCTCGGCAATGCCGGCGGGACCCCCGCCTGGACCACCTAAGGAGGGTGGTCCCCGTGGGATGCCCTCTGCGCTGCATCGGTCCAGGACGGTCGATGATAGGCCGCCGCCAGGGCGGGAAGGCAAACTAAAGCCTACCCCCAAGGTGGCCCCAGAGGGAGCGCCTTCGGCAGGGGAACAGGAGCGGGGAAGATCACACCGCCCCCCTCAAAAGGTGCCTCCCGAAGCACCGCCTGCGGACACGATCCGCTACAAGACGCCGCCCAGGGCCCGGGATGAGCTGCCTGAGGATCCTCAGGCCGCGCCCGGTGACCCTGAGGGTGCCGGTGCAGCGCCTGGGGATCAGCCGATGGAGGCGGACCGTACGCTTACTCCAGCGGATTTGTTCCACCCGAAGAACTTCAGCAAGAAGGCGAACCCGAAGCCGCCGCCGAAGAGGCCAGCCGTTCCGGAAGGAATGGTCACGGTGAAGCCTGGCCCGACGCCGAAAGGGGTCAGGCCTCCACCGCCGTTCCTGATCATGGAAACCGAGAGGGCCGAGGAGTTCTTGAGCACCAGGCCTGGATGGTTGCTGGGTGGGCCGGCTGAGCCGCCCATCGCGCGATCTCCTCCTCCGCCACCTGCTGCGAGGAACCGGTCGGAAAGGCCCTTGCCTCATGGAGGGCTGGGGCCCGGGCCTTACCAAGGCCCTATCCGGCCTAAGCTTGGTGGGCCTCCGCTCAAGGCCGCTCCGAAGGGGGCCGTTCCTAGTGCTGAAGCCCCTTCTGCGAGCTCGGCCTCCACGGGAGGCCCAGAGGGCTCCCGAGAAGGAGGTACGGCCGTCCCAGAGGAGACCGAGGAGGAACGGGCCAAGACTGAGGCCATCCTCCGCGGGATCGACGATTTCATGGCATCCGTGGAGCGTCGGTCGGCAAGCCAAGAACGGCCCGCTCCGAAGTCTCCTGCGCGGCACACCTTTGTGCCTTTCAGTGTGGATCCGATTCCCGAGGAGGCTGCAGTGCCTGGGGAATTCGTCGATCTCGGGGACACCCCCGACCGGAGTGCGATCCATGGCGGGGGCGTGGCTGGTTGCCCTACACCCGAGGAGATTGGGAACGGAGACCCTAGAAGGGTTCCTTCCCGTGGGTCCGGCCACAAGTGTGGTATCCGCGGGTGCCGTGCCGAATTCGAGCACGAGTACGAAGCCGCGTACCACCGAGCGGCGGTCCACGGAAGGGGCCTTCCGGCGAACATGGTGCCGGCCCCGTGCGACGATGCGTTCTTTGGAGAAGCCGCTGTGGCTCTGAGACGCTTCCGCCACGGAGAAGCTCGCAGAGACCACAGAGACCGTGTCTGGGTCTTTGAGGCTGACCTGGGCCGGTTTACGCATATCTCCAACCCGGACCGCTTCTGTGATCGCATCGGGGCGGAGCTGCGTGATTTCAGGCGGCTCCCGGATGGGGCGCCTTGTGTCACTTCCGATGGTCTCTGGCGCACGTATCGCCTTGACCGGAGGCCGGTGCAGCGGGCGAAGCCTCCCGTGCGCTACCCGAGTACCATTCTCGGGCCAGCGTACGAGGAGACGGACTTCATGATGCCCAACGCCGCAGCTCCGAGTCCCTACCGTCACTTGTTTAGGGACGAGACCCCGCTGGGCGAAGCGTTGGAGGCGATTCGCGAAGAGCAGGGGAGATCCGGAGAGGTTCCCGAAGATGTTGAACCGCCTCCTCCGGCGTTCCCCGACGAGCTTTTGGAGCCCCAAGATCCGGACGTGGACGCTCCCCGGGAAGATACCCCGAGGGAGCACGTCCAAGCGATGAGGGAAACCTTTTCAGACCTTATCTGGAACGCCCACGATGGGCTCAGAGAAGAAAAGCTCGCCGCGGGTGTCTTGAACCCTATCGCAAAGCAGACTGACACCCAACTGGAGATAGATCCCCCTATGCTGGAAACGGATCTGCTCCCTCGAGAGAAGGGGGGTGTCCAGAGGACTGGAACCCCGCCTGATCCACGATGGGGTGCGGAGCCTCAGGCTTCCAGCCCTAAGAAGAAAGCTCCGCCATCTTCGGCGACGCATTCCGAGGATCAGGAGATGGCTCCTGCTCCTCCGGATGCCTCTCAGGAGGCGTCTTCCTCCTCTGCAGCGCCTGCGGCCAACGTGACTCCCCCAGCTGAGGCAGGGAGTCCGGAGGTCCGGATCCCTAGCCTCGCGGAGTCTATGAAGGCAGGCTTGGCACGGGAAAGAGCGGCGGCACGCGCCAAGGAGGAGCTTGCTGCTTCGGCCCAGGAGGCCGCGGCTGCGGCTCCTGAGGCACGGCGCGACACCCGCCTTCCTGCAGTGACCAAGGAGGAAAAGGAGACAGCAGAGGCTAAGTCCCTCTCCTCCCTCAAGCGCGCCGTTGAGGAGAGCGGCTCTGAGCGTCAAGGCCCCGCGGCCAAGCGGGCCACCACCAAGAAGGAAGAAGCGCCCTCGGCACCAGCCGGCCCTGCAGGAGCCGCGGCCGGGACAGGCGCGGCTCCCTCGTCTAGTGGCGAGGCAGGTGCCGAAGAAGGTGCCAGCGGGGCCGCTGCTTCGTCGAGCACAGACAAGCGGCGACCCGCGGAGCCGGAGGGACCGCCGCCGCCCAAGAAGCGATTCACAACATGGCAGGATACCATGGAGTCGCCGGCTCCCCAACACCGAGTTTCGGGGGTTTACGGACTCTCGAACGAGGTTCCCGGGGCCGATTGGCGCGACGTGGACTGGGAAGCGACTCCACCGCCGGGGCCTGGAAGGCCCGGCGCACGCGATGTGGATCCCAGACTTACGGTCCCCCTTGATCTTCAACATGACGAAATGATCAAGGCCTTCTTTCGTGGCGAGGGTGATTACACGCTTGAGCAGCTCCTCGCGTTGGCGCGGCGCCGGAGGCGCGCGTTCGTCTACCAGGCTGCGATTTTGTCGAACAGGCCAGTGTTTGAAATCTGGCCCGATTACGATGAAAACGAGCTTGGACCGACACCCGAGCGCGTTCCGCTCCTCACAGGCAAGGTCTGGCCTTGGGGCTGGTGGGATTGCTTTACTTGTGGGCGTGCGAACCCACCAGAACGCAATACCTGCCGGCACCATGATTCCGAGGAGCTCGGAGGTGCCCCCTGTGTGGGGATCTTCGAGGACAGCCTGTACTGGAGCACGCCGGTGGACCTGCGAACGGCGCCGGCGTGGTTCATCGAGGTCTGGCTCGATGAACATAAGGAACGCATAAAGGAGTACCTTTATGCGAAGCGTTCGGACGCGATCGCCGCCGCAATGTCCAACGCCTACTGGACCTGTGGGCGGGACACATGCCAAGAGAGGAACATGTTATGGCGCAAACTGTGCTTTAAGTGCAGTGGCCCTAAGTCGGGCGCGTCGTTCATAACCCACGGCATGCCGCCCCAGGAAGGCGACGATGAAGCTGCTTCTTCGTCGGAAGAGAGCGAGGGCACGAAGATGGAACGGATCGAGCGTTCCATCAACGCCGATCCCCTTGCGGAGCATGCGAGGAAATTCCTCCGCTCCGGACGGAAGAGGCTCCGCGCTGAAAAGCGCAGGCAGGCAGAGCTCTCTCAAGACTCTGCCCGAGCCTGGTGGAGCCAACCTTCCTCCGGGCGCGGTGCACCCAGTGGGGGCCGCAGCTCTGGCAGCAAGGGTGGTGGCAAAGGTGGTGGAAGGGGAAGCTCGAACCGCTACGGCAACCGAGGATGGTGGGCCGGAGGTGCTGCCGGACTGGCATACTCCTCCCGACTCGGCGAGCGTGCTGGGCAGCCCGCCCTCACGCTCCCACTGCGTGGCCCGGGTGGCCACAGAGTGGCGCCCGAGGCCCCTGCCGTTTCTTCTCGCCCCGCTGTCTCTTCCGGGCCCTCGAACCGTGGTGGGTTCCTTGGGGCCGTGCGCTCGATAGGCGCTGCGGTCTCCAGCTGGGCTCTCTCCAGGAGAGCGCGCAATCGCGCAGCCCACGCCACAACGGGCAACATTGGATGGAAGATGGGTTTGGTGGCCGCTGCGCTGGCGCCTACCCTCTTCACTGTTGAGCGCGGTGCCAGAGAGGTGGCACACGTGAGCCTCACTGCAGTTGCCACTGCGGCGGAGGACCTCATCGAGGAATCCTCTGGTATCCTCGTTCGGGGTGTCCGCGTGGTTGGCTTGACGGCCGTCGTCCTACTGTGGACGTTCGCGGCCGTAGTGCTGTGGTGGGCCGGACGTGTCGCCACTAACCGGCTAATGCACGCCATGAACGGTAACCCCTTTGGGAATGCTGTTCTGGTGTCGCTCGAAGGCCGGGAGGCCGTCTTTGAGGTAGCCTCGAAGACTAAGGCCGGCGCACACAGAGTCCTGGTGAAGATCGGGTCGGGCGCGGATGGCGCAGGCTGCGACTGCAAGGCATTCCTCAACGAGGGACGTTGCGGTCACATAGAACGCGCTGTTGAAGCTGCGGGGCAACTCGTGGCCGTGACAGGCGCGAGCGCTGCCCCAACGCTGTCCGTTGCCCCGGCCGCGACTAGACGGGCCCGTGCAATCCTCGGCCCGCCGGCCCTGGAACAGGGGTGCCTTTCCGGCATGGTGTCGAAGGCGAGGTCGCTCTCGGAAAGAGCCCGGAATGTCGGCAACCCGTCTGAGGGCTGCCTTGACGGCATTACCAGGCTCAGAGGCCGCCAGGAGGTGGCCACAGTGTCGGCGCCTCCGACAGAGACTGTCCCGAAGACGCCTGCAGCAGAGGCTCCCCGCCAAAGTACCTCTGCAGCGTCTCCGGCCCTGACAGCTCCCATGTCGAGCCAGGCACGCCGTGTCAGAGACTTCCCGATCCCTGACGGCTTCGAGCGAGCCGGGGTCAAGTTTCTGACCCTTCCGGAGTATCACGCTGTGGTACAAATGATGCTATCGGACGCTGGGCATGGGGACCACGTTTACGTGCGAGCCTACAGCTTCGATAGCAAGCCTTTGGTTGGAGCCCTCGTGTCCTCGCTGGAGCGAGGCGCCCGAGCCCACGTGCTTGCCGACAACTCGCAGACGAGCCGGACCAAGCTCCAGCTGCAGTCCCTCAAGGAGCTAGGGGCGGCTGGCGTCCAGGTCCGTGTCGGCAAGGGCACCTCGGTCAAGGCGGCTTACGCCGCCGAGAACCGCACGGACGTGAGCATCGGCGCAGGCCTCGCGGGCATCCACCACGCCAAGACGGTGCTCGTGACGAGGCCGGACTCCACAGTTAGCGCCGTGATAGGAAGCCTAAACTTTAGTGCTAGTTCACGGGCCAACGCGGAGGTCGGCATCGCGGTCGCCAGTGTGCTGACCTCTGAATTTAGCCAAAAGTGGCTAGATTCGTTTGGCACCGAGTGGTCCAAGGCGCTGAAGCTCGAGGAGTTCGAAGCACCTCAGCGGAACCACCGCGGGCGGGCAAAACCCTCAAATGTCCAGCAGCCCGCCGCGCAACCCAACGTGGAGCCGCAGTGACCGTGGACTAGAAGTCGCGGACTGCGCTCCGCCCTTCTAGCCACCTGTGGCAACTTCAGTTTTGGTCGCAGCACCTAGCTGCTTTCCGATGAGACGACAGGGTGGCGTATCCGCTCTACAGGTCTTTGACGGGAGCGGCTAGGGAGGCACGGTAGTGCTCCCGAAGCGCGTGGAGTAACGCCGCAGCTTCAGCTGCTCGTTTCACCAGCCCTGTGGCCGCAGTGCGGCGCAGGCTGTGTACAGTAGGAAACCAGAGCCTCGTGCAGCACAGGCCGTGAAAAACGAAGGTCTTGTGCTGAGTGCGAAGGGTTTGTAGGAGGGCAGGGTCTGTAGGTCAGTTTTACGGCCTCCGGCCGCCCGCGGAATCCTACGGCTCTATCGTGCTCTCGGCTGAGGGGCGAATGTAACTGTACATAGTCTGCGGGCTGGCTGTTGTGCTGTATGCTTTTATGCATGCTCTTCTGTAATTCGTATTCATAACATTTTTGGCTCAAGTGAGCACGGCAGTGTGTCGTTGGTAGCTTCTCGTTGCCGCGACGCAATTGCGCGCAGCCCGTCCTGGGCGGACGTTCGACCTGTCACGGTCGTTGGACTTTCTGCTTGGACGGAAAACGAGGGTGCGTGCTGCCCCTTTGGGTTTCCGTTCTCCACATAGTAGTAGTAGTAGTAGTAGTAGTAGTAGTAGTAGTAGTAGTAGTAGTAGTAGTAGTAGTAGTAGTAGTAGTAGTAGTAGTAGTAGTAGTAGTAGTAGTAGTAGTAGTAGT
>CAJNDT010002347.1:10000-385000 GCA_905221615.1 Symbiodinium sp. CCMP2592 | reverse complement strand
GAGGGTTCGATGTTATGATTTCCTTATATAAGTCCCTCAAAAATCTACGTAGGATATTCTGGTTTAAAGGTCGGGTTTAGGGTGTAAGGTTTAGGGTTTATAGGATCTAGTGTTTATGTTATGGACTCAGGTCTAAAGGTGCAGGATTTGAAGATGTTCAAGGTTTAAGGGTTCAGGGTTTAAGGTTTACGGTTTATCGTCTAAGGTTTAGGGTTTGTAGTGTATAAGGGATTATCAGTATGTATATATATACACATATATATACACCCTTTTCTTCCATTTTGATGCTACAACATGCTCCATAACTCTATTCCACCTATCAAGGCCTTTATATTAGGGTTTTGAGGTTTTTGGTTGTTTAGTGATTGTAGCGTGTTAGGACTAGGATGCGGAGCTACAGGCTCAGGCAAAAAAATCTACGAATTTCGACTGGACTCTGCAACCTTGAACCCTGGCTCACGCTGATCGAGCAGAAACATCAAGTCCAACCCTACACCTTGAACTTTGAGCCCTATAGAAGCCCTGAAGCCCAAGAAGCAACAACACCAAACACACCGTCGTTAAGCTTCGATCCTTTTTGAAATCCCTGCCCAGACCACCGCAAAAATCTAGACAGTAGATCCCCTAATTGGGCCCCTATACTACGAAGGGTACTTTATAGGAACCCCCCCATTAAGGCATCTACTTTTTGGATCCTCCCGGGGGTCTGGGTGAAGAACTCACAGGCCCACGACAGGCCCTCTTATGATCCCTCCTCTGCAGGCTCCCATGCTTTGGAATTCCCGAAACTATGGGTTTAGGGTTTAGGGTTTAGGGGTTTCGGGGTTTAGGGTTTAGGGTTTAGGGGCTCCGACCTGGGTTCAATGGGATTTTGCAACGCTTTTTTGTAAAGGAGTTGTCGCAAGGATGCTATGTGGAATCGCGGGCTCATGGGTATATAGTGAGAGGCAGGGTTACTGCTCGCATGATTCCACGGGAAGGAGCGCTTGCGATGCCACGAGAACGGCAGGACGTCGTATTTAGGCTGGATGCAAGATAAGTTTCCCAAACGGTCCAAGATCATTATGTTATATACTTGGACCCCCAAAATACCCTATAGGTATATACTGTAACGATACTTGGACCCTTTGGGTTTGTGGATGGCCACATCTTCATCTGGTGCGAGGCCCCGAAAGCGTCTGCAACTTTACGGCACAGGTCCCGGTACCTGAAGATGTGCCCGAAAAATACTTCATGATGCGAGAGAGATGTGGGAGTTTCCGAAAATAGGGGACCCTAATATAGTACCCCAAATAGTAGGATCCTTATTATAAGGACCCCCAAATAAGGTACCCCTAATTTCGGAAACTCCCATGTCGCTCAATGGCGTTGACCAGCTCGGTGCCTGTGAAGCTTGGCTGAAGCAGCAGGAAAGGGACAACGAACCGAAGAAGCACCCCAAATCTCAGCAGCTAGAATAAGGGAAGATTAACGAAGCCAAGCTGGCGATCTGTCGTGATTCGAACTTGGAGGAGAAGTCAGATTTCGCCTCTAAGCCACAATAAGCGGAATTCGTCATACTTGTGCTCTTTGTGATGGAAATCTTAGGGTTTTCAGCTTAAGCTTTGTCGTGAAAAGTGTTTTCTGAAACCGACTACACCCTAAACCCTAAACCGTGAGCCTCAAACACTGAACCCAAATCGACACCGCTTTTGCTGCAGACAGCGGCGGCAGTCGCCAGGGACGTCGGCGAGACGTTGCTGAGCAAGGCCCTCGTGTTGTGTTTGGTGGGGGTACCTCATCATCTGCAGTGAGCATCAAGGTTCTACGGCATCCACGGGTTTGGTGTTTCGTTTGGGAGTTTTTCTCGAAGTTTGAGGGAGTATGGTGTGGGGTTTACGGGGCATGGCTTCGGTGTTTTATACGCTTTCGTGTTTCGGGGCATGATCAAGGTTCAGGTCTAAGGCTGCGTTACAAGTCTTACCGAACGCCCACACCCGTAGATTTTGGCTGGGGTCCACAACTACTCATAGGCCCCCAAAGTAGTTCCTTTTTAAGAATACCCTATAGGATTCTAAATATGAATCCCAAAAAGCAACTACTTTGGGGCCTATGGGTATCTACAGCGGTAAGTCCTCAGGCCCCTACAGTCCCAGACCCCCGGGAGGATCTAGAAAGTAGATCCCCTAATGTGGGGCCCTAAACTACTAAGGGTACTTTATAGGAACCCCCATTGAGGGATCTACTTTTTGGGTCCTCCCGAAATTCTGGGGTAGGGCGTTTGATAGTCCATCCGACGGCCCAACAGCCACGAACTTGCCCCATGATGCCTGGCACACGAAAATCAATACCTAGGACCCAGAGTAGGCCCTTATTCCCTTTTTTGAGGGTTCAGGTTCCCTTATAAGCCCCTTTAAACCAAAAAGGGCACCCTTTTTATTCCTAGGTTACTCTTGCGTCTAGATACCATCGCACCAGGTCGCCACGCCGAATTACCAATCATCCAGAAGCCTCCCAGACCTTCCAAAATCCCTTAATTAAGGAATAGACCTTAAATCATATTGGGGATCCTCTTATAATTTAAGGTACATTCCTTACTTAAGGGATTCTGGAAGGTCTGGGCTACTAGTATCCTGGCCTTCAACCCTGAACCCTAAGCTTGCAAGCAATGCAGAAACAGCTAGATATGATACACCGCCACGAAAACCTGAGAATCCTGAAGCCGCACGAAGAGAGAGAGACCCCGTGGTACTTACAGAAGCCCTTTCAAGCAGCAACAAACGCGCTCCCACTGTATTCAGTGTCTAATACTACCTTAGAAAATAGCCCGTATAGTGGCTCTATAGTGATGCCCTTAGAAACAAACCCTGCTACACCTTGTATCAACCCCATTACCCCCCTAAGAACTTCTGTTTGACTGCAAGGACCCGGAGTAGGCCCTTATTCCCTTTTTGGGGGTTTAGGTTCTCTTATAACACTCTTTAACCCGAAAAGGGCACCCTTTTTATTCCTAGGTTACTCTTAGGCCTAGACTGCGACCATCCTTTCACAGGCTGCCAAGGCGCACCAGCTTTGGCCTGAGTTCAAGCCTAGTAGTAGAGTAGGCAACCTTTAACTAACCATTGATATTGGGGGAGCTAAGGAGCCAGGGATGATGATAATCCCTAGCAAATAAGGAGCTAAAGAGCCCAGGGAACCCCCCAAAACCAGTGGTTACTTAATTTTTTGGGGGTAGTATAGTCCCTATATACCCAAAAAGGTTAACCTTTAGTTCCCCATGATACCCGACAAGTAGGCAAGGGTTCGGGTTAAGGGTTAGGAGTTACTGTTCAGGGTTTAGGGTTTTGGGTTTAAGTTTTAGGGTAGTACCTAAATAGTAGGATCCTTATTAAAAGGACCCCTAAAGAAGGTATGGCGATTTGAAGAACCAGCGTCCGACCATGCCCTGTCAAATTTAGGGTTCAGGATGAGGCAGGGAGATCCCTCAACCTGTAGAGTTCATTCGTCCCAAGGGCAGTTTTAAGCTGCTCCCTTTTGTATCTGAGGCATGCAGACAAATTAGCGTTGATGAGGATTCAGGTTTGGAGTTTAGGATGTCGATGATTTTCGGGTTGCTTGTTCGGGGGGTTGGGCGTAAATAAATTGCTCCAGCAGGGTCCTGCCGTGATGTCGAGCCGTTCTTTTTGATAAGTCAAAAATTACACCATACCGTAAACCCTGAACCTTATGTAATCCCTACACCTCAGTCACCAACAAGATGTCAACAAAGCCTGCAGTGACACTGAGCCCTACGTGCTGCAGGGTTTTGAGTATTTCGTAGCCCTAGTAAGCCCTGGAAGTCTGAAGCGCCAAACACACAATCCTGTCAAGACCCTATCTTACTGTGTTGTACTGTTGATGATATAAATCCTGCATTACCTTAAGGACCCTAAACTATGGTAATTATGGTATATTCCTTATTGTGGGTAATGCAGGATTTATATCATCAACCGTAGGGTGTCTACAAGTTCTATAGTTCGTTATGCTAGGACTCAGCAGAGAAAGGTTAGAATGAGCTTCAACCCAAACTCTAAACCCTAAAACCCAGACAGTGTGGGGACCGGAAATGGGTGTTTCCGAAAATTAGGGGGTACCTTATTTGGGGTCCTTACAATAAGGATCCTACCATTTAGGGTACTATAGTAGGGTCCCCTATCTTCGGAAACTCCCAAATAGCGAACGCTAAATGCCGAGGTGGGACCTCGTCAGATGGCTGCTGGAAACCTGTGTCTCAGCAATACCGTCAGTGTCTTCGGTTTGGGCAAAGTTCCCAACCCCGACCCCCAAACACTTGGTTGGTGGCCATTTCGTGTAGACTAATACCCTGAATTTTGGGCAAAGGTCTTCAACGAACCGTAATAAATGACAGGGGCCAAGAAGAAAAGTGGGTTTTCCCGTCCATGCCGGTATGAATACATCGGGACTTTCAGGGGACAGTGGTTGTCCCGAATTCCAACCCTGTGTTGGACTTTAACCCAGACCTTCCAAAATCCCTTAATTAAGGAATATACCTTAAATTATAATAGGATCCCTATACTATGATTTAAGGTATATTCCTTAATTAAGGGGGTTTTGGAGGCTCTGGGTCCCTAGAACCTCCGAGCCTTAAGCCCCAAACCCCATGAGGCCTAAATCTGTAACCGTAACGCTAAACTCAATCCTAGGCCCTTAAAGGGAACTCCAGAAAGTTGGAATATGGATTAATGGTAGGATCCCCTATAATTTACCTTAAAGGGGTTACGATAACGATATTCCAACTTTCTGGCTTCTACTGTAAACCCTTGATAAAGAGTCATTGCATTTTTTCGAAAATAAGAAGGATTTAGGGGCATTGGGGCTGACGGGGATCGCAGCCTCAGTTTCGGAGTGTGTTCGTGTGGCATGTGGATTTCAAGATTGTTGAGTTGAAGGTTCGGGTGCATCGCATCGGTGTCCATGTGCCACCGGTTGAGTTCTTCGTGGGAGTTTCCGAAAATAGGGGACCCTAATATGGTACCCTACCTAGTAGGATCCTTATTATAAGGACCCTAAAATAAGGTACCCTGAATTTTTGCACACTCGCTCATGGTGCGCAGGCACAAGCTGCTAGTTTTTTGCCGCGGCTGGTAACTAGTAGTCCCGCCGCCCACCTCCATCATCCAGAGTGTTTATTGATGCATTCCCAGGCGCAATACGTCCTATCGAACGAGGCCCAAAGCATCGTCAATCCTACACCTTCCCTGTAAAAAGCGACGTCGATTGAGGCTGCAGGCTAGTAGAAGGTATGGCAGCACAAGGCAGCCCCCTAAACCCTGAACCCTAAACCCCATCATCAAGAAATTGCCGCATCTGCCTCCACGGCAGTGGCCCCAAGCAAATCCTCATCGGCATCGCCGTGGCGAATGCAGCCGCCGCTCGCAGTGTCGTGACGCTTTCGGGGACATTGCGGCACCCAACACCGGGCCCCTGCAACGGCAAAAAGCAAACGCGAACCGCAGGCACCGCAGCTGCGGCATCGAGGGCCCAAGCGCCATTGCATCACGTTGCGGGTTGCGCGAGAGTTCGCTGGGTCAAACTCACCAGAACTGTCGGGCAGGCCTGCCCCGGGCCTCAGGACGATCCGGCAGGTAACAAAATAATTACCTCTGCTATTTTGGGGGTTCCTTGTCGATTAGATTTTAAGTATAATGGGCCCCAAAACCCTATTCTAATGTTTAGGGCCCCATAGTAGATGACAAACCCTAAGCCTTACGCAAATTCTCCTTGAACTTTATTCGGACCACACCTTAGATATCAAGCCCCAAACCTAAGAACCTACTATTTTCCGGCGTTGCAAACCAAACCTGGCAAACTTCCCGTGTGCTTTGCTAAGACTGAAAGCCAAAAACCGCCTCGCAAAAACACCCTGTATATACATTTCGAAAGACACCTTCAAAAGCCGTATACACCCGAAGCCTTAAACTCTCTGAACACCCTCAACCCTAAACCCTAAAAAAACAAAAAAACTTAATATAGTACCATTAAGAACAGGATCCTTATTATACGGACTCCAGAATACACTAAGGTACCCCTAATTGTCGGAAACTCCCATCTAAAGACGAACCCTAAACCCTAAACCCCAAACCCCAAACCCTAAACCCTAAACCCAAAGCCCTAAACCCCAACCCCGAAATCGGCCCGACCAAGCCGAGGCAGTGGAGAGGCCTTGAGCCTCTGCAGGCAGCTGGAGGCGATTGGGCTTTGGCGCTTCAGGGCTTCGTGCCTTGAAGCTTACTGTACCTTGGGATCCGAAAACCTACCGTTTCAAGGGTTCTACCTTCTATTTGAGGGGTCAGAACCTACTATTTTGTAGGGTTTGGGGATACAGGTAGGGTTTACAGCTCCGACTTTTAGGGTTTAGGGTTTAAAGGGTTTACGGGGTTTAGGGTTTAGAGGGTGTTTAAGGTTTAGGGCTTAGGGTTCGTTGGGTTTGACCATGGCCGCCTCATCCCTGTGACGTCCCTCTACGGTTGCTAGCTGCCTCATTCAAATATGATCTCATGTTACAAGATCTTGATAACATTGTTCCAACGCTTAGTTGAATGCATCGTTCAAGGCTTAGCTAAACGTTCGTGAGATGCACAAGTCATGTCTCGCTTTGCTCGTCACAGACTTCTGCCCCGAAAACCAGGTTCTAAATTATTTAGGCCTCCACCTGGAAAATGGTTAATGTTTCGGAAGCAGTTTGGGAGTTGAATCTATAGCGATTTGAAAAATATACTCCAGCTGGTACAGGAGGTGGCTCCGGGAGAGCTGGCTTTCACGTGCCGTCTGCGCCTTTCACGGCGGCCCTGATGCAGTCGAGCTCATACGGGCCGACTGCCGGCGGTTGGACAACGATCACACCGCGAGGAACAGATGGCCGATGCTGCACTGATGCAAACAGGAGCCATCGCCACAGGACCACACGTGCCGACTTGCGTGTCGCACGCTCAGTCGCGGCGGGTTATGCCGGAACACGTGTTATGCGGCATCGACGACGGTGTCCGATGCTTGGCTGGAGGCGGGGCTCCGGGTCCCCCTTGTTGATGAGCGAGATCAACTCCGCCAAGACTGTGCGAGTCCTCTGATGCCGGTGGCAGGGTGCGCTCATTGTTCTTCCCTAAGGTTCCTTAACTAGGATGCCCAGTAGTACCCTTATTCCCTTTTTGTAGTCATAGGTTCCTTATAAAGTTACCCAATACCAAAAAGAGAGGCCTTTTTATTCTTAGGTTGCTGGGTATCCTAGTTAAAGTACGTTATGATATGTCCCAAAGCCCGGTGCAAATTAGGATGTCCTTAAGGGGGGGTGGTCCAAGGGGGGTAGGTAACCTAGTAATCCCCATTATTCCCCAATACTCCCTAAGCTTCCCTAAGGTTCCCCAAAGCTCCCTAGTACCCTCCCCCCTTGAACCACCCCCCCTTAAGGATCCTATAAGCAAATCATTCAGGCCCCCTTTGCTTCGCCCAGAAGATTCTCAAACAGGAGGCTTTAGGCTCAACCCAGGGTTAAGAAGCGTAATTAAGTTTGTGAGGCGTATCATATGGGAGTTTCCGAAATAAGGGGTACCTTATTTGGGGGCCCTTATAATAAGGATCCTACTATTTAGGGTACTATATTAGGGTCCCCTATTTTCGGAAACTCCCATATGTTTTCAGCTATGGCACTCGGCTTTTGGACCTGAGGGTGTTTAGGATTCCATCGCTGTTGTTCGTAGGTTTTACCCGTGTTACAATATGCACAACCAGCACCACTATACCCGCTTTTCTCACCATCTTTAGCACCTGTCACAAGGACCCTTAAAGAACCCTTATAGAGCCCCTTTAAAGGGAACTCCAGAAAGTTGGAATATGGATTAATGGTAGGATCCCCTATAATATACCTTAAAGGGGTTACGATAATGATATTCCAACTTTCTGGCTTCTACTGTAAGGGACCCTTAAGAGCCCTTGCAGGCAACCCTTATGGAGCTCATATGATCAGAATGTGAAGCCAGCCAGAACCCGAGTGCAATCAGTCAGGCTTCTATATCCGAGAGGTCGCTCGGCCTTTAAACCCTAATCCCTAAACCCTACAAACCCCTCAACCCTAAAGCTTAACTAAACCTTGAACCCTACACTCCTAGACCTAGACATGCTAAACCCTGAACTCGAATCCTATACCCTGAGCAATAGACCCCTGAACCCTGAACCCTAAACCCTGAACCCTGAACCCTAAACCCTTCCCGGAGGTTGAGTGGCATGGGCTTTGGGACGAGGACGCTCTCTGGCGCGCGCAGCTGCGAGGAGAGGAGGCGACTGCGGGCATGGAGGTTCTGGGCGTGCTTTGGGGGCCGAAATAATTACCGATGCTATTTGGGAGTTTCCGAAAATTAGGGGTACCGTATTTTGGTGTCCTTATAATAGGGATACTACTATTTAGGGTCCTCTATTAGGGTCCCCGTATTTCGGAAACTCAAACTTTGGTGGCTCCTTACAAATATTTATTAAGGCTCCACAGAGTAGAGAAGCAGAAGCACTGGAGAGCAGACACTCTGTGAGCAGCCACACAGCACGACGGCACACCTTTGAGGCAGCCACAACACACACACACACACACACACACACACACTCACACAGCACTCACACAGCACACACCCAGCAGACACAGCAGACACAGCAGACACAGAAAACAGAGTCATGACCTTCGGGTTATGGCTGGGCGGCCTTCCATGGTGGGCGGAGACACTCTCCGTCCTACAGTGGCTCCGTCGAGGTGGCTCTCCCGAGCCAGAGTCAGTGCAGTGGCTTCCAGTTCGGCATGATGCCACTTTATGCTCTGTGGTGTTGCACTACGGTACAGCAGAGCAACGAGATGTGGCCTTGAGGATGATCCCGCACTCGTTTCACGGCTACAGGGTCACGTAGAAGGAGCAGAGACCTCAGCCTCCTCCGAAAGCGCCAGCTCCTCAGGTGGAGCAGCCCCAGCACCAGGAGGCTGCAGCAGCAGCAGAGCTGTCTAGGGCTTTAGGGTTTAAGCCCTGAGTTAGACTAGGTTTAGGGTTCAGGGTTGAAGGATTAGGGCCTAGGGTTGAGGGTTAAAGGTCGTGGGTAGTGCGGACCCCTGATTCATAAACCCATCTCCCTTCATGAGAACTACCTATAGTCTCCATTGTAGTTCCTTGTTTGGTTATCCAATTTTATGGCTAGGACCCTAAAATACGGATTTTGGTTAACCAAAAAAAGGAACTACAATGGAGACTATAGGTATACTGGGGATGCTAGAATTACGGCCCTGCCCATCAAGCAATGAGTTGTTTTAGTCAGTCGGCTACATTGACAGGTGTACTTTTGCTTTTTCATTTGTTCATGGCCTGGTGTTGGGATGAGTGGGTTTTGGTTTTTCGGATGCACCCACCACTCGCCTTCTAAACCTACTTGCTGTGCCTCTCCACCACCATGCATACCTGCGCGTAGTGTAGGGTCCTTACCTCAAATTTGACAGGGCTTTAGGGCTAGCTTACAGTTATATGTAGGAACTGTGCAGATTACTTCTGCAGATATTGAGACCTCTAACATGCAGACACATTACAACGCATGGCATTGCGTCGGCCACGAAAGATGGTGGCGCAAGCCCTCTTTTGAAGCCCAGATGTTGGCACCTCTAGACAAGAAATCCTACAAAGACTGTTAAGCCTTAAGCCCTAAACTTTAAACCGACCCTAAACCCTAAACCCTAAACCCTAAACCCTAAACCGTTTAAACCCTAAGCCACTGAACCCGAGAACTGGACATAGAATGTTGAACCGTGAGCTCCGACCGCGAGAACTGTAGACTCCTCAACCCTAAACCCCGTAAGCACTCAAACATCACCAGACCCTACCTTAAGCCGGAAGAACCTACATTTTTTTGAGGACTTATATAAGGAAATCATAGTAAGGAGCATTAAAAAGGTAGGTTATTCCGGCTTAAGGTAAACCCGAAACCTGAAACCTTAGACCTTAAACCCTGAACCCCAAACCTCAAAGCGCTAAGAACGAGAACCCTCAGGTCCCTTCAGCTCACTCTGACGCCCGACTGTCTGGTTCTTAGCAGGGAATTTTTGAGGATTATGTACTAGGACCCGGAGTAGGCCCTTATTCCCTTTTTTGAGGGTTCAGGTTCCCTTATAAGCCCCTTTAAACCAAAAAGGGCACCCTTTTTATTCCTAGGTTACTCTTGCGTCTAGTGTAAGGACTCCTATAGGGATTCATCCCCCATTCCCTACTAAGCACCAGACAGCCTGCAAAACCGCCTGGGAAGGATCTCGGCAGCCTCGTGGCGTCCTTTGGTTCGACGAAGGAGGCGCGCTTTTCGGGGTTTAGGGTTTACCTTAACCCTGAATACTCTACCTTTTGTTAGGATTCCTTATTATGATTTCCTTATACAAGTCCTTAAACATGTAGGTTATTCCGGGTTAAGGTAGGGGTTAGGGTTTTGGGGGTCTAGGGGTTTATTATAGGTTTTTAGGTCGGGTTTTGGCTTGTGCGGTTTAGGTTCAGGATTTGCAGTTTAGCTGCTTAGGGCTTTGGGTTTAGGGCTTAATTTGCAGGGGCATGTTTTGAAGGGGGGTGGGGGTGAAGGGATTCACAGAGTTCGGTTTCAAAGGGTTTTTTGAGGGGTTACTTGTCGGGTTTTGGAGGTTTGATAAAGGTTCAGGTTTTTGGAGGTTTGCTTAGCGTGTTTCATAGAGGCCAGGTCAAGGTTTACTGTCGTAGACGCCTCAAGCACAAACCCAAAACCCTAACCCTGAAACCTCTGAAACTCGTACAAGGTTCCGCGCCTTAAGCCTGACATTGTAACTCCAACAAGCATTTAGGACCGTTACAGGCGAGTGAGAAAGTCCATTGCTCTTTACAAAACTAAGAAGCCTCAAAGAAACGTGAGAGAGAACCCTGACTCAGAGAAGCCTTAAATTAAAGAATGCTGCAGCAATCCTGCAATACCCTCAGATGTACAGCGAAGGAGCCGCCGGCCTTACAGCGTCCGTGGCATCGGGGAGGTGTCCGGGCCTCAGTGAATACAAATGCCTGAACTAGGTATCGGTTTGGGATAATTTTGAGATTCCCTTATTGTTTAATGTAGAGCTCTGACTATAAATTTGTTTGGCACTTTTGAAAATCGACACCTAGTGAACCATGTCGCATCATGCGGAGTCGCGGGTCCGCGCTGACCGCTTGCGCATGCTTGTCCGCCTCTACTGGCATCCCAAGCCGCTTCAACAATCATTCTCTGACTCGCCAGGACTGAGTTCTGTCGCATTCGGGGAGGCTTTCTCACGGCCTCCGTTTTTCATCACGGGTCATGTTGGCGCCTGCTGTGTTTACCATCTCTCCGAATCTCTCGTTTGCGACCTCCCCCTCGTGTTGATACTCTCGAATGCGCAGAGCTTTCGCTCTAGCTGCGGTGGTAATTAGTTGATGCCTGCCCTGATGTGCGGGAGTGATGCCAAGAGAGCGGGTACTTGGTCCCCAAATCTTGCCCTACTCGGTCTCACACTTGCCCGTCTGTCCTCGCTCTGGGGCTGCAAAAAAACTTACGTTTTCCCTACTCTAGCTAAGTAGATGCTGCTCGCCTTCGAACTCAATATGTAGCTTGTTCAGTTTGTTTCAGCCTGTACCGGGACCGGGTGCATTATCGGGTTACCTCGCGGGTAGCTGTTCTATGCTGTTTTTCAAGTTGCCAGCCAGGTTTCGCTCTCAAACCTTAAACCCTAAACCATCGATCCCTTGCAAGCTGCGGTTTGGGCCAAACCCTGGGGACCTTGGATTCAATTGAAGCCCCAGACCGGGACGCCAAAAGTTTTTAAGTTTGAAAAGGGTTTAGGGCTCAGGGTTGTGGGTTTAGGGTTTGGGGCTGTGGGTTTAGGTTTTAGGGTTGTGGTTTAGGGCTTAGGGCCCGAAGCCGGAGCACTTCGATGGGAACTCAGCACCCAAGCCCGAAGCCTAAACCTAAAGATCTTGAAAAGGGGCCCCTCACATAAGAGGGGGGTCTTCCTCGTCGATTCCTGAGGCTGTGGTGGTGCCGGCCGGGTCCGTGCTACGATACCCGAAGCTAGACATGCTCCGAGAGGCTTGAAGGGTGTAGGTTTAGAGTCTTGGGTCCCTTTTGGGGCCTAGGGTTTTACGGTTTAGGTCTAGGGTTTGGATTTCCGTCGACGCTTAGGTGTAGATTTTGAATTTGGGGTTCAGGTGTTTCAGATTCAGGGCCAGGGTTGGGGGACACATTTCTGTGACTGTCGGTGTTCGGGGTTGAGGTTTTACGGTTTAGGAAGGTTGCTATAGAAGGGTTGATATTTACCAATATTATGCCTGCGGGTTGCTTATCGTAGTTGTTGGTGTTCCTTGTCGTAGTCGTAGTTGTACCATAATATGCCCACAACCCTTATTCTAAGTAATTAGTAAGGCCCGTTCTGATTCTGGGCTCTAGATAGACCAGATGCCATGAAATACGCCACGACGCTTGCGACATCCACATACAAGCGAACATCTGGCGTCCAGTGAACATATGCCCTCTGCGTGTCATGTTGAAGGCCTCATGAGATCCGTCGCAAACAGGGGGGTTATAAGCAAGCTAGCCCCGATTCAGGTGACTCCTTGTAGCTCATGGCCCCAGTCCTTACCTCCATCATAAGCCTACATTGCCCGGTTTAGGGTTTAGGGTTTAGGGTTGAGAGTTTAGGGTTTAGGGTTTAGGTTCTGGTTGTGGCTTCAACAGTTCAAAAGACACGTCTTCGGAGCTGGAGCCCGACCCAACTCGCACAATTCAACCCAAGCATGCAAATCAAACAAAGGAGATTACTGATGATAATTACTATACTAATAATACTGCTATATAGAGCTAGTGACAGTAATCCTGATAATAGTATTAACCAGAATGACATCCACAATGCCAAAACTTGCCTGCTAAACGCTCACGATGCTGCTGCTCACTCCTGCCCTCCAGCTGCAGCCACAACACGCAAAACCACACCCCATACCTGGGTCCCTAACATGTAGCATGCCGGCTTGAGTTGGCATCTTCAAACCAGATGGTATCGTGAACAGAGTTTGGGTTTTGTGTTCACCCGAGAATGAGAGCTGGGATCGAGGAGCCACGCATGCTATCGAGGTATTTGCCATAGTTGCGTGCTTTGTGCTTGTTTATCGGGATTGTGTCTTAGTTCTCGATCATATGGCTGCCATGCCATTTGCCGCTGCGGACGTGCTGATGCGGAACCATTTGCCATCCTACGTCCCTGGGATACACTCGGTGTGCCAGGCTTTTGTTGGTGATCGCTACTGCATCACGTTCGCATTGGTGAAGTTTCCAGCCACTTGGTCTCAAAAGGCTGGTAAAAAGGCTCAAGTTGGCGCGGTTCGCATATACAAGAACGATGAGACAGATCTGACACAGTTTATGCACAGGCAGCACGATGCGCGGGCGGTTAACATTCGAGCATCCAGCCGGCCTCACAGTCTCGGAGAGCTTTGCATGGTGTGTGGGAAGCCAAGCCCCGTGTGCTCTTACGAGTGGGAAGATGGTGAGTGGGAACACTTCAGCTCCTGCAGGTCCCATGATATTTATGTCGTGGATAGGTGGACATTCCCCGATGCCAAGTACATCCCACTCACAGGAGCCATGGTGGAAACGATTTGTCGAAACACGTATGTTGAAGAAGTGTTAGTGTGCCAGTTTGGCCCGGATCGGCCCGATTATCAACGTCCTTACAAGGCATGCGGTGGCGATGAGTTTGTCATCGACGCCAGCGACATCTCGTCTTATGCGGATATAGACGAGTGCGGCTGGCGAATTTTTGCAGTGGGTGGGGCACAAGATAACTTTGAACAATGTAACGGAATCTACTTGCAGACAGGCGACGGCTACAGGGAAGGCAAGTTATTGAACATCAGCAATCGCTCGGCTTTCCTGTCGTTTTACCGAGGCTGGAAGCTGTCACTCGATGATGGGCACCGTGGTACAAGGACCATGTGACTGTCACGGTTTCGTGTGCCGCAGACGCAGTCAATGGCTTTTACACTTCGTCCGGTGCTTTCCGCAGATATCACAACCGAGCAGGTGCTTCAATGCAGCATGTTGCAACTGAACATGCTGGCTGTCGGAAACAAATTCAGGTATGGAGACTGGAGCACCATGCAACACAAGTTGTTTACGAGCACAGACGCTATTGGGACATTGATGAAGACAGGGAGGACGATGTGCCTCCTCCCGGCAAGTGGAGTGCAAACGATGGCTCCACGCTTTTTTGTTACGTTGTTCCCGGTCTCGTCTGCTTCGCAAAAGGACCGGACGACTTACCCAACAAGCCTGAGACACTAGCTTACTCGACCGATCGCTACGGGACGACAGCAGGACCTCTTGAAGATATTGACGGGCAGTGGAGAGGCTTCTTCGATGCACACCAGCAATGCACAGTGACGGAGATCATCACGTTGACAGAGGAATCGGACTTGTCCGACGAAGCTGTTTAGTTTTTGTCTGCGTGTATGTTGTCAGGTTTCTCGGGGCTTTAGGTGTAGGGTTGAAAGCATAGGCTTTGGGTCGATCGAGGTTGGGGTTCGAAGGACGGAGGAGGAATCCAGCTCTGAACCTTTGGGGTTTAGGATCTTGGCGAGTCTTGACGGTTCAGGGTTTTTAGGGGTTTCGGGTTTAGAGTTTAGGGGGTTTTAGATCTTAAACTTACTGACTGAGACCTAGGTTGAGGTTTCAATTTCAGGTCTGGCATCAAGGCTTGGTTCTTGGGGGCGGGACCTTTGATTCGTTTTCACGTTGGTGTCTAGGGCTTAAGGTAATTGATGGTCGTTTTTTGGGTTCAGGGTAAAGCAAGCAACAGTTAGCAACACCTTCCTTGTCGCCCTTTTCGAGATGTTGACACTTCCAGTGCCGTGCAAGGGATACAGCCAGGCGGTTTGTCGTCTCTGGCCAAATCAGGCGGGGTCAAACAAGCAAGCATGTTCGTCACAATGCAAAGATCTTCGACTTTGAAGCCGTTTAGAAATCGTCGGTGGGCTCTTGTAGCAGGAGCTTTGGCAACTAAACCGCACCACAAAGATTTTGAACCCGTGAGCAAGAAGCCTTAATTTCCCGAGCCCCTAGTTTTGGGCTGTAGACAAAATAGAACCCGTCTACAAAAGTGTTTCACATGAGCCCTGAAGGGTCACACCTGCACCATCCTGCACTTTGCCACTTGCGTATACAAACCTAATCTTGAAACCCCAGAACCTCTCAAAAAACCGACCGCCGAAAAGGCTGAATTCCTACCCCGGACCCCGAACCCTACACACCAAACAGACCCTTGCGGTAGCCCCACAAAGAAGACCGGAAAGCAGTAGGCGATGAGCCTGATTTCATGGGGTGTCACCATGTACATCCCCCGAAACAGCAGGCTATCAGATGCACCAAAATCGTCAACTTGCAAGAAAGCCCTCGAACGAACCTTGATATGGCCCCTGCAAACCCTCAACCCCAAACCCCAAACCCCGAAGCCAAAACCCCACAAGCCTAAGCCTGAAACTCTAAACTCCAAACCTCGAGGTCTTAACTCCACCGCCCTAAACCCCAAACTCTTAAACTGCAATCTTCTACTCCCTTGGTGGTTCCTCATTCTAGTTACATTCTAGTTGTAGTATCATATACCACAAATCCCCGTTGTAAGTTAAGTTCCTAAGGCCCCAAGATTTTGTTAAAAAAACCATTCTAGAAAGATCATTTCTTAGGGTAAATATTTGTTATTTTTTGGTTATTATAATCCCTAAGAAACAGCTAAAATATGTTTTTGCTAGGGTTCTAAGTTCAGTATAGATTTAAGGCCCCTTGATTACACTCTTCGAGAGGCCTGGGCCCTGGAGGAGCGCGCCCGCGGAATCGCTGTCGAAGCCCTTTGGTCGGCCCCCGCTCCTTGTAATACCGTGAAATCCCTTTATAAGAACTCCATAAACCCTAAACCCTAAACCGTCCATTCCGCGAGAGTAGCCTACCCTAAGGTTCCTAGGTTCTTAAGCGGTGTGTTCTGATACAGGACGTTCACTGTACTCCCAAAGAACACTTAACGGTTGAGCGTTTCGTTTAGAGCTCAGGGTTTAGGCTTGACAGTTCAAGAATACACCACTTAACGGTTGCGGGTTTAGGGGTTTAGGGGTTTAGGGTTCAATCTTCAATGGGGTAAGGGCTGAGGGTTTGGGGTTTAGGGGCTTGAAGTCAACGGTTGGAGAGCTTAGTACCCTTAACTGAGGAGGCTGACTAAGGGGTGTTGGGCTTTCTGGGTCAGGTTTTGCATGTACAAAGGTCTAACATGGTTTTGCAGAGGTTTGCGGTCCGAGTGTTAGTTAAGGCCTTTTTACAGGTATAAGTATAGGGTATTAGAAGGCAATAGAAAATTCTTTCGAAACCACCTACCCCAAATCCACGACTTGAGCCTTATGCACTGACCTGCACACTGCCTGCCTGACCTCCTCTGCCGTAGCGTAGTGCTTATCCCAAGGCAGCAAAGCCCACTACGGCCTAGTTTTTGGGGTTTGGGGTTTAGGGTTTAAGGTTGTTCCAAACCGTCGTGGAAGAGGATCCAGTAACTAGTTTTGGGGGTTGGGGTATTTACCTTGCATGTTTGTTTTGAGGCTTGTGGTTTGCCCTCAACCCCACATCCTCGTCTCGAACCGCTGGCGATACGGCTATACCTCAAACCTCACAAGATAAACCCTGAACCCCCAAGCCCTAAGCAGTTTCGGGTTCACCGTTCCCAGGCTTGGCTTGGGTGTGTGGGTCATTCCATGGTGGGTTCAGTGAAGTTCAGGGATCATGCCTCAGGGCTTATCATAGGAGGCCAAAATGGGTTCTAGCCTATGGGGGTTTAGTAGGGATTAGGGTTCCCATAATAGGGTTCATAGGAATCTGAAGCCCCCCTTTTGGCCTCCCATCAGGTAAGGATAAGAAGCTCTGGGTTTTAGGGCTAGGGGTTTATTGGTTGGGGGGTTTAGGGGTTCAGGGGTTTAGGGAGTTCAGGGGTTCAGGGGTTTAGGGAGTTTAGGGGTTCAGGGGTTTGGGGAGTTCAGGGGTTCAGGGGTTTGGGGTTTCGGAGTTTAGGGTTGAGGAGTTTGCGATTAAGCCTTAGTAAACATGAAAAGTGCAGTTACGAAGCGATGAGCCTATCTGTCCCTCTATCTAGCCATCTATCTACATACCCTGTTTAGCCTTTCTATCTGTCCACCTATAGTTATAGAGAGGGATAGGAGCACCTTCAAGATCACATCACAGGTACTACGTTTAGTAGGGACATTTCCCTCAAAGGAGCCTATACCCTGAGCCTTGAACCTAGAACCCTAGGGTTTAGGGTGTAGGGCGCGTGAAAAGAAGAAAGAACCTACTTAAAGGTTCATGGGACTGAGTAACTAGGGTTACAATTAGGGTAACTGTACTTATAATAACTACTTATAACCCCAATTCAGGTACTGATAACCTGACGTACTAAGTCCTATGATCCTCCAAGTATAAGGGTACTTAGTAGAGGGGCCTTAATAATTAGAATAGGGTGCCTTTAAAGGCTTCCTTCAGATGGGTCCTATAACGGACCTAAGAAGAAAGAGCCTGGAACCGTAAGACTTGGATCCTGAGCCCTGAACCAGAGAGCCCAATACCCCTTAATTAAAGAATATAGCTTACAGTACATCTTAGTATGAAGCCCTATATAATTTAAGCCATATTCCTTAATTAAGAGGTATTGGGCTCTCTGGGGAACTCTGCACCATTCGACGTGGGCCGGCTCAAAGCTTTGAAGATATCAGAGGGCGACTCTGAATTCCTAGGCTCTTAGGGAGCCTGGGGCCCTTTTGGGGGTCCTAAATCAACGCAGCCTTTAGGGTTTAGGGTTTTCATGCGGAACATCGAAACAAGAAAAGCCGACGTGAGAATTTTCAAAAACCGAAGCCTAATTCTATGCTAACTTGACAAGCCGTTACATCCGTCGCATGGGCATCGGGCCCTACGTCACAGACGCAGGAGACCATGCACAAGTTTGACTGCAGAAAGCCTTCTAAGAAATAGGCATGGCCTCCTTCTTGCGGGATGTCGTTCAGCGCCACGATTGGCTCGACCTAAGGCAGCTTATCTGAAGCAGATCCACAAAGGCTTCACGGATAGTCCGACACTCTCTCTCTCTCTCTCTCTCTCTCCGCATCTCTCTGTGTCTCTCTCTCACTCTCTGTCTGTATCTCTCCGCATCTATCTCTCTCTCTCTCTCTCTCTCTCTCTCCCTCTCTCTCTGTCTCTGTCTTCCCTGTCTCTCTATCCCTCCCACCCACCCTCCCCGCCTCCCTCCCTCTACCGCATACATGCATCTCCTTATCCAAGCATATCATCCAAGCATATCATACATATGTATGTATGTCATACATATACCTACATGCATACATACACGCATGTTTAACTATGTGTTGACATAAGCACTTACGTGGCATAGCTCATGTTACATACTTGTATATATATATATATATATATATACACACACATATGGATAGATAGGTAGATAGCTGGATCGATGGATGGATGGATGGACGGACGGAGGGATGCATGGATGGATGGATCGATCGATAGACAGATACATGAACAGATAGATAGAAAGATAGATAGAAAGATAGATAGGTAGATAGATAGATGAATGGATAGATAGGTGGGCAGGTAGGTGGATACATAGATAGATAGCTGTCAAGTGCAGTTGTGTGCATACATTCATGTAGGTATATAGACAGGGAGGGCAGGCAAGTGGGTAGGCTAGGTAGGCAGGCAGGTGGCAAGAATTGCAAAGTAGGTTGCCGAAAGTGTGAAAAATCTTTGAAGCAACAGTGCATCACAAAACGAACGAGCTCAAGCACAAACAAACAAACAAACAAACAAACAAACAAACAAACACACACACACACACACACACACACGCACGCACAACTGTGAGTTGAAGCCTCAGAGGCCATGCGAAACTACTAGTGAAACAGCTTGTTCGATCTTCCGGGTTGACATGAAAGTCGACCTCCAATGGCTTGCAGGGCGTTGCATGAAAACCGTTTGCAATGTGACCCTGGGATCAACTGAGCAAAAGTGCTTTATGCGATGCGAGACCGCTTTGGTGGGGCCTTATAGGGTCTTTTGGGGGGTCCAAGTATATACCAGAATGATACTTGCACCCTTTGGGAGCACAACTTGTGTAGGCCTATGTTTGAGATGTCTACATCCAAGCCCACGAGAGCGCTCTACTCGTATCTCGAACCTAAAACGACCCAGAGCCGCAAGCAAACCGAGCCGAGGTTCGAGTATTATGCCCCTTGGCTTCTAAGTGCCAGGGTTTAGGGGTCTAGGTCTAGGGTCCAGGATTTAGGGCTTGGGGTTAATAGTTATAAGGGTTTAGAGCTTAGGGTTTAGGATGGTGGTTAGGGCTTACGGTTCAGGTATCGGGCTTAGACCCTAAACCCTAAACCCTAAACCCAGTGCTTAGGATTCAGGGCCAGGAAGATTTCGGGACTGCAGATCGGGGCAATGCTTTGGGTTCGGGGTTTACTGAAAGGCTCAAGTCAGGGGCGTGGGTACATGTTGAACAGGGGGTTTCCGAAAATAGGGGACCCGAACAGAGTACCCTAAATAGTAGGATCCTTATGATAAGGATTCCAAAATAATCGGTATACAGTCAACGGATGATGGGGTACATCTTGAAATCGGTGAAGACCACTTCCGGCCAAGTGCCCAAGTCAATGGAAGAGTGTGACGCGTCTGTGGCTTGCGTGTGCTTAGGTGCGTGATAAATGTAGGCCCCGCGCGCGGCAATGCAGCTTGATTTGCAACAAATCTCGAACATCCAGCTTTACAAAATTGTCTATGTGAGCGACAGCCCCTAGACATAGACAATCCTGGGCTTGCAAGGCGTGGTCCAGAACATCTTTACAGCCTCAAAAGTGAGGTGAGAAGAGCAGATGTTCTCCGTCTGACAGATCAGGTTCTTGTGGTAGGTTCACAGGAGGGAGCAATGCTGATTTTGACCAGCGGGATCACACCTCTGTCCTTCAACATGAACTTGATCTTCTTCTCCCATCTTCTGGACAACATGCGCGAAGGATTCCAAAATAAGCCACCGCTAATTTTCAGAAACTCCCACATGTTGAACAAATTGAGAGCTGGAGTGGGAGAATTGCCGTCTGGTTACTTACGTCGACTACTACGCTACATACTGAGTCCCCTGTGCTCCAAGCTTGGTATGAGGGTCAATGGAATAGGGTCGAGGTGTTTAGGGCTGGGAAGGTTGACGATGTTGGGACCAATGTTAAAGGTAACTCACTCAGATCTGTTCATAATTAAGGACCATACAGGTGCCCTCTAAAATACCCTAAATACGCACTATTAAGGACCATAAAGGTACCTCTAATGTACCCTAATTACCCACTATTAGCTCCATTAAACGGCCATTGGGGGGTCCTGGCAACTCCAAAACCCTAAGCTCTAAACCAAACCCTAAACCCCTAAACCCCTAAACCCTAAAGCCTAAAGCCTAAACCCTAAACCCTAAACCCTAAACCCCTAAACCCCTAAACCCCTAAACCCTAAAGCCTAAACCCTAAACCCTAAACCCTAAACCCTAAACCCCTAAACCCCTAAACCCCTAAACCCTAAAGCCTAAACCCTAAACCCTTAAACCCAAAGCCCCTCGACCCCCAAAATCCCGAGAACCCTACATCCCGAAAACCTCCACATCCCCTTGGGTTTGGGGTTTCGGGTCTAGGATTTAGGGTTTAGGGTTTAGTAAATCCTACTCTCCAAAACGGAAGAGGATTTGAGGTTTCGAGATTTAGCGCTTCACATTTAGAGTTTAGGGTTTCGAGCTGAGGGCCTTGGCCTAGGATTTGTGGAGTTCAGGGTTTCGGGCCCAAGGTTTCGCGTTTAGGGCTTTGGGTACAGGGTTTAGGCCCGAAGCCCTGAACCCTAAACCCAAAACCCTAAATCCAAAACCCTAAACCCTAAACCCAAAACCGTAAGCCTTAAGCCCTAAACCCTAAACCCGAAGCCCTAAACCGTGACAGGGTCTCAGAGCGGATTTTGTGGCCTCATGCACCCCGCTCTCTGAGCCCGAACCCAGCCATTCGAGGCCGAGGTCCCTTCGGTTTAGGGCCTTTTAGGGTTTAGGGTTTAGTGCCTTTTCGGGTTTAGGGTTTAGGGCCTTTTCGGGTTTAGGGTTTAGGGCCTTTTCGGGTTTAGGGTTTAGGGCCTTTTAGGGTTTTGGGTTTGGGGGTTTAGGGTTTCTTCTGGGCCCAACTTTTCAACCTTTGGGGCTTTTATGAGGCAGTCGTATTCTGAAAGCTCGAACTGATCTTGTCAAGCCCGTGGCATGTAGAGAGTAAGGTAAAGTCAAAATCCACAATCTCACAATTGCTGCCAATTCCGAAGCCCTGAAGCAAACCCCTTCAAACCTGCTCAGGTCCCACCAAGGAGGGTTTGGGGTTTTGGGGCCTTGTTGTAAGCTCAGATTGGCCTTGTACTTGCTCTACCAGTCCCATGCCCTAAGCCTTAAACCCTATAAAGAGTACAGGTAGGCTGTTTGGGGACCCCACCAAAGCAAGAAGGTTAGTTGCCGACGGTAGTGAGTTGAGGTTTTAGGTTTGGTACCTGATATAGGGGCCTAAACTTAAATAACTACTGCAATTACTGTCTTGGCGGGGTCCCTTATCATAATCATGGTACAATGGGCCCCAAAACCCTATTCTAATTATTAAGGCCCCCATCTTAAACTGCCAAATCATCCAAGGGCGATGAGATGGCGTTCAAGCGACACTTAGTCCAGGCCAGTTTCTCGACAGCAAGTTAGATGTCCTAGTCTCAGGACAATGTTATACTTTAGGGTTTCTTCTTATGGCTGTATTGGACTATGCCCCAGCTTCTGGCTGAACAGCACGTTATGACTTCCCAGTCGCAGGGCAATATTCTACCTCAGGGTTCCTCATTGTGACTACGTAAGATGCCATAGCTTCTCAGTAGCATGTTGTGCTTCTTGATCTCGTAGGGTCTTCGGCTTTTGGATCTACTCTCTAGGCCGGAAGAAATGGCATGATATCCCCGGTCCAATCTAGGGTCCTAAATCACCGATGCTATTTTGGGGTTCCTTTTTATAAGTATAGTATAATGGGCCTCAAAAGCCTATTCTGACTAATAATCAACATGCTGAAGATACACCAAGACCCTGTTTTCTCTTCTCGCTTCCCCAAAACCGTCCTTGCCTTTGGCCCCACGGGATTGGGTGGGGCTTTCGGGTTTTCAAGCCTTCAGAGACATCAGGCTTGATTATAGGGGCCTTAAAAAATGAGAATAGGGTTTCGGGCCCCATTATACTAAACTAAATAAGGACCCCTCCCCCCCAAAAAAACCATAGTATGGGTAATGTATGAAGGCCCCTATGATTCGGCGTTCTTCGGCCGTTGGATTTTTTGGGTGTTCCGGGTTGTGCGTCTGAACGGAACTAGAGCAGAGGATGAGGGATTCGCTTTGGAGTTCCGCGGGGGGTGTCCGATAAGCTGATGACTTACTAGGTGTACCTGGGGTTTCCGAAGATAGGGGACCCAAATATAGGTAACCTAAGTAGTAGGATCCTGATCTTTTAGACCCCAAAATAAGGTACCCCTAATTTTCGGAAACTTCCACCTGGGTATGGGATACTAGGTTCCTGAGTAGTATCCTTTTGCCCTTTTGTTTCAGGATCCCCTTTTTTAGAACCGAATACTAGGAAAAAGTGTATCCCCACTATGAAGGGGCTACTACGTTCTTTGCAAACTTACATGGGAATTTCCGAAATTAGGCGTACCTTATTTTGGGGTCCTGATAACTGATAATTAGGATCCTACTACTTAGGGTATCCAAAATAACCTAAACCCTAAACCCAAAATACGGGGTCCCTGCTTTTCGGAAACCCCCACATTGTTTCGAGGTTTAGACGGCCACCCGGGCTCCGGTTTCGACTTTAAGAGATTTCGGGTTCGGGATCCGGGTCAGAATCTAGGGCCCACAGTAAGCCCTTATTCCCTTTTTGTAGGGTTTAGATTCCATGATAAGCCCCTTTACACCGAAAAGTGCACCCTTTTTGTTCCTAGGTTACTCTTGGGTCTAGGAATGGTGGAGTGTAGGGGTTGGGATTTAGGGCTATGGGGTTTAGACTTTAGGGCTGAGTGCACGCGCAAAACTTTGGTGCTCCGAGATTCAACCACTGTTGCTGAGCAAACCCTAGGACCTAGAGTAGGCCCTTATTCCCTTTTTTAGGGTTCAGGTTCCCTTATAAGCCCCTTTAAACCAAAAAGGGCACCCTTTTTATTCCTAGGTTACTCTTGGGTCTAGAACCCGAATTCGGCGTTTCAGCAAGTCAGGGGTGCCTATTTTGGCGGTCTCGCTGAGGGTCCTCCGATTTTGCCGGTCCTGCTAAGGGTCCTCCGGTTGAGGTACCTGTTTGCTGAAGCCAAAGCTCGTAAATCCCAAACCCTAAACCAAATCTCCTAAAACCTATGCCCTGCACCCAAACTCCTAAACCAAAAAACCCTAACCAAACATTTCAAACCCTCAGCCAAATCTCCCAAACCTTATACCCTAAACCCCAAACCAGCCCTCCTACACCCTACTTGGAGGATCATGGGACTTAGTAAGTCAGGTTATAGGTACCTTAATTGGGGTTATAAGTAGTTACAAGTACAGTTACCCTAATTATAACCCCAGTTACTAAGTCCCATGATCCTTTAAGTAGGCTCTAATCCCGATGGAGCCCAGGAAAGTACGCCACCTTGGCCAGCTGTCTTGGCTTGTATGGTTCGCTGGCAGCGTCACAGGCTCACACCCTAGGACCATGATGATCATGATGATGATCAGGATGACGATGGTGAGGGTGGTGATGGCGATGATGATCATAATTGTGATGGTGAGTATGATTGTGATGATGATTATGGTTATGATAATGATGATGGTTATGTTGATGATTACGGTGATGCTTATGATGGTGTTGATGGTCTCTTGTATTTGGCCAGTGATCATGGTCGTGGAGATGATTTTGAATGGCGACGCCGGCGAGGATGCTGTTGTTGGACGGTGATTAGTATGGTCACCTTCATGTCTGTATTTCCTGCAGTGTTCGAAACTGGACAGCTGTGATGTCAGGCTTATCTCATGGTTTCGTGATTGTCATTCTTGTAGTCATGAGCTCGCGCTCCTGACCATGGTCGTTCGGATTTTCGGATACAGGTACTTCTGAAACCCCCGTATCCTAAACCATAAACCCCCAAGCCCTAGACCCTAAATCCCAAACCCTAATGAAACCGTACACCCTGAGAACCAACAACGCCTTGAGGTCCAGTCAGATACATAGCCGATCGCAAGTCCACTGGTCAGAGTCCCACAGTTGATGATATGGGAGTTTCCGAAAATTCCTGTTCAGCCACCAAGCAATAGCTGCCATGTAGTTGTCATGAGCTATCCCAGTGTTCTAGATTAAAGACGGCAGCCGATGAGCGCGATGTCGCAGCCACTGCCAGTTCTTCCTGCAGGTTCTGCCGAAACGTCCGAGTCTGACCATGCGGCCGCGCACCAACAGTGGCTGAGGTGGATCCAAGGCCAGCCACAAGAATTTGGTTCCCGTCTTGTGAGAGACTTGGCGGAGTGGGAGCGGCAGCAGGGGCAAAGCGTCGGCCCGTACGGCATGCCCTCGGCACTTCCAGCTCCACCACGGGCTTGGCAACCACCGCGCCCCTGACCGGTGAGACGACGAGCACAGCATGGGAAATTGTGACTGAGTATGTCCGACTGCAGCATGGACCGAGCTACTTCCAGGGACATGGAACCCTAATAAAGTACCCAAATAGGAATGCTGATTTTAGGGGCCCCAAAATAAGGAACCCTAATTTTGATTTCGGAAACTCCCATATAAATCCTGCATGACTTACCCATCAGAAGGAATAGACCATAATTCCCATAGTTTAGGGTCCTGAAACTACTGCAGGATTTATATCATCAATAGTAGTAGTCCTAGTAGGCTTTAGGGTGTAGGACTCGGGGTTTAGGGTTTAGGCCCTCAGCCATAAGCTTGAGTTTTAAGCTCCAAACCCGTCCGTGAGCCTCCCTGCAGTTGTTTTTGTTATTGTCTTTGCTGCTGCAGTGTGTTTGGACTGCTACGGGATTCTGCAGAGGGAAGGTTTTCCTAAACCCTATACCCTAAACCCTATACCCCAAACCCTAAACCCTAAACCCTATACCCTAAACCCTATACCCTAAACCCTATACCCTAAACCCTATACCCTAAACCCTAAACCCTATACCCTAAACCCTATACCCTAAACCCTAAACCCTATACCCTAAACCCTAAACCCTAAACCCTAAACCCTAAACCCTAAACCCTAAAACCAACAAGAAATGCGGTGCCTTGGGTCGCATTGCAGTCTTAACCTAGATCCCGCGAACTTCGCGACATGCATCACCACCTTGCGCATGAAATTTTAAAAAATGAGTACCCTTATAGATCCCTTATAGTATCCCTTGTAGACCCTTTTAAAGGAACCCTATTCTAATTGTGCAGTCGGGCCTGGGTGGGTTATACTGGAGCTTTCTTGTTTGCGCACGGCAAGAAATGCTCGGCTTAATCCTAAGGTTTAGGGTTTAGGGACCCTGACCCCCTGAACCGCAATCCTGAGACCAGCATGCATCGCCATGTCATGCTGCCCCGAAGTATGTCGCAACATGTTAGTTTTTGCGACCCGGTGCTCCAATCGTTGGCTCGCTACAAACCGAACCCCCCAAACCCTAAATATACGACAGGATTTTCTGAAGCACAGGATTTTCTGAAGCCCTATACAATTTCCGTTAAGTTCATGCTGAACTCCCAGATGCTTCTCTGTAAATACACTGCAACTGGAAATCCTCGGGTCTTAGAGCAACAACCTTGGGACTGTCACAATTAAACCAAAACTAGGTATCGATTAAGGATGATTATTGAGTTCCCTTATTGTCTATTTTGCACCTTAATTGCAAATAATATTGGGCTCTTGAAACCGACACCTAGCAAAGGGGCCAGTTGCTTATGAAGGGACGGGGATGGATGCAACCCCAAAACCCAAACCCTGCAACCGTAGAACTCAAACCAACAAAAAACAAACACCTGTCCTAAACCCTAAACCGTGGCTCTGAAAACTCGAAGCCTGAACACCAAAACTCAGGTACGGCCCCCATACAGTACGAGTCTATAGTAGGGCTACTATTAAGGTCCTACTATATCTATAATATGAATAATATTCAACTATTACTGAGTGGGGGCCGTGCCCAAACCAAAACCCTAAATAACCCTAGACCCTAGAACCCTAAACCCTTAACCCTTAATAATTCTGAAAACCAATTCCCATAAGTAGATACAGTATACTTAAAATATGGAACCCTGGGGAAACCCTAAACCCTAAATAACACAATTCCCTAAATGACCCTAAACCCCAAATAAATAACCCTGAACCCTTAGCCTAAACTCTAAAAACCTAAAACCCTAAACTCATATACCCAAACCCTAAACCCTAAATAACCCAAAACAGTTTACCCCGATACCCTGAACTCTGAGTCCCTGAATAACCCTAGACCATACATTCCGAGAACATGCCCCTGCCAGGTGTGGTGGTTCCTGGCGGAACAGGAGATCCGACCCTTATCTGCAGGCCTGAAAGTAGTTGCAGAGGCTTTACCTGGACCCTAAGGCACCCAGGGTTTAGGGTTTAGGGCTTTAGGGTTTAGGGTTAAGGGTTTAGGGAGAGCCCTATACCTATGTCCCTTAGTAGGAATTATTTAAGAAGGTCTACTAGCCGGTCTGTTTGTTCTTTTGGGGGAGCCATGAAAAAGGACAAGGCTGCCCTAAGGAACCTACCTTTTTAGGGCCCCCTAATATGGTTTCTTTATATAAGTCCCTAAAAAGGTAGGTTATTTAGGGTTAAGGTAGGGTTTGGGGTTTAGGGTTGGGGCTTTAAGGTGTTTAAGGTTTAGGGTTTTAAGACCCAAAATCCATACTCTGAATACCTGCCTTCAACTCCCAAAACATATTATTTTAGGGTCTCTATAGAAGTGTTTGTAATAGGAACCTGCAAAAAAGACGGTTCTGGTTTGTGAAGGTAGAGAGTCATGTCCTACCCCGTTTTGGGTTACGTAGTTTTGTGGTTCGTTTCAATGGAGACAGTCACTGATCTAGTTATTACAAATTAGGGTACACCCACCCGATGCCCAGTCTAATTGTGGAGGCCACAACAGTTCCGGTCTACTCAGGAAACGTTCGGGGTGCCTTTCTGCGAGTGTTCAACTTTCTGTAGCCTAGATGAAATAGAATTTGCGCAATGCTAAAGCTCATGCATGTTTTTTACATGTGCGAGCACAGTCCTTTCCCTTGGCTCCGATTACAGACTGTGTTACGGCATAGAATCGACAATGGGGAGGTCATGAATTGCTTTGCAGTGGGCTGGAGGTTACAGGTACAAGTAGGCGTTGCATGAGGTCGTATGGAATTTCAGGAGCTTCCAAAATCTGTAGTCACGTCTGGTGTGTTAAGATAATATCAATGGCAAGAGTCTTAATCGCACTTTTAATTGAATCCCCCCCCCGTCCCCGCGAATCCTACATGTCGAAAGTCCTCGCCGCATAAGGCAAATCTAAGTAGCAAGTCTAGTTTCCGTAGCCGGGCAGGTGAGATGGCACATTGCTTGGCGGCACTAGCACGGCACCCGGCTTCCGTTGACCCTGCAGGCTTTGTTCCTGCATTTCCCGGAATGTCGAAACAAAGAACAACGATATGCTTAGACGACCTCAGATTCACTTTAATTTTGACAACTACCCAATATGACTATCCTAACGCTGGTTCTCCAGCCCTGTGACTCTTGATCTCGCGCATTTAACAGCTTGAACCGGCATCCTTTTTGGATCTATCTTTGGCGGTTTAGAGTTTAGGGTGTATGGAGCTGTAACCTTTGGGATAGTTAATTAGACCCGCAATACCAAACCTTCTAACTTTCTGGGTTCTTATCTAGGATGCCGCCCAGTAGTACCCTTATTCCCGTTTTGTAGTCCTAGGTTCCTTATACAGTTACCCAATACAAAAAAGAGAGGCCTTTTTATTCTTAGGTTACTGGGTATCCTAGAGATTCAATGTGGCTGCTTGTCAATGGTCCTTATTATAATACGGCACTGAGGGAAATTACCCAAGAAGGGACCATAGAAATAGGGATATTAGGGCCCCTGCAGCAAGGGCGTTCATGAGTCAGGGTTTACATCAGGGTTTGGCAGGCTGTAATGGAAAAACGTTTTGCAGTCTCCGCAGGATTGTCGCACCTTTCCAGCCAATATCTGTTTATGGTATCGGAAAATCATATACTGTAGGATCGACGGATGGATTTCGCGCGATACCTTGACTTGCGTTATAAGTAGTTATATCTACACTTACCTTATTTGTAACTCTGGTTACTAAGTCCCATGATCCTCCAAAGTAGGGCCTAGCCCCAAACCCCAAGGCAAGCCTCAAGAGCACTGGCAAACTTGCAGTACCCGCCCTGGGGTGTGTTGTTAAGCCCCCACATCAAGAAACCCAAAATCCTCTAGGCCTTGCCCTGAAACCGCGACCGAGCCCTGCCTGGACCCCCCGCGAATAAGAGGGCCATCAGGGCTCGATTAAAAGGTGTAACGGTACCTTGGGGTCCCTGAATCCAAAACCTCTAAGCCCCCAAACCCCTAGGCCACACACATACACATATATATATATATATATATATATATATATATGTATATATGCCCAAAACCTTAGACCGTAAACCCTAAAGCCTAAAACACTGAAATCCTAAACCGTCAACTTAGACCTTTGGATCCGCATCATCTGAGGTCGTGGCGGGTATAGCTTTGCCGACGTCTTTGCTGTCCCTGCTCCTCGCCTGTGATCCGTGTTGCGGTTGAGGGTTTAGGGCCTCTGATCCGGGTTGGGGTGCAGGAGTTGGGGTGTTGGGCTGACAGTTTACACAAGCTAGAGCTTGATTGTAATAGGTTTTTAGGTGTTGGGATGTCGAGTTTAGGGTTCCGCAGTTCAGCAGGTGGCTTTTAGTCTTCGGGGCATGTTGTTTGTGATCGTGGGTTCATGGAGTTAGTTCTGTCGGGTGGTACCATGCTTTCGTCTTGACCAGGACTGACGTAGAGCCTTATGGATAGGTGCACATAGCACGTGGGAGGATGAGGACTGTTTCTCTGTGTGCAACATGTGTTGATGTGTTGTCTACAGCGGCCCGCATACAATAATTGAAATTTGTAGTGTTACTCCCTAGTTCGGGTTCTCGGAGAGATGTGTGGTGTAGCAGCTTGTCGTCGCGTTATGCAGGCCCCTAAACTATAGCCACTCTACTTGAATCCTCATGGTAACAAAATGGGTTCATTGAAAGCAGTCCTTCAAGCACCATCAAACCCCCTAGTTTGTGCTTCGTCCCAACTTGAAGGAACGGGAATCTGATACCTCTGACTTCTAGTTCATGGTCCCACGATGGCTGATGCGCGATGTCAGCGCGATGAAACGTTTACCATGAAATTTCTAGGACCCAGAGTAGGCCCTAATGCCCTCTTTTGAAGTTTAGTTTCTCCTATAACCCCCTTTAACTCAAAAAGGGCACCCTTTTATGCCTCGGTTACTTTTGGATCCAGACTTTCACCCTAACTGAACCCACAATCAAGCCCGAAGCCCTAAAACCCTAAGCTGGTAGTCATGTTTGTCGCTTTGTGTTCTGGGACGTGGACCTATGGCCAACTAGGCTCAATGTCAGCTTGCAGCGAAAGGTCGGACACTGCGCACGAAAAGTGCTGACAGGATCTCTTGGATTTGGGCAACGACCCAAATGTTCCAAGCGAGATCAATTCGCAGTACCTCGCTCTTGTGTTTGACGTGGATGCCAGAATGGCGAAGAAGCAGGTACATGTATGGTTACAGGCTACAGGTTTGCCACTTCTTGATGGAGCGGAATGGAAAAGAGTCGCCAGGTGCGAACGGACCTCGATGCCGAGTCCAATTCGTCGGTGTCGCAATATCGGCTATGAGCACAATGTCATTGTTAGCCATGTACATACCCTAAGGCCCCAAAGTAGTTCCTTTTTGGGGCTCATATATAGAATCCTATAGGGTAATCCCAAAAAGGAACTACTTTGGGGCCTATAGGTAGAGCTGTGGCAGTTTCCGAAAATAGGGGACCCTAATATAGTACCCTGAATAGTAGGATCCTTAGTATAAGAGCCCCAGAACAAGGTATCCCCAATTTTCGGAAGCTCCCATGTATATAGAGCAAGACTCATAGCCTTAAGCATCTACACTCCACTGGCGGACTAAACCCTTAAGCTCTAAGCCTTAGGTTCCTAAATTTAAGCCCGACAAAACGCTAAACCCACCAAAACCCCCTAAACCCCGAACCTTTAAACCCATTGAGCATCTAACCCCATAAACCCACGGACCTTAAACCCAAATGCCCCGAATCAGGCTTCTCGTGCAGTGCTCCGGCGACTGCCTTCCTGGGATGTGCCTCCCCTTACAGTCCAAAGGACCCAATAATTCTGGCAGAGTTTAGGGTGTAGGGGGTTTAGGGTTTAAGGCAAAAATACGAGTTATGTAGGGGTTATCTTTAGCCTCAGGCCTCATGAAACCAGCCAGGGTTTTGGGTTCAGGGTTCGGGTTTAGGGTGTAATGCTTTGAGCTTAAGGGATCAAGGGTTTTGGGTTCACACAAGGTCAAGAAAAGCATCCACACCTAAACGTTTGGGTGGGACATCCCTGCCTTCTTGGCGTACTTAGGGGATGGTCCGGGGATGGTGGCAGATCTCAACCTCAGTCATTCCTTCTGCTTCAGATTAGGTGCTTCTCTGCGCCCCTTAACAAGGGTTCAGGGCTTGGGGTCTAAGGTCCCTAGGATACCGGTCCAACTGGCTAGTTAGAATGGGGCCCTTCGGTGCATTAGACTCAGTAGACAGCGGGTGAAAGTAGACTTTCGTGAGTCCGGATGTACTACTTAGAGGATCAGGCGCGACGTCGAAAGTGGGATGTGTGGTATATCAGGGATAATCCATTTAGGGTGCGCATAGCTCTGCTTTTGATTTCAATGTAAGCTTCTGAGCCTACTTAGCAAGTCCCTGGTCCTCTGAGTGCCGATGTTTCTGGGGTGTTTTCAGTTGGCATCACCATTAAGTTGAGTGTTTCGTTTATCGTATCTATGCTTAGAGATGCTTTTACCATAGGTTGAACCGAAACTTGTTGCTTCGGGGTAACACTCCAGGAACTCTAAACCCTAAACCCCTCAACCCCTCAACTCCGAACCCAGGGGGTGAAGCTGTGGGAGGGTTCCTTAGACTTGCCGACCTGTCACTCGTAGCCTTCACGCTTAGGGGGGAGTCTGTCGGTGTGTATCTATTCCTGCTCAATTCCTAAGCCCTAAACCCTAAATCCTAATCCCCGATGCCTGGGCCTAAGCCTTAATCTCTAAACCCCAAGCCCCCAAGCTCAGACTAGGTTCCTAGGTTCTAGGTCTTGGTGGGCCGTATCAGTAGGGTTAAGGGTTTGAGCGTTCAGTGTTTAGGGTGTTTTTACGGAGCTTGTTGGTGCCCACATTTTAGGCCGTCTTCGGCCAGACTAATTCAAGGAGTGGATGGGTCTGAATGGGCAAGAAGAACTCTCGTGTCACCACGAGGTTTAGGGTTTTGTGATGGTTTGTGGTTTTGCTGTTTAGGGGGAAGTGTGGAACAGCGGCGTTGAGCAGGCATGACCTTAAACCCTAACCCTAAGGGTCCAAGTATCCCCTCTTATCGGACTTTTAGGGCCTTTCTAGGTATCAAAAACGTACTAGGGAGAATTAGGGATCACTAGGCTATATACCCCCCTTGACCCCCCTCCCTTAAGGATACTATGAAATTACGAAGTCACAGCCAGGACTTCCCTATAAAGGGGGGACCCAAGGAACCTCAGCTCTATCCACCCCGAAACCCCAAAACTGAGAGCCTGGTGCCGGGAATTTTAATTTGTCGGGTTTAGGTTAGAAGCTGCCCCCACCCTGTAATAGTGGTATAATAGGAATATAATAGGGCCCTAATATAATCCTATATAATCCTTATGGTCACTATCACAGGGTGGGGGCAGCTTCTAAGGTTTAGGGTTGAGAGATCAGGGCCTGGGGTTCTTCTTGGGATTTACCCTTGAACCCTAATCCCCATATACCCCAAACCCTAAACCCTAAACCCCTAAACTCCACAAGCCCCTCAACCCCAAAACCCTCAACCCCTAAGGCCTGAAAAGCCCCTTAAACCCCTAGGATCTCCAGTAGTACCCTTATTCCCTTTTTGTAGTCCTAGGTTCCTTATAAAGTTACCCAATACCAAAAAGAGAGGCCTCTTTGTTCTTAGGTTACTGGGTATCCTAGACCCCTAAACCCCAAACCCTCTGCCCGTCGCCCAGGCGGGCCCGTTTCTGGGAGCCCTTTTGGTCATTTCTTTCCGTCGGACTGCTTGTTCTTCTTGCAACCAGGCATGGGCCGATGGGTTGGGGGTTTAGGGGTTTAGGGTTTAGGGATTTAGTGGTTTAGGGTGTAGGGGTTTAGGGTTTAGGGAGGAGGTAGTTTAGTCTTAGTGGTTTAGGGTTTCGGGGTTTAGGGTTTAGGGGTTTGGGGGTTTAGGGTTTAGGGGTTTAGGGGTTTGGGACTCACTTGTCCCCAAACTCTAGCCTCCCTGCCGAACGCATTTAGGGTCCATGGCTTTGTTTAGGGTTGAGGGTTTGGGGTGGTTTAGGGTTGTACTGCCAGATGGTTTTTGAAAACAAACGCTTGCTGATCTTCTATGGAAAGCCCAACAGACCCCGTACTGGTACAAGCCTTTCAAAGGAGCCCTGAAAAAGGAACTCTATACAACCTTTCGAAGGAAGGATTGAGGGCTGTGTGGTTAGAGGTCGTTTGCTTTCCGACGTGCTCAGGGCTTTGGGTTGTAGAGTTCTAGGGTTTAGAGTTCACGGATTAACTCGCAGATCAGACAGTTTTGATGTGAACAAGGCTCTTGGTCCTCAGTAGCAGCTGGGGCTGTGGTGCATTCCGAAACTTCATTTATTTGCCTTCGTCCACACCCTTAGTCCCTCATGTCATGGTCCCGCAGACTTATGTCGTATCTTCATCATAGTGAGTGCTCACTTGACTCTCCAAGGGACAGTTCCTAAACCCTAAACCCTAAACCTCTCTGGAAGTCTACACGGACGCGGACTTTGCAGCATGCCCGCACTCCGCGAAATCTACTTCCCAGAGAGCCCAATACCCCTTAATTGAGGAATATAGCTTAAATCTTAATATGAAGCCCTATGAAAATTTGAGCCGTATTCCTTAATTAAGGGTTATTGGGCTCGCTGGGTTCAGGAATCATTATCATGATCCGCACTGGAGCGTGCCTGTACCCAGCGCATTGGTCGTCCAAGAAGCAGACATCCATCGCACGTTCAACCACTGAAGCAGAACTCATTGCCCTTGCCACGGCAATGTTTAGTGAAGTGGAAAATCTCCAGGCGTCTCTTGAAACCGTTCTTGGAATAGACGTTCCGGTAATGTACCAGCAGGACAACTCGACTCTACTTGCTGTTTTGAAGACAGGCTACATTGCCAAGCTTCGTCATGCAAACAGAGTTTATCGAGTCAACATTGCATCGGTTTGTGAGCGCCTTGCAGAACCCAGAGCTTCAATATACCCTGCTTGTAGTAGATTTTGAGTATGATCTTAGGTATGCTTTGCTGACTGCCCCCACTCTGTAACAGTTGGATATTCTCCATAGTGTTATCGACTCCGAATATATACTGTTTCAGGGTGGGGGCAGTACTGAAGGTATAGCCATTGAACCCTAAACCCCAAAAGCCCAAAACCCCAAAACCCTATAGGGTTATATTGAGAGAGGTGGAAGGAATTCTTGGCACTGGCTAAAGGTTACATTAATAATCGGCAATTGCGGCGCTCCAGGTAAGCCCTAAACTCTACACTACTTGTAGTATAGATGGCTCTTGAGTATGATGTGAGGTTGGGTACGGCCCCCACTCAGTAACAGTTGGATCATATTCATAATATAGATATATAAGGCCCTTAATAGTAGCCCTATTAAAGACTGTTACTGTATGGGGGCCGTACCCAGACAATGTGAGGTATAGTCCCGAATCAAGATCAAGGGCCTTTTCGAGCCCCTGGGCTCCAGACCCTGAAACCCTAGGACCCAGAGTAGGCCCTTATTCCCGTTTTTGATGGTTCAGGTTCCCTTATAAGCCCCTTTAAACCGAAAAGGGCACCCTTTTTATTCCTAGGTTACTCTTGGGTCTAGAACCCGAATGCACAGGTTTAGTATATTCTAATACAGTATTGTATCGTAACGTATTGTTGAGTTTAGTATATCATGTTTTGGTATATAGAAAAGCAGAAGCATACTAAAGTGCAGTAAAGTATATCATGGTATATTTAGTATAAGATCTTATAGTATAGTACCTTATTCTAGTAACTAGTATATCATAGTACAGTACATCATATATCTCCAGGGGCCCTGACTCTGTAATTGGTATGGGTGCGATTTGCCAGGCCTCTGTACTGATTAGGTTTTAAGTTTGGGACAAAAAGGGTTTGGGTTGAGTGCATAAACCCTAAACCCTAAACCCAGTGCATAAGATTCGAAGACTACAAGCCATGCAATTCCAGGCAATTCCAGGCCTGAGGCGATGCAAATTTCAATCCCAACATCCTACAATCCTACTTGGAGGTTCATGGGTAGTTATAAGTGGGGTTATAAGTGGGGTTATCAGTAGGGTAACTATACTTATAGCAAATATTAAGGGACTTAAAACTCGTTTGTAACTACCCATGAACCTCCAAGTAGCCCGCAAAACCCGAATCCTTAAACTCTAAAACTCTAACCTCACAGCCCTCAAGCACCTCGGCGCAGGTGGCACATGGTGCCCGAAAGTGGTCCAAGCACAGCGATGTTGACATCGCTCTCGGCCTCTTATTTCAAGTTTTTGGATAGGAGCAGATGTTCGAACCCGGCTGAAGCCCAAAATATGTAGTGGTCCGGGGCCGGTGGGGCACGCAGCGCTAAATCATGGTCAAGATCCCTGAATTCTAGTTTGCATTGGAGTTTATAATGTACGGAAACCTTCTGTAGGTGGTTGCTCGAGATGATAGTGTAGCAGGCAGTTAAGCTGCCAACGGGGCTTAGTGGTTTTAAGGTTTGGGTAACAAGGCTTACGACAGAAGAGCTGTACTTGTAGGTAGAAGCAGCAAACAGACGAGCAGCCAAACAGCAGCAAGTGACAGCAGCGTCATCACCCCACCGTCACCGCATCCCGGCGACTATCTGATGGATCCCACTGGCTTGCTTCCACTTCGAGCCTGCTTGTTCTGTCTCTCCCTCGCGCTCTCTCACTCGCTCTCGCTCTCTGTCTCTCTCTCTCTCTCTCTATGTCGCGCTCTCTCTCTCTCTACCTCTCTCTCTCTCTCTCTCTCGCTCTGTATCTCTCTCTGTTTCTTTTCTCCCTCACACAGCCACAGAGAGACGGAGAGAGAGAGAGAGAGAGCGCGACACTTACACACAGACACCCCAGACAGACTCACACTTACAAACACAAACAAGCAGTACAACTACATATACACACACACGCACATATGAACAGTCCAGCAGCAACAAAACCATTAATGCTGGACTTTAAACCAATGCTGGAGTTTCGGGAAATGAGGCGGCTTAAAGCATAATACAGACCTGATTACCAGAACTCATCCTCACTGTGCTGACCCCGCAAAAAGGCACCCTTGATTTTCTGCAACCCCGGCATCCTTCGCACAGAAGAGGACTTGCGATGTGTCAGCCAGCGCATCCCCGTCCCAATCCCCCCCACCATGGCAAATGCAGTAATCAGCTTAGATCCCCAATGCCCAACCTTTAACTAGGTTGGATTTTGGGACATTTTTTATTTTCCTTATTTGGGTTTATAAGGGACCCTGCATATAAATATTTTCAGGGAGTTTCAAGGCCAACCCAGTTAAACTATTTGGTTCTTATAGTTCAGTAGGAATCGGAAAGTATAACAGTTTATTTCTGTGGCTGATTGGGGAAGTAAGCTTCTGCTCTGAGTGAGCCTCACCATCACAGCAGCAAACAGAAGCGAAGTGGAGGCTCTGCGCAATTATCGTGAATACAACCAGGGGAAGAAACGAACCTGCCGAAGTTGCAGTGATCTTAGGTAAATGCTGCCTATGTGCATATATGTATATGTATGTTTACATATGTTTTATATATCTATATGTATATGTATATATATATATACATGTGTGTATATATATATATTATGTATGGCACAAGAGCAAAATGATTTCAGCTCGATGAACCGAAGAAGGATCGCATATCCCTTTCCCCCTGATGGCCAAGGCCTAAACCCCAACATAAAAGCTTAGATTCCGCAACCTCTGAACCCTGAAACCTAAACCCCTGAACCCTCAACCACTAAACCTCTGAACCCTTAACCCTGAACCCTAAAACCCTAAACCCTAAACCCCTAAACCCATAAACCCGATAAACCCCTGAACCCCTAAACCCTAAGCCCCTACACCCCTAAACCCCTGAACCCCTAGACAGCTACACCCCTAAATAAAGTACAACCCACCCCTAAATTTCGAAAACCCTAAAACCTTAACCCTGTATAGAACTCTTATAGATCTCTTTAAAGAACCCCCAAAGGATCCCTTTAAAGGTACCAACTACGACCCCTAAACCCTTAAACCCTTTATGGATCCTTTTAACGGAACCCTTGAAAGGAACCCTTATGGATCCCTTCAAAGGAACCCTTGAAAGGAGCCGTTTTAGATCCCTTTCAAAAAACCTTTAAAGGAACCCCTACACCCCTGAACTACAATCCCGAGGTCGTAGTCTTTCTGGCCGGTTTGCCGCTCAGTCACTTGGCTTGGCATCTGGAGGTCCCAGACCTCCCAAAATCCCTTAATCTTAAAGGTTGTAGGGTTTAGGGTTTTGGGGTTTAGGGAATAGGCTTTCGGGGTTTATATTGGCACCGCCGGGGCGCGTATGATTGAAGTTAGTTGATGTTTTTTGTTTGACCTGCTGTACTTGGAGGGTCGGGGGACTTAGTAAGTAGGTAGTAAGTAGACTTATAAGTACCCTAAAAGGGACCCTAATTGGGGTTATGATACTTATATGTAAGTCCCTAAAATCACCAGTTACTAAGTCCCCCGACCCTCCAAGTAAGTCAGGATCTTAATTCTGGGGTCCACGCTGCGGACAAGATTATGGACACGTATGTAAAAGGCCTCATACACCCTTCCTAGGACCCAGAGTAGGCCCTTATTCCCTTTTTTAAGGTTTCGGTTCTCTTATAACCCCTTTAACTCAAAAAGGGCACCCTTTTTTTTCCTAGGTTACTCTTGGGTCTAGTATATAAAAGGCCGCATACACCCTTCACACCAAACCCCAAAACTCTGAACCACAAATATACTGTAACATGGTTTATTATGATATAATACATTGCTGTTTAGACGTTCATATTACAATATACTAATCTAGTATATTTTTCTTACATAACATTTTGTATCATAGTGGAATACACCATATTGCCAAGCACCCCGGCATCAGAGCTGTGAGTACCGGAACGAACGACCACCGTGAAAAGCCGAAAGCAACAAACTGGAACCCGAAAGCGTGACGGGCTTACTTGCAGGTTCATGGGTAGTTATAAGTGGGGTTATAAGTAGGGTAACTATAGTTATACCCCATATGAGGGGACTTATAAACCCTTTTATAACAACCCATGAACCTCCAAGTAGGGTTCAGGGTTTAAGTCCGCACCGGCAAGACCGGGAACTACCTAACCTTAGGCAGAAGCCCCACAATACATGAGGGTTTCTGAAAATTGGGGGTACCATATTTTGGGGGTCCTTATAATACGGATCCGACTATTTAGGGTACTATATTAGGGTCCCCTTTCTTCGGAAACTCCCATATCTTACAGGATTCAATGCCGTAGAGAAAAGCAGAAAAGCCTTTCAACCTGAGCAAGGACTTTCGGTGGCCCTCTTCCTCTCTTTCATTGCCATGGTCGTCAACATTGTAGCGGCGTTTCATAAATCGTGGGCAGGCCGGAGCGGGGAGTTCTGCTGCTACGGTTTTGGGTTTAGGGTTTAGGATTCGGGGTGTAGGGTTTAGAGTTTAGGTTCGGGGTGTAGGGTTTTGGGGGTTGGAACGGTTAGAGTTGTTGGTCGTTGGTAAGCCCTACCTGGCCCCCAAACTAGTTTGAAGGGTTCATAGAAGTAAATGATAGTAAGGAACCCAAGACGTTTGGTTTTAGAGGGGCCAGGTGGTAAGCACTTTCAAAAGACCGATTCCTGAGGGTTCATGTACTTGTGTAGTATATGCTTTGGCTAGACAAGCGGTTCTTGAGGTACTCCAGTAGCATTTTAGAGTCAAATCAAGGTCTGCAAGCTTCTGCCTGTAACCATGCATGCTCTACTACTCTTGTAGCATTATTACGACGATTACTCTGAATATCATACTATAACTACTGTAACTTCTGCTATTGCTACAACTGACTCGCTTACCATGAAATGGCGGCAGGTTCTGGCCTGATCTCCATCAATTAAGGACCCAAAGGGCCCAAAGTAGCTGTAGGGTAGAATGTTTCTATATTAGGAATTACAATTATGATTTGGGGAAGTATCCCCCATAACACTACCTACTGTAGGACCCTTTGGGGGACTCTTTTTTAAGGACGACAGTTTGGCATCCAAGAAACTCCATACAGGCTATTGTGCTTCGCGTAGAAAAGCTTCCGCAGGGTTAAAGTGGACAACGCCCTAATCCCTAAATCCTAAACTGCTTTCACATCCTCTTGGAGTTTTTGCTTTCTGATATGGAGAGAGGCAACCCTTAAACTCACTAGGAAGGCATGAGGCAGCAATACAGAAGCGACACCTTGAAGACATTGATGAAAGCCTGATCGATGCTTCTATTTCGTCTTCTTTGTCTTCGGTTTAAACCACCAATGGCATGGTGCTGTCGCCAGCTAGCGCGAGGGCATCGTCGGCATGCCAGGCTTTTGGTGACCGGGCGCATGCGCAGAAAACTGGGGTTGTCGGGCACTGCTAAGGTCACGGCAAGTAGTCATGTTGCAATGCACCAGATGCCAAGGGTTTAGGGTCTTAGGGTTTAGGGTTTAGGGTGTTACCGGCCAAACAGATCGAGACCACATGATATCATCCGAGACTTTGCCCGAGTGGGAGTACATATGGCGCTTCTGCAAACCCTAAGCCCTAAATCTAAGCCCAAAACACAAGCCCCGAACCTCAAAGAAACAAGCCCGGCTCTGAGTACTTGGAGGTTCATGGGTAGTTATAAGTGGGGTTATAAGTCCCCTAGTATGGGTTGTCACTATGGTTCCCTTACTTAAAACCCCACCTATAACTCCCCATGAGCCTCCAAGCACTGAATGCAGGGGCCTCCGTAGTTCGAAACGGATTGTTCAGGGATCCCAAAGCTTGCATACGTCTTTTTTTCGCAGGGTTCTGCAGTGTTTCGAAGAGTTTCCGTATTGGTTCTTATAGGGCCCTAAACCCTGCACCTCTAAACCCTCATTATAGGGGCCCAAGTAAATGATTACCTATACTGTTTGGGTGTTATTATTATAGTAGAATATACCACCAGACCCTATTGAAATTTTTAAGGCTCCTATATTAATCCGGTCGGTCATCGTTGCCAGGTGCCTTCGACATGCTTGTCGCCAGCTTCGCCGTAGTGCTCTCTTGGCTGTAGTGTACTTTTTAGGGTTTAGGGATGTTTAGCGTTCAGGGTCAGCGTGTATTTAGCGTTTAGGGTTTAAGCTGTTTGGGTTTAGGGCTTAACCCTAAACCCTAGGCCCTAAACCCAAAACACTAAACCCAAAACCCTAAACCCGAGATCCTAAACCCCAAAACCCTAAAACCCTTTGTTTAAGCACTAGGTAGGCCTTTGGGACATTTTATAATTTTCCCTTATTGGGCTTAATAGGACCCTATTTATGAATATTTTTCAGAGGCTTTCAAGGGCCAACCTAGAGCAAGGTTGAACTCGGTACTTAGGACCCGGAGTAGGCCCTTATTCCCTTTTTTAGGGTTTAGGTTCCCTTATAACCCCCTTTAACTCAAAAAGGGCACCCTTTTTATTCCTAGGTTACTCTTAGGTCTAGGTACTTCGGTAAGGAGTCAACTGGTCTTGTTCGGGCTTGGGCCTAGGGCTGCCCGGGCGGCGATTAATTATCCTGCCGGAGTCCCGGAGAGTCGAGACCAGGGGTTTAGGGTTTTAGGGTTTAGGGGTTTAGGGTTTAGGGGGTTTAGGGGTTAATTATAACTATGGGCCTCAAAACCCTATTAAAACATGTTCTGACTATCCTAAACCCTAAACCCTAAAACCCTAAACCCTAAAACCCTAAACCCTAAACCCTAAACCCTAAACCCTAAACCCTAAAACCCTAAAACCCTAAACCCCTAAACCCCTAAAACCGTAAAACCCTAAAACCCTAAACCCCTAAACCCTAAAACCCTAAAACCCTAAACCCTAAACCGGAAACCCGAAACCTTAAGGTTACTTTCCGGGACCGCATGGAAGTACATTGGGGCCAACGTCTTTGGTATTTGGGTACATGGACTCTTTAGGCATAATGGGCCCCAAAACTACTATTTGCTTAAGAAACCCCCCAAAAAATAAAAATAATAATCCCTATATTACCACCATAAGGAATATTTTTTTTTTTATTTTTTGGGGGTTCTTAAGCAAATAGTAGAAAACTCTATTCTAACATATTCTAACTATCAAGGTTCCTTTCCTGGGAACGTCGACTTTCTAGATTCTGGAGTTGTTCTTTTTTGGACTACCGTATTCCGCGCCTCAAGGTTCCTTATCAGGGTCCCCTGGAAAACGCAAACAAGCAACGCTTCTTGAATCAGAATTTTAGAGTCCCGGGCTTGGTGAGGCCGCGGCAAAACCTTTGAATCAACATTTCCTCAAAAGCTACCAAAAGGTTGCCCTCAACCCTAATCCCTTGACCCTACACCTCACACCCTCAGCCACAAAATATCCGGTAAAGCCAGTTTTCAAAGACCTGGAAGCAAAACAGCTAAGGAACTCCTTAAAGATAACCTTAGAGGCATTCTTGCAGAACCCCTGACACCCTCTTCACTTACCCACCTTATTCCAGTCAGGTTACTGGTACGCATCTTCTGGGCGTATGAGAAGAGTCAGCCTCCAGCCTCCAAGATTAAGTAGGTAGGGTTTGCGGTTTGGGGTTTGGGGTTTAGAGTTTAGGGCTTGGGGTTTAGGGTTTAGGTAGGCCTTTGGGACATCGGTTTATCGGTGTAGGGCTTACCTTAACCCGGAATAGCCTACCTTTTTAAGGACTTATACAAGGAACTCATATTCAGGAACCCTAAAAAGGTAAGAGGATCGTAACTGCAAGTACATCCCTTCACGGGCTTGAAAGGGTCAACCTAGAAGAGATTATTTACTGTAGGATTTTGGGGGGCCGGGTCCTGAAGTGTAGTTGCGGGCGGATGACAGTTTTGGTGTTGAAGGGTTCTAAAGGCTCCTTTAGAGTTGAGGGCTAGATTTGGGGTACAGTCCACGTCTAAGGGTTTACAATTATATGTCCCCGTGGCCTTTAACTGCTTTTCGGGTTCAGTTTCCCCCGAAATATCACATGCTTCCTAGTTTAACTCCCCTATCTTGTTATGGGTATACTGCTGCTTGGTGTCTAAACCCTAAACCGCAAGCACTAAGCCGACTTAACCCTAAACCCCAAAACCCTAAATCCCACTAATCTAGCCGGGTAATGCGAGTTTTCACGTGTGGACTGCTGTGAGGTCAAATGGAGTCGACCCACGACTCCAACGAATAAGACTGTTTTGGAGGTTTAGGGTTTATATAGGGGGTTTGGGGTTTGGGGGTTTAGGGGCAAGGAATATTCCTTGGAGGTTCATGGGAAGTTATACCTTGGGTTATCAGCAGGGTAACTATAGTTTTCACCCATGTTAGGAGCCCTTAACTCCGTTTATACCTTAGAAAGCCCCCGCCCTGAAATAGTGGTATAATAGGAATATAATAGGGCCCGAATATACTAATATTAGTATAATCCTTATGGTCACTATTACAGGGTAGGGGGCAGCTTCTAATTTTTACCTAGCCATGAACCTTCAAGTAGAGGAGTCGGGAGAATCACTTAGAAGGTCCTTGGTAGCCCGTTTACAGGATATGTTGCACGTGAGAGTGGTGGCAAGAGCCTTGTGGGAAGCTTGAAGCACGGTGTTAGGATCATAGAGAAGGCTGGAGCAGTCCCGGAGTTTTTCCTGGGCGAGTCGAGTCTATGCTTTTCACGCACGTTGGACGCAGCCAGGGGCGCAGTGCAAGCGACAAAGATGATTCATCCAGGCAGGGCGCATACAGATCGCTCGGGTGAAGGAGCGCTTCACGTGCCCGAGCGAGGGCTGGTGCGATGTCCTGGTTAACTATGTGTGTTTACTTGTGGCCCTGCCGCTTGGCACCCTTGCGAGGTTCAGCTTGTGCATCAGCGGATGTACGCTGTGCGCTCCAACCTGGGCGCACACGGAGCGTTCAGCACATTCCGCACTGTGCTCGAGCTGGACGATCTTGGTGCTCAGCTTACAGGTATACTGTAATGTGCCCCAATCCTATTATAGCCCCATGGAACCACTCGAGAATGTGCGGCATGAAATAGTTGGTAGCGGTTTTCTTCGGGCTTCCCTACTACGAGGATATTACAGAACCTTCGAAACCCTGATTTTAACCATTCAGGCTACTGTAGCGTGCGGAATGAATGTGGACCAAGCTTTCAACCCAACACAGCAAAAGCTAAATCCCAGTCCTGAATCTTGCATGGGTAGCTGTCAAAATTGTGGCCCTTTGTGGGTACTCTAAATATTCGGTGCCGTACTTTAATAAGGACCCCAGAAGGGACCATAATTTTGACAACCACTCACATAACTGAATCATACTGGATCCCTAAAGACCTCATCCGTCCTTTGCCGAACCCTAAACCCTAAACCCTGAACCACAAATCCCGAGACCCGACAACCCTGAACCCTAAACCCGACACCCTAAGCCATGTCCGAGATGCTAAAACTGGACTTTGTGAAACCCCATAAAACTTCAAGAACCACAAGAGACCTGGAAAGGAGTGCTAAGTGCTAAACCCAAACCCTACCTATAGTCTCCATTGTAGTTCCTTTTTTGACTAAAAACTCTATTGTAGGATCCTAACCATAAAACTGGATAAGCAAAAAAAGGAACTACAATGGAGACCATACCCAGAGACTCCAAAACCCCTTAATTAAGGAATATACCTTAAATCGTATTAGGGATCCTTCTATCATTTAAGGAATATTCCTTGATTAGATTAAGGGGTTTTGGAGGCTCTGGGTAGGTAAACCCCCCAAAAAACCCTAAACCCTCGACCGCCCTCCTCCGAACCCGTCTTCTCTCAGCGTTCACAGTGATTGCGGAACCTTTTTTGTACGGATTATGACGTAAATCATGGTTCAGACCCCTCTGGAATTACAGCATATCTTACGTAAACCCTAGAAGCCATAAAGCCTATAAGCCCTACAGAAGATTCCTTACTATGGGTAACCCTAGCTACAGTAGAAGCCAAAAAGTTGGAAACCCAATAGCCTCAATCCTAAAGAGTAATGTATAGGGAATCCCAGCCCCCTTTTGGCCTTAATCCGGTTTCCAACTTTATGGGGTTTACTGTAAGCCCTACAGACCCTCTATATAACCCTCTAGACCTAAGCCCTCGCAACCCTTACAAGAGTTGTTTTGGAGCCTCCGCATTCTCGGGCTTCTGAGGCGGCTGATCGTCCTGCAGGACAGAGGGCTGGCCTTGCTCGTCTTTGGGGTCTTGTTTAGGGTTTGTGGCTAGTGGGCTTTTCAGGAGCTCTTTATAAGGGTGTCGCAAGGCTTGATTTCGAGGTTGTTTAGTTTACAAGTGTTCTAGCGGGCTCTTTGCTCTGTAAGGTTTTGTACAGGTGTTTTTCCTGAGATCCGAACAATTAGTGATAGTATTCTGGAGGTGGGGTTAGAAGTCCCTGAATATGGGTTATAACTATGCCCATGAACCTCCAAGTATAGTCTGATAGCTCCAAGGAGGATAGATAACCTACTAATCCCTAGTTCTCTCTAGTGCTCCCTAAGGTTCGCTTAAGGGTCCCTGAAGGTTCCATTAGGATCCCTTGTACCCTCGCCCCTTGAACCACCCTCCCTTCAGGACCCTACACCTATAGTCTCCATTGTAGTTCCTTGTTTTGGTTAACCAGTTTTATGGTTAGGATCTTATAACAAAGATTCTGGCTAACCAAAACAAGAACTACAATGGAGACTATAGGTAAAGACCGTATCCAATGATTCTCTGGTCGAGTCTACTTGCCCGCCCTTGGGCAGTAAAACACCCCCACGAGGCTCCTCGGATTCAGCAACCCATGAATCAGGGTTCCTCTAAACCCTAAACTCCTAAATCCTAAAACCCTAAACCCTAAACCGTTCTATGAGGGATCCTTACAGGGATCTACAGGGGTTTAGGGTCTGCTAGGTTCCGGAGTAGTACCCTTTTGCCATTTTCGGCGTCTCCTTGTTAAAACCGAAAAGTAGGAGAAAGGTTACCCTTATTTAAAGGGGCTACTCAGGAGCCTAGGCATCACAGTGACACTTAACATATTCAATAGCAAGTTTTTTCATAACACGACAAATAGCACAGCCCAAAGTCCGAAACAACAAAACCTAGACTGACTCACAGCGTTCGCCAGAGTGTCCAAGTACCCAAGTAGTAGGGTTTCAAGTGCCACAGAACAGCCCCTCTATCTGGGTACTTCGGTTGATGATATAGATCTCACCTTTATGACCCTTAGACTCTTAGACTTTGGGAATCATGGTATCTTCCTTATCATTATGGCTAATGCAGGATTTATGTCAACAACCCTTGGACCCCCTGGGTTCTTGTTAGTCTGTCTGGTGCTTAGTAGGGAGTGGGGGAATGGATTTTATGGGGACTACTAGACTACTATTAAGGATCCGTTCCTCCATTCCCTAGTAAGCACCAGACAGTAAACCCTAAAACCCTAAACCCCTGCGACATGTGGCCCAATCTCCTGGCCGAATGGCCTTCTTGCTGGGACCTAGTCTGCAGTCGCAAAAAGGAGCTCAAAAGCAAACAAAAACTAAAACCCTAAACCCGAAAACCCTAAACCCCTAAAGTTTAAAACGAGGCCTTCAACAACACAACTAGGACCCAAAGTAAGCCCTTATTCCCTTTTTGTAGGGTTCAGGTTCCCTTATAAGCCCTCTAAACCAAAAAGGGCACCCTTTTTATTCCTAGGTTATTCTTGGGTCTAGACAAAAAACAACAAAGTCAAGCCCTCAAGGAGTCGATCCAGATCCTCGGGCCGTCGAAAGGCGCGTCCGCCGCGGGCTGGACGAACATGGCCGTGGTGCCATCGAGTCTCCTGGCATTTTAGTGGTTTAAAGTTTTAGGGTTTAGGGGTTTAGGGGTGTAGGGTTTAGGGTTTTAGAACCCTAAACCCTAAACTCTAAACCGTGGCTCTGGGGGTTTGGGGTTTAGGGTTTATGATTTTAGGGCCGGCTTGGGGTTTAGGGTTTAGAGTCTCTGATAGGGACCCTTAGGGGTGTAGAGGGGAGGGTGTAGGGGACTATATTTCCTTAAATAGGCCTTATTAGCCCTGATTATGGGCATTAAGGCCCCCTACCCCCCCCTCCCCTACACCCCTAAGGGTCCCTATGAGTCTCCGGGCATGTTAGGGCTTGTAATTAGATGGGCAGTTCTCTAAAGTAGGGGTCCTGTTTTAGGCAGCCACCAGAAGGTGGCACCCGTATGGAAAAGCTTAATTCTGTTTGGAGAACTACCCAGATGTAACAAGGGTTACTTTAAGACTTTCTGTATGGGTTCTACAAGTGTTTAGGGATTCAGCGCCTTACAGTTTCAGGTTAAGGGGTTTCAGGTATATAGGGTCATAAGGATTTCAGGGATTGCAGGTTGTTGTGGGGTGAAGGTTTACTTCGGAGGTTCTGATTTTACTTGGGGGATACAAGTAAGGTAACTATAGTTATAGCCCGTATCATGGCACTCATAACCCACGTATAACTACCCATGAACCTCCAAGCAGCGTAGCCTGAGTAATCTCAATCGCAATTCCTTGGGGTTCCTTAGGTTCCTTATTCCTAATTATGGCATGTATTATAGGGTATAGGGACTACTAAACCTCTTGTATGGGGGTTCCTTATTACAATTTTAGTCCAGTGTACCCCAAAGCCCTATTCTCATTGTTAAGGCCCCGATGGTAGGGACCCAAGAGTCAACTTGAATTGAGTCCTTAGGGACTTATTTGGTACAAGCAGCCTGGCGGGATCGTAAGGGTTTCTGTAGAGATTCCTTTGAGGGCTCCTTTGAGGGTTCCTTTAAGGGTTCCTTTGAGGGATACATTAGAGGGTTTGGTGCTCTGGGGGCTCCTTCTTAGAATTTTAGTATAATGGACCCCCAAAGCCCTATTCTAATTCTTAAGGCCCCTATATTACAGGGTCTTCGAGCGGATATTCATAGGGCCCCGCAAGATCTGATATGGATTTTGTGTTTGTTGGCGAGGTCTCCGCTGCTGGGGGTGTCCGGCTTTCTAGGTGGTTGAGAGTCTAGGTTCTTTTTTTTTAAGGGTTCCTTATAAGGGCTCTATAAGGGATCCTTAAAGGGTTCTAGTTATAAGGGATCTCTAGGGCTGCAACAAAAAGGGTGTTACTCTGTAAGGTGCTGCAGGGAATACTCACCCAGACTCCCGGGAGGATCCAAAAAGTAGATCCCTTAATGGGGGCTCCTATAAAGTACCCTTGGTAGTATAGGCCCCCGATTAGGGGATCTACTTTCTAGATCCTCCCGGGGGTCTACTCAAAAGACCAGGGGATCAGGCCTAGGGCGGTGCCTCCTCCGCCATGCAATCGTGGTTCTGCTGCAAAGTCAAAGCCTGTGGTAGTGCCTCCTCCAAGCAAGGCAACGAATCCGCCTCGGGTGGTGCTTCCTCCGCCATGCAATCGTGGTTCTGGTGCAAAGTCAACGCCTGCGGTGGTGCCTCCTCCAAGCAAGGCGACGAAGCGGAGCAGCTTCCCTGTGGATTCGCCTGCTGAGTATTCCGGTCGTAGGGCTCGAGAATGTAGGGTGTAGGGTCGGGATTTCGAGGCTCAGGATTGAAGGTGCTTCTGGCTCTATAGTGTGCTTGGTGCCAGCGCTTCTTTTTGCTGGTTGTGACACGCGCTTGAGCCGGTGCACGTTGGGTCCGATTGGGTTGCACGGTTTAGGGCTGTTTAGCACAGCTTTAGCACAAGGCTTCAAAGCTCTTAGTGCATTTATGGGCTCCTGAGTCTTCCTGTCCTTTTCCATGTAATTAGGGTCCCCTTCTTCAAACCAATACTAGGAAAAAAGGCTACCCTTATGATAAAGGGGCTACACAGAAACCTAGGGTTTTTCTCTTCGACCTTAGGGATAGACTCGATTCTTTTCGGGCTCGGGGTGTCAGGCTTAAGTTTCAGCATACCAGGCCGAGGACCGTAGGCTAAGCCTTGACAACATCGGTTAAGTTTCGGGTTTGGGGTTTAGGGTTGATCAGCTCCCGTCCCTCCTTACGAAGCCCTCATGCCCGCCGAGATAGCGATCGCGGCGACGATATGTGTGGCTTGGCAGACTTCTGGTGCATTTATATAGGCTGCCTCTTCGTCCTTGTTAAATTTTCATGCAAACCCTAAACCCTAAACCCTAAACCCTAAAAACCCTAAACCCTAAACCCTTTCTACTACGTATTACTGCCGCCCCGTTCCTCCTCCTCCTCTGCTGCTGCTACCCTGAAGCCCTCGGCCCGGAAGCCCCCAAACTCTATAAAAAACCGTGTGTGCTTGAAGAACACATGAGTAATAGGGTTTAGGGTTTAGGGTTTAGGGTTTTAGGGTTTAGGGTTTAGGGTTTAGGGTTGTTTTCGTCTGTTTCTTTTGATGCGAGCAATGGTCGTAAAACTATCACGGCTGTTTACGGTGCAAGCCTGATTCTTATGAGGCAGGCGATGGACCTGCAGTCATGTGGAGAAAAGCCACCGCAGATTCAAGAATAAGCTCTACAGCCCCCGAGCCCTGAACCCCAAGGGCAAGAATGTCAGTTCTTGGCGGAAACTCTAAGCCTCGTATATTGGGGCCCAACCGGAACCAGAACCCGACCCTAACCCATGAAGCATGAAGATGCAGGATTCAAAAAACTAGGACCCAGAGTAGGCCCTTATTCCCTTTTTTAAGGGTTTCGGTTCTTTTAAAGCACCCTTTAAACCAAAAAGGGCACCCTTTTTTTTCCTAGGTTACTCTTGGGTCTAGAAAATGTCCTGAAGGTCGTTTATCCTAGTCCCTAGACCCGAAGCCCTAAATCGTATAAGGGCTTTATAGTACAGTTCCTTGTTGAGGCAGGGGTTTATGATTCTAAACCCTAAACCCCTAAACCCTGTTTATAAACCCTAAACCGTTTTTTTTTATAATGTTTCAGGGGTCTACATGGAGCCAGAGACTCGAACCGTGGATGTTAAGGTCGGCGGAGTGCCAGTGGCGTGAGAAAGATTAGGTCCAGTCTGCAGGCGGGGGCCTGTTTTTTGTGGGGGTTCCGTTCATTAAATGTCTCTTGAAGGGGGTACTTTGAAGTTGGTGCTCTGGGTTCTGCCGTTCTACTGCTACTGCTACTCCTGGCACTGCCACAGCCACCACTACCGCTGCCGCTACAGCTACCACAACCACCACCCCTACCCGTCCTACCCCCACCGCTACCACCACCCCTACCCCCACCGCTACCACTACCAGTACCACTGCCGCGACCGCTACCGCTAGCGCTACCACTGCCACGACCACTACCACCACCACCACTACCACTACACCTGCTACTACTACTACTACTACTACTACTACTACTACTACTACTACTACTACTACTACTACTACTTATACTACTGCTACGACTACTACTACTACTACTACTACTACTACTACTACTAATAATAATACTACTACTACTACTGCTACAACTGCTGCTCCTCCCCCTGCTGCTTGCTGCTGCTTCTCAGCACTGCTGCGGGGGAGAGCCCAACGCCGAAAGCTGAAGCCCCACATTGGGAAGTCCTAATGCCTGAGTGGCGCAAAAAAGTTCAACAAGCACATGAACTTCTATCCGTGGCCCCAACCGCCCTGAAGCCCGAAACCGCAGGCCCTAAACCCCAAACTCCGACCCTAATCCTAAACCGTAATCCCTTGACCCCCTGCCCTCACCCAGCCGCGTCAACCCAAAACCTTTCAAAAAACAAGAAACATTCGCCAAGTCCGCAGGAGCCGTCCGTCGTCTTCTTGCGATGCAAGGCCGACCACAGGCGCCTACCTGGTTCCTTTAAGGGCTCCTGTAGGGACTCCTTTTATGGGGGGCTCCTTCGTGCTGAGGTTTAGGGTTGAAACAACTTGGCTTGGGATTTAGGGTTAAGGGTGGCTTGGGGTTTCGTTTTGCATGGTCTTGCGACATCATACGCAAGAATGCCCTTAGATTCTGGAGCCCATCGCAAGCCTCATTTTTAACATTGATGGCCCTGTATCGAGGTTCAGGTTGTGGGGATCAAGGTTATAGTATATACCTGGGGCTTAGTAGGTTGAGCATTTCGGGTTGGGATTGTAGGACTCATTCAGAGTTAAGGCTCTAGGGTTTAGGGTGACAGCTTTCGTTTTGTGGTGCAGAAAGGGTCTGTCTGAAAAGTATCACAGGGTTTATCGTTCATCAGGAGCAAGATTGTTTTGTGGAGTGGGGGGTGAGGATACGTTCTCTTGGCGCTGAAAGATTTCGGCAGTGTTGTAGCTGATGTCAATTCTGATCCAGTCGTTACTTGATGTTACCTGTGATGTTGCAAGTAAGGTTCCATCACACTGGCAAGGGCACGATGCCACAGTTCTGCAAGTTTTCGGGGCTCGTGATGTATGTTTCCCCAAACCTTGTCCGATCGTGAACCTTGAACCCACAGCTCCCAAATCTTGTTGGGCTCCCGAGCCAACAACCCAGCAGCAGGCAGATGAACACCATAGTGTAATCTACCCTAATAGGCTTAGGTAAAGTTAGGGCTTACTATAGGGGCCTCAAGTACCTTTTTCTATTTTGGGGGATCCTTCTCATACTTATAGTATAATGGGCCCCAGAACCCTATTGCAAGTATTAAGGCCCTTCGTTGCCTCCAGGATAGAGGAAACCACCTTAGCCGAGAACGCCTTCTTCGGGGAGGATGTCAGCGGGAAAGAGTGGCTTGGCTACACGCAGGGGCCGGGATCTTCCCGCCGTACCCAGACTCCGTGACACATCTCCAACAATAAAAACCTCGAAAACGGAGGATACTACTGATGGCTCAGCCTAGGGCCTTATTTGAGGCACCCATCTTCTGAATCATTTTGCAGCATCTGGGTAGGTTATAATTTACCCTAAGCCCTAAGCCCTAAACCCTAAGCCCTGAAACCTTGCCACAGGGCGTAGGTCTAGAGATGCATTGAGGTGCCTGAACTTCCGCTTGGCTGTGATTGTTGTAATGAGTGTTTAGTTGTGCTGCGTAGTCGAGTCGGAAGCATCAGTGAGACTGTCTTGACAACTGCTCTCGAAGTTGTTGATGGACCAAGTGTCCAAGCAAGGAGCTGTGCATAGATGTGCTCCTCTTTTGAGTGCCTGACCCTGGAGTCTTCGTTGTGAGGATAATGTTCTGATTGGGTTGTTGTTCTCAGGGTTGGGCCCACAGGCTCCCTCAGCTTTTGGGGTTTCGGACGCTTGTGCAGACGGAAAAGAGCCCATAAAAAGAAAAAAGAAACCTAACCCTACCCGCCCCCCCAAAACCCTCCTCTTCTTCAGGCTCCCACTCGCTGAATGCCCTGAGCCTCCAACCAGGCTTCTCCTGAAACCTACATTGACATAGCACCCAGAGGCCCCATACATGGGACTTAGTAACCAGGGCTCCTTTAAAGGGTTCCTAAAAAGTGAGCTATCAGGGCTCTATAAGAGGGGTTTTAGGGTCATAGTCTAGGACCTAGAGTAGGCCCAGATTCCCTTTTTTAGGGTTCAGGTTCCATTATAAGCCCCTTTAAACCAAAAAGGGCCTCCTTTTCATTCCTAGGTTACTCTTCGGTCTAGTACATAGTACCCAGAGGCTCCATGTAAAGTACCATTGTTGAACCAGGCCCCAAAAGACCATGCTTATCTTATCCGCGGGTTAGGGACCTAGTTCCGTAATGGTACTATACATGGAGCCTCTTGGGTACCTGTAGTCTAGGTTGTAGTTCCTATTTTCTCTAAAATGGTCAATTAGAGAGCCCAACACATGAACTGCAATGGAGACTATAGTATCACCGACCGTATGACAAACCTGAATCCTAAATCCGGTCAGCGCATTCAGGGGTCTCGGAGGGAGCAACCCTAAACCCTAAACTCCAGACCCAAAATCCCAAACCCTAAACCCCAAAACTCTAAACCCGAAACCTGCAATCTTGTAATATAGAAGCCTGAGTAGGTAAGTACCAGTATAGTTCCAGGTGGCGCCTTATCATAATTATAGTACTAGGACCCAAAGTAAGCCCTTATTCCCTTTTTGTAGGGTTCAGGTTCCCTTATACGCCGTCTAAACCAAAAAGGGCACCCTTTTTATTCCTAGGTTATTCTTGGGTCTAGTAGTAGCACCCCACAAAACCCTACTCCAATTTTCAACTCCGCTGGATCAGCCCCAGGTTCTTGGGACCTGAGCCCATAATGGCATTCTGATCAGTGTACTTGGAGGATCATGGGACTTAGTCAGGTTATAAGTACCTTAATTGGGGTTATACGGAGTTATAAGTACAGTTACCCTAATTATAACCCTACTTAGTGATCCTTTAAGTAAGGCCTAAACCCTAAGCCCCAAAGCCTAAACCCTTATAGCAATTACCCTTATAGACCCCTTTCAGGAACTCTTACAGATCCCTTTGAAAGAACCCAAAACCTTAAACCCTTATAGACCCCTTTTGGGAACCCTGGTAGATCCCTTTGAAGGAACCCTAAACCTTAAATCCTTATAGTACCCTTTTTGACCCCTTTAAAAGAACCCTGATAGATCCCTTTGAAGGAGCCCTAAACCTTAAACCTGCACAGCACCCTTACAGACTCCTTTAAGGAACCCTCCTAGATCCCTTTAAAGGAACCCTAAACCTTAAACTGTTTGTCTTCCCCAGGCTCTTGTCACTTTTCCGACCCAGCGATCGCAAGGCTTTGGCTGACTGCGAGATCTGTGGGTGTTTCGGGTGTAGGGTTGAGGGGGTTTAGGGCTCCTTTAAAGGGGTCCATAAGGGTTTTGGGGTTTAGGGTGCAGGATTTGGGGTTCGGGGTTTAGGGTTCAGGGGGTTTAGGGAGGTTTAGCGTTTAGGGTTTGGTGTTCGGGGTTTAGGGTTGCGGTTTAGGGTTTCTGGTTTGGCCTTTGGGTTTAGGCCTCGATGTTCAAGCTACCTGTTTAACTGTTTGGAGTTTAGTACGGCTTGGGATTTAGGCGAGAGGGGCCGGGGATTTGGTGCTTCGGGTTTTCGATTTAGGCTATTTGGGGGCTTAGGCTGTTGGGATTGAAAGGCTTCAGGGTTTACTTTAGGATTTAGGAATTGAAGCCGTGTGTGCATACTAGCATGTTTGAGGAATAATAGCCAGCTTTGGTCCCAACTCAACCCTAATATGGGCGCTTAAATAATTACCGATACTAATTTTGGGCTTCCTTCTTGTAAATATAGTGTAACATACACCCAAGCCCTGTTCTAATTATTAAGGCACCTATATTAGATGCATAGGGCCATGGGGTTCAGGACAGTGCTTTGAACCCTTTAACGGGACTGTAAGGATTTCAAAAAGGAACCTCTATAACAAGCCTTATAGTCGCCCCCTACCCCTTCAAAAGAACCCTAAACTCCTAAACCCTAAATCCAAAAACACCCTAAACTCTAATGTCTAAACCTAAACCCTAAACCCTTAAGCTCTAAACCCTAAACCTTAATTTAAGCCCTAAGCCCTAAACCCTTTAAGGGTTCCTTTAAAGAGACCCTGGGCCAGGCCCTCTCTGCTGCCATGGCAGAGGCTAACGCTGTCGACTCTGCTGTGGTGACCCCCGGCATCCCTTGGCGTTTAGGGGTGTACTTGGAGGTTCATAGGCAGTTATAAGTGGGGTGATGAGTCGCCAAATATGGTTATAACTATAGTTACCTGACATATAACCCCACTTTTAACTCCCCATGACCCTCCAAGTAGGGTTTAGGGGTTTAGGGTTTAGGGTTCATTTAATTTGGGCTTAGGGTTTATTTAGGGTTTAGGGATAGGGGCCTTGATAATTATGTTTTGACGGGCTCCATATTATAAGTATAGTACAATGGGCCCCAAACCCTATTTCAATTCTTATTAAGGCCCCCACATATTAGGGCTCTGGGGTTTCAGGGATTTTGTGGTTTCGGGGGGGTAATTAAGTAGGGGTGTGAGGGTTTTGGGGTCTATCTAGGGCTCAGGGCACGAAGGCTGCATGCCTTGGGAAGCATCGTGCTGCAGGGCTAGCTTTTCTTAAGGTCATATCGGCTTTCGTGAGGTCTCCAAATGCGACTGAAACCCAAAGTCCAAAAGCCTGGAGACGATTCTGTCATAAACCACTAAAGCCCTAAAACCCGTGAGCCCTAAACCACTAACCCCAGCCCAGGATTTCGGCAGAGGTGGGCCAAGGCCGGTTCAGGGCCCGTCTCTTGGGGTTGAGGGCCGGGCTCTAAGAGTTGTGTTCCAGTGTTTCTTGAAGTATTTAGCTCAAAGGGGAAAAGGAGGGACCCTTAATAAGGACCCCTAGGTATATACCCTTAATAGCTTTTATATACCCATTATATAGCCCAGTATAGGGTCCCAGGGGTCCCCATTAGGGGTCCCTGCTTTTCCCCTTTGATTAGCGGATGTTAGAGTGGCTGTATTCAACCGCTTTGGCTGTGCAAGCAGATCATCCGTGAAGTCGTGAAGTTCTGCAGGACTAACAGGACTAGGGTTTAGGGCCGTTTAGGGGTTTAAGATTTACGGTTGAGGGGTTTAGGGATTTAGGGGTGTAAGACTTAGGACTTACGGGTTTCGGGTTTAGGGGTTTAAGATTTGGGGTGTAGGGGTTTAGGAAGCGAAGCCTCCAATGCTTTGTGCTCTCCGTCCGACGAGGCCGCCACGGATGCTTCGTGCGCATTCTTCCTGCCGGCATGAATGATCAGAAGTGGTGACCCGTTGATATTTATCGTTGGGGGTTTAGGGCTTCAGGGTTTAGGGTTTTCGGTTGGGTTCAATGTTTCAGGTCCTATGTAAACTCTACGAATTGTAAATTATGGTTTCGGGATTTGCTTCAATAGACAGCTTGGACTCAAACGCGAAACACCGCACGCTTCGCCCTAGACCTATCTTGCAGCTCTTAAACAGGAGACTCAGAAGGAAGAGGTTTAGGGTTTCGGGTTAGATGCCCGACTAACAGACGATGGCAACCATATAATGCTTGTTTCCTGAGTAGTAGATACCCTTTTGCCCTTTGCATTCCAGGGTCCCCTTACTATTTAATACCGACTAGCAGGAAAAATTGTATAAAGGGGCTACGCATGAAGCTAGCTAGTCAAATTAGGGCCTTCTGTGAGTTTGGTCCATAAACCCTAAACCCTGTAACATACACCCTAAACGCCTAAGCCAGGGCCTACTTTGAGTTTGGTCCTAGAGGCAGCCAGAGACTCCAAAACCCCTTAATTAAGGAATATACCTTAAGTCATATTAGGGATCCTTCTATAAGTTAAGGAAGATTCCTTACTTAAGGGGTTTGGAGGCTCTGGGCAGACCACCGGAGCGATTTGGTGAACCATCAGCTTCCCAGGGGGAGGGTTTAGGGTTTACCTAGAGGCTCATACCCTACCCTTTTTTAGGATACCTAGTTTTATGCTTAGGATCTGCTATCTTAAAATGTCGGCGCCCTAAAAAAGGGGTAGGGTATGAGCCTCTAGGTAGGGTTCTTCAGAGGGTTTACGGTTTAGGGGGGCTAGAGCCCCACACTTCAGGATCCCTCTATTATACTGTGCGGAAAACCCAGACCTTCCGAAATCCCTTAATTAAGGAATATACCTTAAATCATATTAGGGATCCTATTAGAATTTAAGGTATATTCCTTAATTAAAGGATTTTGGAAGCTGGGAATGCCAGTATCCCGCGTTTATGTTGAATTTAACGTCTCACTACAAATTGGATGTTGTTTTGAGAGACTGCAGGGGGGGGGGTCCCAGTAACCCTACTCTGAATGCTTCAGAAATCTGTTATTTCGTTATCAGGGGACCTCTAACAGATAGCACCCCACAAAACCCTGCAAGCAAAACCACGCAAAACCCATACAGCTCTGCACCCTAAACCCTAAACCCCAAACCCCTAAACCCTAAACCCAAGCAAGGCTGGCCGTCTTCTGCAAAGACCAGAACATGATGAAGAATCCACCGCTGTACCAGCCTTGGCTTTGGGTCTGGGATAGTGTGAGGGTTCCTTAAATTAAAGGGATCCATAAGGGTTCCTTAAACGGGTCTATAAGGGTTCCTTGAATGGATCTATAAGAGTTCTATACAGGGGTTGAATATCGGGGGCCTCCGGGAGCTTGGGGTTTAGGGTTTAGGGTTTAGGGTTTAGGGTTTAGTCTGCAGGGTTTATTGACTGATTAAGAAAGATTATGTAGGTTCGATCTTTGTGTAACCCGGTGCATGACCCGATTTACTAGGCCCGTTTATCATGGAAGTTCAAAAGTTTGTTATTGTCACTGCGATTACCTAAACTATTTTGGGGGTTCCTTATTGTAACTAATAGTATATTGGGCCCCAAAGCCCTATTCTAATTAATAAGGACCCTATATTAAATCCTCAACATTACACGCCTAAAGCCAAACCCTAAATGGCCCCGAGGCAAAAGCATGTTCGGAAGCCTCTCGCCGCTCGGCTTGGCATTTTCGACACCAACATGCCACTGTAAACCCTAAAGCTGTATCCTGGGCCGCGAAGCCCGTGAACCCTGAACCCCAGAACATGCTCTTCTCAATTCAGTCCTCACGGCTCCTTGAGGTTACCGAGCCAAAAGCCATGATCCTTATACTGATCCGAAACCTCTAGAAGGTACTTCAGGGGATTAAGATACTACTCTGTGGATTCCTGATCATTACCTAAACCCCAAACCTTAAACCTTGAACCTAAGCCTAAACCCTAAACCCTGAACCCTAATCTAATCATCCAGGCCCCTACATCGGTCCTAGGCCTCAACCAAACTCCCTGTAAACTTGGACCCATTCAGATACCCAGACCCCCGGGAGGATCTAGAAAGTAGATCCCCTAATCGGGGCCGTATACTTCTAAGGATATACCCTAAAGGAGACCCCACTAAGGGATATACCCTAAACCCCAAACCCTAAAACCCTATGGATCCCTTAAAGGGACCCTTGAAGGAACCCCTATAGGAACCCCCATTAAGCCATCTACTTTTTAGATCCTCCCGGGGGTCTGGGATAGTGGGCCGCAGGGATCCATCAGGGTTCCTTAAAGGGATCGACAAGGGTTCCTTAAAGGGATCCATAAGGGTTCCTTAAACGGGTCTATAAGGGTTCCTTACAGGGATCTAGAATCTAGAAGGGTTCTATAGGGGATTAATACCGGGGCCTCATTCCCTACGTCATTTTCGGAGTTCCTTATTATAGTTATGGTGCAGTATACCCCAAAACCCTGTTTCAATGATAAAGGCCCCTACATTAACTCTTAAACCGTGCCGCTAAGCTCTTCAACCGAATTCTCCATAGGGTTCTGCCTCTACAGTCCAACTTGCCAACGTGGTTCCTCGCTTGCCGTTACGAACCCTGAACCCGAAAACCCTAACTCCCGAAGACAAACTGGCAGCATGTGGGTTGAGCTCGAAGCCTCCCTACGCCTGAGCTTTAAAGCCCTGGACCAACTCTAAAACTCAAGCTCCCCAATCCTGCTAGAGCCTAAGATTTCTGAAACTCGAGACTTTCGTAGAGGGTTTAGAGTTTCGAGTTTAGGTATTAGGATGTAGGGTTTAGGGCAAGCGCTGAAAGAACCTAAAACCCGAGCCAAGCAGCCAAGGAAAGCGCGATGACGCAGACGAATCCTCTCGATATCCAACTTCAAGAAGTGCATCAGGCGGTTTCGGGTTTAGGGCTTAGGCCTTTACGGGTTTAGGTTAGGGTTTAAGGGTTTAAAGGTTTAGCGGTTTAGGTTAATTAGGGTTTAGGGTTACTTTAAAGGGATCTATAAGGGTTCCTTGAAGGAGTCTTTAAGGGTACTACAAGGGTTTCTAGGTTGGATTTAAAGGGACATTTTGTTATTTTCCTTATTTGGGTTGATAAGGGACCCTATATATAAATATTTTTCAGGGTGTTTAAAGGCCAACCCAGGTTTAGGGTTTAGGGTTTCTTGAAAGGGATCTATAAAATCCCTCAAATAAGGAATATGCCTTAAATCATATTAGGGATCCTATTATAATTTAAGGTAGATTCCTTAATTAAGGGATTTTGGAAGGTCTGGGTACATACCTTTCTGGAGTTCCTTAGTATGGTTTCCTTTTTGGAGTTCCTTAGTATGGTTTCCTTTTTGGAGTCCCTTAGTATGGTTTCCTTTTTGGAGTTCCTTAGTATGGTTTCCTTTTTGGGGCTCCTTAGTATGGTTTCCTTATAGAAGTCCTTAAAGTGGTAGATATATTTGGGGTTAAGGCACATGTTGTAGTTCCTATTCTGGTTTCACCAAAGTTTTTTCAGGGCCCTATAAGATAATGCAAAAAAAAGTACAACGGGGACATTAGGTAGATGGCTGTTGTACGTGTACGAGGTGTTATACGGTTCTGATGAGTTAAAGGGTCCCTGTTACGAACGGGCTTCACGAAAGGGGTTTAGGGCTTAGGGTTTCCGTTCAATGTGTTTGGTTGGGGTTCTGCAGTGTTGTGTAAGCTCCAGGTTGCTTGTTGGCTGTATAGGGCAATATAGAGGTCTTTCCCACGGTTCATCAGCTCATAGAGTAAGTAGACCCCAAACTAAACCCTGAATCCGCAACCCTGAACCCTACATCCTCAAAGGAGCCCTAGACAAGTTCCTCTGTTCCAGGGATCGGATTCCGGGAGAGCAGCGCGCCGGACTCTGTGTAGATGCCTGGCTTCGGAAAACCCCAGAGGATACCTTCAAGGTTCTAGAAGGGCACTGTAAGAGTACTATAAGAGTACGTACTATACGGGTTCCTGACTGGTATCCAAATAGGAGGGTTTCAGGTACAAAAGACCATTCAGAGTAAGGAATCTGGGACGTAAAGCGCTTCTGTTTGGGTACTTGGACCCTCTGGGAACGGGTTTCGGGTTTTACTGCCTGGGGTTCTAGGGTTTGGGATTTGGGGCTTCAGTGTTTACAGGTTTAGGACTCTTCGGGTTAAACTGCTTCAAGGGATTCAGGGTTCTGTGCTTGTGTGGGTTTATACTACTAGTTCAGGGCTTTAAGGTTTACTGATGGTTTAGGGTGTTTCATAGAGTTATAAATGCGATTAATTGTTTTGTGAAGGAGTTTATCCTTCTGGCCGCCCTGTTCATCAGGTGTCTGCTGCGCCCGCTGACGACGAAATAGAGGGGCTCGAAAATTAACTAGATCTGTTCCAGAGGGCTCCTTTTGTGTTCAACGCACAAATACTGCTCTAGTTACTAAGACTGCCCTGAACTCAAGCTCCCTAACCTGCAACACGAAAACACAAAACCCCTTTCTAGAAAAAGTCCTCAGCACAAAGGAAATGGCACCTGGGCCAATGGGGAGGTCGACCTCAGCCAAACCAGCGTGGAGGAGGCTTCGACAAGAATCTGAGAGTTTAGGGCTTAGGGTTATTTAGATTAGATTTGAACAGGGCAGCTTGAAGAATTCGTAGTATCTTCGTCGCATATGCGTATATGTACATATATACATATACACACATGCTTATAGATTTGCATGCTCACTCCCTCATCCGACATACTTATGCACCTACAAAGCATATGCATGAACTCATGCAGCAGAGTTGTTCATCCGTGGTTCACTGTGTCGTTGTTAAATCAGAAACTTTGTGCACTGTACCAAAAGGTACCCGAAACTCGGTCCCTAAACAGCCTTAAATCCCAAGGCCCCAAACCTCAAATCCTCAGCCCTCAATCGGACACTGACGCTCCAACTTGCTGACTTCCATTTCCGACTGGTGGTCCTCTGGCCGAGGAAATGCGGAAATTTGGTTTCAGAACACACCATGGTTCAGGCATTAGGCTTTGGGTTTTGGGGTTGAGGGTTTAGGTTTTAGGGTGTAGGCCCGAAGCCGTAAGTCCGTGTAGGGTTGTAGCCAAAGGGAGGAATCTGCGTATGCTGGGTTCTTGTTAAGGGATGCAATTCAAGTTACCACAAGGAATTACAGAAAACATATCATTTACTGTGGATCCCGATCACGGTAACAATTAAATTTCGTAGCAAGAAGCCAGTATGCGTGCTGAAGACCAGACGATCGCTAGTAAAGGCCTTAAGAAATGCCTGGAGGTTCATGGGCCGTTATAGGTGGGGTCGTAAGTAGTGTTTCTTGTGAAGGGTTCTGCAAAATTTAGGGTTTGTAAGGGTCTAGAGTAGTTAAGAGTTACGTATATGTTCCTGGTTATAAGAAGGGTTGATAAGGTTCCTTTAAGGGACCTATAAGGGTTCTGGAAGGGCTCTATACAGGGCTTAGGGCGAATATCAGAGCACTGTTACAACAGGGACTATAAGGGGAGAGTTTAACTAATTGTTCCGACCCCTATTTCAGACACTGCTGAGTGGGGTAGCAGCTACCGCCCTTAAACTCATGAACCCGAAACCCTGAACCCTACACCCCTAACCTCGACCCTACAACCCCAATACCCCTAAAGAACAATCTAAACCCAAAACGCTGAATCCTAGCCCAAACCCCTAAACCCTTAACTCTAAAACCCAAAACCCGGAATCCTAACCCTAAGCCCTAAACCCTCAACTCTAAAACCCCAAACCCGGAATCGTAAACCCTAAGCCCTATAATCCCTTAACTCTAAAACCCAATACCCGGAATCCTAACCCTAAGCCCTAAACCCTTAACTCTAAAACCCAAAACCCGGAATCATAAACCCTAAGACCTAAACCCTTAACTCTAAAACCCCAAACCCGGAATCCTAAACCTAAACCCTAGACCCTTAACTCTAAACCCAAAACCCGGAATCCTAACCCTAAACCCTAAACCCTAAACCCTTAACTCTAAAACCCAGAACCCGGAATCCTAAACCTAAGCCCTAAACCCTTAACTCTAAAACCCAAAACCGGGGGTCCTAAACCCTAAATCCTTAACTCTAAAACCCCAAACCCGGAATCCTAAACCTAAACCCTTAACTCTAAAACCCAAAACCGGGAATCCGAAACCCTAAACCCTTAACTCTAAAACCCAAAACCCGGAATCCTAAACCCTAAAACCCGAAGCAGGCGGTACAGATGCTGCGGAGAGGCTTCTCCGCCTGTGCGCTCCCTGGTAGGGTCGATGACGTGGGTGCGGAGGCCCGGGGTCCTTTAAAGGGGTCTATACGGGATATATAGTAGGGTACTATAGTATAGGGGCCTTAATCATTAGAATAGGGTTTTTGGGGTGTATTATACTATAAACTAGTTTGAGGAACCTCCAAAATCGTGTAGGTAATTATTAAGTCCCCTATATCAGGGCTTTGGAGTTTGGGGCTTTGAGGCTTTAGGGGTTCCTTTAAAGGGGTCTACAAAAGTTGCTAGAAGGCTTCCCAACAGGGTTTAGGGTTTGGGGTCGAGGGGCTTTGGGTTTAGGGCTTGGGGGTTCAGGGTGTAGGGGTTTAGGGTTTAGGGTTTAGGGATTTGAGTGTTTAGGCATAATATTGGCATAACATGCTAAGCTGTGGCAAGCATGCGCCCCCCCCCCAAAACGATTAAGCCGTATTAATGCTTATTATGCTTTATTAAGCACTAATTAATAAGTCCTTGTAAGGCCTATTGTCAAGCCCGCAAAAACAGGAACTACAGGAGAGTATAGCCGGAAAGGTGCAGCCCGAAGTTTGTTCTACACCTTGAATGATGGTCTTTAACCCATCATCCCTGAACCCTGCTTGGACCGTAAAGACCCTACTTCTTTCCAAGAGGCAAGCTTAATTAGGAACCCTAAGAAGGTGGGTTTCTTAGGCTCCAGGTAAGCTTTTCCCCGGGAGCCCAATACCCCTTAGCTAAGGAAGACAGCTTAAATCATAATACGAAGCTCCTTATAGTTTAAGGTCTATTCCTTAGGCCCTAAACCCCTAAACCCTAAACCAGGGGTATCGGGATCTCTGGATGCTTTTAGTTCCTCCTGCGCAGGCGCTCATGGTGAACCGCGGGAGCCGCAACAACACGAAGCAGTTCCGGGCTTAGTGGCTTAGGGTTTTTGTGATAAAGGTTGAAAGGTTAGAGTTTGGGGCTTAGGGTTTTTGTTTTACAAAGGCTTTGAGGGTGCAGTGGTTATATATATATATATATATATATATATAATTAAAATATATATATATATATATATATATATAGGGCTCAGTGCCTGCAACTTCGTTACACCCAGTAAACACCTCTAAAGCCGTGAGCCCTCAAAATGCACAGCCCAAGAACAAACCCTAACACCCTCAAACTTCAACCTCCCGACGCTCAAGAGCTTAAAGCTTAAAGCCCTGAACCCTCAACTTCTCCACAGCCACAAGAAAAACCCGAAACCGCTAGCCCCCCAATGCAACGCCTGTATAGTAACCCTTCAAGAACCAACCCAACAAAACAAAACTAAATCTTCAACCCTAACCTTGAAGCCTAGACCCTTACCCTTACTTAAGGGCTCATGGGGTGTTATAAGTGGGGGTTATAAGTAGGGTAGCTATACTTTCCACCCACATTACGGGACTATAACTCCATTTTTCCTACCCATGAACCTCCGAGCACCCTCATCCCTGGCAGAAGCCCTAAAGCCGTCAAAACTACATGGGAGTTTCCGAAAATTGTGGTACCATGTTTTGGGATCCTTGTAATAAGGATCCTACTATTTAGGGTACTATATTAGGGTCCCCTATTTTCGGAATACCCCAAATAGTGAACTCTAAACCCCCATGTCTCGGAACCCCATAAAAACCCATGCGCTAAATTCCTGAGTCCTTTTTGTCTTGGGGTCCCTTTATTAAAGCCGAATAGTAGGAAAAAAGGTACACTGATCATTAAGAGGCCACTCAGAAACCTAGCAAAAGAGCCTCTAAACCCTAAACCGTTAAAGTACCCCTTAAAGGAACCCTTAAAGCCTCCCCGGAGGTCTCTACAGGAAACCCTTAAAAGGAGCCACAAGGAGCCCCAAAAAAGCAGCTTCGAGGTCGTTAGGGGCCTTGGTCAACTCCTTCGAGCACCTGGAGCAGGCCAAGGGCTGTGGGGTTTAGGGTTTTTAGGGTTTAGGGTTTAGGTTCTTGAGGAGGGGTTTAGGGTTTAGGGTCTTAGGGTTTAAGGCTTGGGCTTTAGGGTTCAGGGTTTTAGGGTTTATTGTTTTAGGGCTTAGGGTTTTAGGGCTTAGGGTTCTGGAGTTTAGGGTTTAGGGTCTTAGGGTTCAAGGCTTGGGGTTTAGGGTTTTAGGGTTTAGAGTTTTAGAGTTTTAGGGTTTAGGGTGTGGGGTTTTAGGGTTTTAGGGCTTAGGGTTTTAGGGCTTAGGGTTTAGGGTTTTAGGGTTTAGGGTGTAGGAGTTTAGGGTTTAGGGTTTAGAGTTTAGGGCTGAGGAGGGTGTTAGGGCTTAGGGCTGTGGGTTTAGGGCTTTTGGACTACTGGGCTGGAAGGTGTGGTGCTCAGCATGGTTAGGGGCTTAGTGGCCTTTAGGGCTTATGGTTTAGCTTCAAGGGTTTCAGGATCCCCTGTGAGGGTTGAGGGTCTAGGATGGCTTAGGGCTTATAGGGCATTGTGGTGTAGCTTTTAGGGCCTATGGCTTGGGTTCAAGGGTTTCCGGGTTCCTTACAAGGGTTGAGGTTTTAGGACGTTCAGGGTTTCAGGTTCAGGGCTTTTGGGATGTAGCTTTTGGGGTTCAGCGCTTTTGGGGGTGTGGCTTTTCGGGTTCAGGGTATGAAGTGGAGTTCTTTTGGGGTTCAGGGCCGTTCAGCGTTTAGGGGTCAGGGCTGAGGGCAAGGGCATAGGGGCTTAAATGATTGAATAGATTTTGTGCTCTTTTTTTTGCAAGGGTTTTATGTGGTTTCTACCAAGGTTTAGTATACGGGCCTCAACATTTAGTCTAGGGTTCTGGGGTGTGGATAGATGCGATCATAGGATGTTTCGAAGCCAAAAAGAAAGAACATATTACAAGACAATGAGGCCGTCCACGGTATTGTGTTCGAGGTGAACGTGTATTGGGCCTGAAAACTTGCACAGAGAATTTTGTCAAGGTTCTGTAAGGGTTCTACAGGGTTTTACTTGGTCCCAGCGTCTTCAAAAGGTTTTTGGGGTTGTGTTTTGTGGTGAAGGTTCAGGGTGTTGGGTTCTTGGGTTTGGTAGGGTTTGACCTGTGACACCAAAAATATGAAAAAATGCCCAAATCCCTAATTCCAGTTTCTGTTATGTGGCCACGGATTCCCAAACCGTAGACGGTAAAATGAGAAGATCCAGGAACTGCGGCTGCAGGAGACAGGGGCTGCAGACTGCAAATGAAGAGTTATGTAGGAAGAGGCACGGAGCAATGCGCAATTAATAAACTTGGACCCCTGATTATTGAATGTGTTTCGCGCAGGGTCGCTATTCAACGTTTGGGGAATGTGGGGGCCGTGCAGCATCAGTAGGAGGTGATGCAGAGGTACTTTTTCTGAGAGTCACAGAATACCACACATCAGGTTGCGAACGGATGTTAGATAGACCATTTGTAGCAACGTCACCGTTTTACAGGTCATACCAATTAGCGAGGCAGCGACGCCCCTTCGTAATCCCTGCAGAACTGTTTCATAGCCTATGCCAAAACCCTGTTCTGATTATATACACCCATGATCAGTTCATATCTTTCCATACTTCTTGGCAGCTACTGGGAGACACTTCCAAGCTAATGAAGCATCTTCAAGGTGTAGGGTTAAAAGGGCATGCAGGCGGCCATTACCCAGGTGCTGATCACCAAGGTATCCTGGTGGCAGACCAACCACCACATTGGCCCGGGACGGGCTTCGACAGCACTATCACCAAGAAATGCTTCCTGGCCATGATCCGAGACGAAGTGGCAACGGTCGACGGGGAAAACATTGCGAGCCATGTCCACGGAGTTGCCCATGCCCTTTCTGCGCGCATTCTGGTCGGCATGTAACAACCTTCCTAACAGCAACATGGCCGAGAAACGGAGAGTTCAGACTCAAGTCATCGCCTCACTAGGGAAGCTGTTCCCCATACGCTTTCACCAGAAACCGAAGCCCGGAAGAACGGGCAAAGTTGCCGCCATTTTGTCGACTAGGGTTGATTGCGCAAGCCTTGCAACCAGGTCAACAGGCTCAGGTCTGGGTTTGGGGTTTAGGGGATTAGGGTTTTAGGGGTTTAGGGGTTTAGGGTTTTAGGAGTTTAGGGGTTCAGGGTTTAGGGGTTTAGGGGTTTAGGGTTAGGGGTTGAGGGTTTAGGGTTTCAGCTGAAGCCTAACCTGAGCTTCAAAGTACCTTACACCCTGACTCTAAGCCTTGAACCCTAAACCCTGAACCCTAATCTAAATCCTAACCCCTGGACTCTGAACCCTAATCCCAAGACCCGAAACCTTGAACATTGAAACCCACGGCCTTAGTACCCTCATAGCACTCTTAGAGTTAACCTTTCGAAAACCTCACAAGGATCCCAACAAAAACCTTGAAAGGACCCTAAAACCAAAACACAAAACCTGAAACCCTTAAGCCCTGAACCGCAGGGTTTCAGAAGCACCCGAACAGATCCTGCAGCAGAGGCCTCCATGGGCTCGAAGCCGCTGAAGAATTGGCACCAACAAGTCTCCTCTGGCACTCAGGGAGATCTGGCAGAGCAGGCTTGGTTTATTGTTCTAGGACCCAGAGTAGGCCCTTATTATTCCCTTTTGTAGGGTTCAGGTTCCCTTATAAACCCCTTTAAACCAAAATGGCACCCTTTTTATTCCTAGGTTACTCTTGGGTCTAGTGTTTGAGGGCTTCGCTTAAACCCCAGATCCCAAACCCCAAACTCAGGGTTTTGGGGGTCTACTTAGATCCCCAACACCCAACCTTTAAGCTTTCTGGGTTCTTACAGTTTAGTAGGAATCGGAAAGTTTAACCTTTCATTTCTGTTGCTTATGGGGGGAAGTAAGTCTAGCTTTTGGGGTTTAGGGTTTAGGCGATCAGGTCTCCTCTGGCTGTTGGTTGGTTCTGGTTTGGTTTAGCTTTCTCCTTTATCTTTGTTTAACGGTGCTTGATATAGGCTCTTCAAGAAGGCAGTCGAATACCTTAAAGTTCCTTGAGATGCAGGTTCCACAGCTTTCTCTACATGGAGGTTAATCCATCTTCAGTGGGTTAATTAGGGTTTTGTAAGTAATGTTTTGTAGCATAGCCTGGCTGGCATGTAATGGAGGGGTTCGGCTTGTTGTTTTTAATTACAAGGGTCTACTAGGTGCTGCAGGGTTTAAGTTTCCTAAGGGCTAGCGAGCTTCAGGGATTTATTTGCTTTTAATCCTGATTGCCATGTCACGAAGGACCTGAGCTCTAAACCTCTTCGCCACAGACCCCGAAAGCCCTTAGACCCTCAGCCCCCCAATCAGGGTTTAGGATGTATGCCTACTACAAAACATTTGAGTGGTATAAGGTATTTGGGTTCATGGTTTTCTGAACACTTAGTATCTCTGATGAACTCGAGTCTCTAAGTAAACAGAACACACCATACTATGCATTAACGTGCCCCGGACAACGTTATTTTCCTTTCCTATACTACAAGAGCGTATGAGACCTCATTATTTCACACCTATACATAATAGCATAGACCCAGTCCCTGAGCCGTACATCCAAATCCCTGCTAGGAAAAGGCGCGCGTAAGACAACAACTAACATAGAAGCCTAAATTATGCCTTTGGGTTCCCTATTATTATTCCCAAGATAAAGACCCCCGAGCCCCGAAATCCTTGGGTTGGTCAGGCTGCTGCACCCAGCAGTTTCACACTGGCAGAGCCTTCCATGATCGGCGGCATGCTCGTGTACCAGGCCAAAGCCTCTCATAAGAATCAACGGCACAGTTGGCCATATAGGACTTGAAGTTTGATGTTTCTTCATGGATGCTTACATTCACTTATTCTTCTGCTCACTCTTGTTGATATTTTCCAGTTTTCATGCATATTCGCCTGTTCACGTAAATTTGGGCATATCTTCGCTTCATGCATATTCAAGATTCCGCATTTATGCTACCATACTATACTCTGTACCTCCAAAACATCCGAGAGCTTCTTGCACATTGCACCTCACAAGTAGCACTGTTTGCCCCAAACCCTAAAGCCTAAGAAACGATCTTGCAGACTACAGGAAACCGTGTCCTACAGATGCCGAAGAAACCCTCTTCGTCGATAACGATAGATCTGACCTCGGGAACTTTTCAATTCCATGAGGGCAGTGAGGTCGGAACCTGGGAGGAACCGCTCATCGAGTGCCTGAAAGGATTTAGACCCTGCTCCGGAAATTTCGCAGGAAATCGAAGGCTTCGTATCCTGTGAGTCGGCAGGCGATGACGATTTAGAGCCAGAGACGAATGAGCTTCTCACCCGTGGGGTCAAGAGAAACGGACATTCTCAGTGGCTTCTAGCCAAAAGACAAGAACCCGCGATTCAACTGTTCTGAGGATGCTGGTTCCAATGCTTGCGGGTGGTCATTCGGACTATCGCCTCACCCGTTCACAAGCATCAGTCAGTCCACCCCAAACCCTGAACCCTGAGCCTTAAAGCCTGAAGCCCTTCCCCTAATCCCTATAAAAACCTTCTAAGCCCGAAACCCTAAACCTAAACCCTTAGTCCTAAACCCATAGTCCAAAAGACCTGAGCCCTAAATCTAACCCCTTAATCCTAAACCCTTAGACCTGAGCCCTAAGCCCGAAACCCTGAGCCCGTAATCCCGAAGACCGAAGCCCCAAACCCTAAACCCAAACTAATCCCCCAGTCCTAAACGCTTAATCCACAAGAACTAAGCCCTACCCTAAACCCTTCATCCTAAACCCTGAACCCTTCATCCTAAACCCTGAACCCTTCATCCTAAGCCCTAAACCCTTCATCCTAAACCCTGAACCCCAAAGCCCTAAGCCCTAAACCCGTAAACACCCCCCCCCGAAACCCGTAAGCCCTGCACCCTCGAACTGAGAGCCCCAGTCCCTAGAGCCCTGCAGCCTTTGCCTCTGGGGCGTTATAAAGGAGCTTAGGATTTAAAAGTTTAGGGTTGAGGGTTTAGTGTTCTTTCAAACAAAACCTTCTATAATGGAGCTTAAGATTAAAAGTTTAGGCTTGGGGTTTAGGGTTAAAGTTAAGTGTCTTTGTAATAAGAACCTTTTATACAGGAGCTTAGGATTTAAAAGTTTAGGGTTATGTAGGATTTAGGGCTCGAATTGAGGGTTTGTGTTATGAAGGAGAGAAGTTTACGGTCAGGGTTTAGGGCTCGGAGGTCACACCAAGGAAACGGACCGCCAAGCGTCAGATTATGCAGGCATCTTCTTTGTTTTCAAGAGCACCAGGATATCGAAAGTTTAAGCCCTGAACATTAAACCATAATAGCTAGAGGATCAGGGGCCCAATAAGTTTAACATAGAGCTAGGGTTTAGTATGGGTGCCGTAAATAATTACCTATACCATTTTGGGGGTTACTACTATGAGTGTATTAGGACATTAAAGCTAGTTGGGGCTATTTGCTTGTCCGTGCTGCTTTCCTAGTTACTACTCCGCACCCTAAACCTGAAGACTTACATGCCTTAACTCTCCAAGCCTTAAGCCCCACCCTGAACCCCACCCTGAACCCTCCCTGAACCCTCCCTGAAACCTCAACCCGAAAACTTAAATGCCCTAACTCGGCTTTTCGGGAGGCTCCACCGGTAGATCAGCTCAACCCACCGTTGCGGAGCGGGAGCGGCAGGAGGACTCCTTTTAAGGGTTCGTTTGGCGGCGTTTTAGTGTCTAGGCTTCAACTTTAGGGCCTTTGGGGTTAAAACCTAAACCCTAAAACCTAAACCCTAAAACCTAAACTCTGAACCCTGAAACCTAACAAGCCGGCCCAGCCCCCCGAAACTACCGAAGTCAGATCCTGGAAGCAGGCAAGGTTTTCTTGGTGCCACGCTAAAACCTCCTAAAGCCTGTAAACCTATACCCCAAACCCTGAACCCTAAACGCTGCCAGGACCCCCCAAGTGCCCTTTAATAGAGCCCTTATGGTCCTTAATAGTGGGTACTTGGGGTATATTAGAGCCAGGCGATCCCGAGAATAAGGCAGCAGAGCCCAAGAAGCAGGAGGCAACTCCGAACCAGATCACCCTAAAATCCTTTCATTTTGAAGACTTTTCCCTCCAGCCCACTCCCCTCCACAATCAACCGAGTGTAAGGCCTGGTACTGTACAGTAGTACGGTAGCAGTACAGTAATGGTACAGTAGTTGTGCAGTAGTAGTACATTAGTACAGCAGTACAGTAGTACAGTAGTAGTACAGTAATAGTACAGTATGGTCAGGTTTAAGGTTTAGGCTTAAGGGGGGTTCGGAATTGGGGAGAGTTTCGGGCTTGAGGGCCAGGGTTTTAGGGCTTGGAAGGGGGCTTATCGTGGGTGCGTTAAGATTGCAGACAGGAGCACCCACGCAAAAACACACACACACACACACCCAAAAAAACACGCATTAATTAGGCCGTTTGTTTTCTTTTGGTCCCGGCTCGAGTAAGCCAACAACAACGCATTAACAAGGCACGCGATACTAAAAGGGCCCTCACATTAAACCGGGTCAGTTGGGCTCTCTGGAAACCCGTAACCTCATCACGGATAGGGGCCCCTTGTGGGGGTTTCTACAATGAGAATCCCGTGTCGCTAGTTTTCTGGATAGTGTTTGATGTTTTCCCTACATGTACATATGTACTGTAGTTTATTCTGATTACAGGTATCTTGATGTGCATACACATAGTTCCACAGTTAGAATTGTCTATATAAAGAAGGTCTTCAAGGCGGACGGTTTAGAGCCGAGGAGATGTACTGCATGATGTACGTACTCCAATACCGTAACTTGAGGGTCCATGTAACGGGTTTGGGTTTAGAGTTGAGAGTTCAGTCAGGGATTGCATATAAGTTGACCACAAAGTACCTATCAGGTCAAAGTATGTACTATGTGTGTACATGTACCCTTAGGGGTAGATAAACCTAGCACTGAGGGTTTGGGGTTTGCCTGGAATACTGCCCCCAACTCAGTAACAGCTCAAAGGTGATAACTTCATCTAGATACACAAGGCCTTTAGTTACCCTAGGGCTCCATGTATACAAACAATACCTACTTTGGGGCCAAAAGTTTATAAATCACCGACTTTGGGCTTTTTGGAGCCCCAGGGTTATAGACTGTTACCGTATGGGGCAGCTATCAAAATAGGCGCATTCAGAAGACAGGAAAACCACAAAGCGCGACCCGAAGCACATAATGTAGGAGCGTTAATAGTGAGAATAGGGTTCCTTTGAAGGGTTGCTTAAAGGGGTCCATAGGGCTACAAACAGGGATCCAGAAGGGTACTATAGTATAGGGGCCTAAGTAATTGGTTATACTAGGGTAGAGAGGGGTTCCGTATTATAAGTATAGTACAATGCACTACCAAGCCCTATTCTAATTGTTAAGGCCCCGACATTATCTCTCCAAGCTCCAACCACACGCAGTAAACCGACATGAACTCAACAAAATGCTAATAAGAATCCTGCACCCCACTCCTCAAACCGGAAAGCCTGAGCTCCATACCCTGAACTGTATAAAGCCTTTGCTACACCACCCATATAGAACCCCGAGAGAGTCCTCATGGATCATACAGCCATCGCCCTTCTAAACCCCAAGCCCAGCCACAGCTCCGCTGCGTCCCCCTAGAGAGTCCTTACACCCTAAACCCAAATCCGCAACCCTAAGCCCAATAGAGCCCCTACACCCAGCCACAGCTTCCCTGCTTGAAGGTTCATGGGTAGCTATAAATGGGGTTATAAGTAACGTAACTCAGTCATAACCCATATTAGGGGACTTAGAACCCCACTTATAACTCCCCATGAACCTCCAAGTAGAGGTCTAACCCCCTATACCCTTTTAGAATCTCTACAGATCCCTTTAAAGGGACCCTGAAAGGAACTCTTATAACTACCGACGAACCTCCAAGTTCATCTAGCCGGTGCTGTCGATGAATGCGAGGATGGGCTCTCCCCGTGCGATGGCAGACTCCAGACTGGAGCTGATTTATCCTAAGACTCCAAACAGCCCAAAGTAGGTAGTATTCATCGACTTTAGACCCCGAAGTAGGTACTATTTGTATACTTGGAGTCTTAGGGTTATTGTTTTATCTTAGGGGTACTTAGAAGTGATTTTGTAATGCGTGGTTATTCTAAACCCTGTTGTTTTTAATTTAGATCCCAAATACCTAACCTTCAAATTTTCTGGATTCTGAGAGTTTAGTAGGAATCGGACAGTTTAATCTTGGATTTCTGTGGCTTGTTGGGTCTAGTAACTGACTACTATCCCTCCGAATTTAGGGTCTTAGGTTTCATGGCTTTATGCGTTTAGGGTTTCGGATTTGTCTGATTGTTGTTGTTGTTGTTGTTGCTGCTGGTGTTGGTGCTGGTGTTTGTGTTGGTGTTGGTGTTGGTGTTGTTGGTGTTGTTGCTGTTGTTGTTGGTACAGATAAAAAAAGCAGCCCGTAAGTGTTGTTGATTAGAAGCAATTGGGAATGCTTCTGGCGACCGCATAGGATGCCTGTAGAGTTTTGGGAAGTGCAAGCCATGGTTTTCACACCAACTGCCCCGTGATAGAAATGCGTAGGCTGGGTGGTTGTTGTAAAAGGTGGGGGGGTCAAACCAACAGACGGGGCTCCAGTTTTTGCCTCTACTACAGCGGGTAGAGACAAAGGCACCAGCGAAATCAGGACTTTGTGTCTACCCCCTGTAGTAGAGGCAAAAACTGGAGCCCCGTCTGTTGTTTTGAGCCCCCCCACCTTTACAAACAACCGCCTTACATTACACGCCTACATTAAACTATAGTTACCAGTTACTATACAGTAGTTTGCGCAGGCCTCGCAAATGCATAATCTGCACAGCGGGGAATTGAAATACGCACCAAATCCATTGAAAATACACACCAAAATCATTGAAATACACACCCAATCCGACTGAAATACACACCAAATCCATGGAAATACACACGAAATCCATTGAAATACACACGAAATCCATTGAAATACACACCCAAATCCATTGAAATACATTGAAATACACACGAAATCCATTGAAATACACACGAAATCCATTGAAATACACACGAAATCCACTGAAATACACACCAAATCCACAGAAATACACACGCGACCCATTGACATACACACGAAATCCACACGAAATCCACTGAAATACACACCAACTCCGCTCAAATACAAACGAAATCCATTGAACATACACACCAAACAGTATACATCACAGGCATCCACAGGCACCGTGTTGTTGTTGGGGGGGTTTGGTCGAACAACATGACGGAGCTCCTGTTTTTGTCTTTACCTGATGCACAGACAGAAAGCAGATATATGGGTTGACGGGGCTGAAGTTTTTGTTTGTACCTTGTTCTTGTTGTTGTTGTTGTTCTTGCGGTTCATGGCCATGGTTGAGGGGTTTGGGGAAGCTGACCCGGCTTTTCGGGCTTTGCGCCTTTTCTTTGGATGTTATAGGATGTAGAGTTTAGAGTGTTGATATGATAGGGGATGTGTTTTTCTCAGAAATGCTTGTTTTAAGCGGTCTTTAGTGTTTACCTTCAGGTCCACTGGCGTAGTGTGTTTAAGGATCTCTGGTTTGCCGTCATGTGTGGCTTTAGGGCTCTTAGGGTTTGATCGAACGGTCCAAAATACAGTACTTCAGTGCAGGAGAGCAGTACTCGCAGGCTATTTATAAGGGGCATGCCACAGAAACAATATCCCAATGACTATGCACACTGCTACAGCCCCAATCCCTAAATCTAAACCACAAACCCCAAACAATGGTAGGACAATGCAGACAAATATACATATGCATATGCCTTACCATCATACATATAGTCATGCACTTAAGGACATAAACATGTACATGTACGTGTACATGTAATTACATGTACATGTCCATGTACATATACATCTACATGTGCACATATATATATATATATGCATATACATATACATACACATATGCATATGCATGAACATATACCTATTCATATACATCAAAAACTGCATGTATGCTTACATACATACATACATACATACATACATACTTACATGCGCGTATATCTACATATACATTCCAGTTTGTGTGTGTATATATAAATACATCCATATATATATATATAGAGAGAGAGAGAGAGAGAGAGAGAGAGAGAGAAAATCATACACGCATATATGTATATGTATATGTAAATATATACACATGAATCTTATGCATCTATGTATACATATACATATGCACACAAAAATACGCAGGTAGAAACTAATGTATGTATGTATGTATATATATATATAGTATGTATGTATGTATGTATGTATGTATGTATGTATGTATGTATGTATGTATGTATGTATGTATGTATGCATGTATGTATGTATGTATGTATGTATGTATGTATGTATGTATGTATGTATAGAGAGATATATCATAGTATGCGACGTCCTAAGTCCTAAACCCTCTTCGCCTCATCCTATTTACCAAGGACTCCAACAAGGGGTCGGTCACGTTGAGCTACAGCATTTCCCTGTCCCAAGCAGCTCGGCGGAGTGCTTCATAGCGAAGTTGCAAAGTTAGGGTTTAGGGTTCAGGGTTTAGGGTTCAGGGTTTAGGGTTTAGAGTTTAGGCATTAGGGTTGATGTTTGAGGGTTTTAAGATCTTGAGGGTTCAGGGCTTATGGTTTTAGAGGCCCCAGCAGTAGCCTGACACGCTTTGTCATGTTGGGGTCTCCGTATACACACCGAATGATGGTAAACAGGATGCCTGACTGAGGAAACAAAGGGTCCAAAGTACCTTTGTAGTAGAATGTAGGGTTTCTATATTAGGAATTCCGAAAATGATTTGGGGAAGCATCCCCCATAACAGTATTTTGGGCCCTTTGGGGAAGCAGGTTATTGTAGGGTCTGTAGGTTTGAGCGTGTGGGGTCTACACAGTTGTATTTTTGTTGATGCGGGCTGAGATTCTCTACCGTGTACTTTGAGAGCATGAGGAGATGCATGTTCCACAACTTTTGCCTATACCTTATGGGGCATCTCTTGGCACGGAGTCGGTAGTCTGCGGCTTCGGCACTTTTTTTTTTTTTGCCGCTGGCGCTTTTTTGCTGTTGTGCTCTGCAGCTGAAGCCCCGGCAAACAAGAAAGCAACGTGTAGGAGTTTCCGACAACAGGGGGCCCTGATATACGGTTGATGATGAAAATCCTGCATTACCTGAAGGACCCTAAACTATGGGAATTATGTTATAACCCTTATTATGGGTAATGCAGGATTTATGTCATCAACCGTAGAATCCTCTTTATAAGGACAGGGACCCCTTTTTTTCGGAAACTCCCAAGTAAGTGACGGGCCAGTTTGCGAGTTCGAAAGAGCAGAAATGAACCTCCCCTCTCTTCCCCCCACCCTCGCGCACCCGTTGCAAAAAACAAGGCACTCCCCCATGCCAACAGAAAACACATTCAAACCCTGAACTCCAAACCCCAAGAAGTTCTCCCAAGAAACGGCTTCATGTTTATGTCCGGCCTGATGGCAACTGATGGCGGGTTTGTGGCTAGACAAGGATCTGGTGTTAAACCCTGCGCCCCTAGACGGATTTGGCTGGAGGCCAGTTGTTCGCACACCGTCAGCAGTGCTTCCAAGGCACTCAGCTTTGTGATGTCTCGGATTTCGGGTGTGAGGGTTTTGGTCTTTTGCGCCTTAGTTTAGGGTTTAGGGTTGAGCATTTAGGGTTTTAGAGTTGAGGGTTTTAGGGTTTAGGGCTTAGGATCTAGGGCATTGGTCTAGCTACATGGATTCCATCATGTATTCAAGATTCGCTGGATTATCCTTAGCACGTGAACGCAAAAACTCACCAGACCCTTAAAGCTAACCCCAACTAAACGAGCACGCATTAAGCTCCGATTCCTGCCTTTGGAGTATACCATATTTGAACGCGGTTTCGGGGACTTTCCGTGAAGGAGGCATTTTGACACAGAAGTTAGTTTTTGTCTCCCTGGTTACCTCAAAATCCAGAATCTTTCTCGGACCACTACCGACCCTAAGCAAGAAGCAGCCAATTCCAGGTTTAGGGTTTCGGGGTTGAGGATTTCCGTCTTGTACTAGAGGGTCTCATACCGGGGTTTAGACTAGGACCCCACAGACGAATAGGTTGTGGCTCAAACTAGGCCCTGGGCCCTAAGGCTTAAACCCTGTGAGCCCTGAATCCTGCCTTAACCATGAATAACCTACCTGTCTAGGGCTCCGTATCACGCTTTCTTTATACTTCCTCAATAAAGAAGGTAGGTTATTTCGGGTTAAGGTAAGCCCCAACCCCTCTTGAGTTCGAAGAGTCCGCAAGAGCAGGAGCCCTAAGCCTACTGCACCATTCTTCCAAGGGGCACTTAGAAATAATTGCTAATCTTTGGTTATTAAAATCCCCTAAGAAACAGCTAAAAGTGTAGTTTTGCTAGGGGTCTAAGTTCAGTATAGGGTTTAGGGGTTTAGGTTTTCGGTTTTAGGGGTTTAGGGGTTTAGGGTAGCAAGGATAGGATCCCTCCCGAGCTTCAGATATTAGCAGTCATTCAAGGGGCGTGCATTTTCAGAGATCTACAATATACCCTAAACCAAGACCATAATAAACAGTATACACTGGAGCGTACGGAACCAGAAGGGTATTGGATATCCCTTAGGGACCCCAAAGGGAGATAAGCACAAGCATTGCGCTGGGATATCCCTAGTTTATTGGGCTTCAACATAATGCGGTGTAGATGGGATATCCCTATCCTTATGTTTGCTTATGTGCTTTTTTGGGGCCCAAAAGTAGGAGAATTGATTTCAGTGACCACTGAGGTGTCTTTACCCAAGCTCGAGAAATAGCGGATCAGATAGGTAATGCCCCCATACAGCAATAGTCTTTAATAGGGCTACTATTAAGGTCCTAATATACCTATAACATGATTATTATTCAACTATTACTGAGTGGGGGCCGTACCCAACGGATCAGATAATTATGGTGTAAGCCAGCAAAACCACGGGACCAAAAAAAGGAACTCCACAGCAGGCCCAAGGTAACCCCAAAGCCCCAACCCTCCACAACCACGATAAGCCCTACCTTAAGCCGGAATAACCTACCTTTTTAGGGTTCCTTACTATGATTTCTTGTATAAGTCCTTAAAAAGGTAGGTTATTCCGGCTTGGGGTAACCCCTGACCCCCTTGCGACACGTAACCCTAAACCCTAATCTAGAAGCCTCAGAATATTGCAGCTCATTTTCCTCAGGGTTCCTTGTATACTTGCTATGTCTGATCATAGTTATAGTAGAATTTAATCACTAAGGCGCCTTTGCAGATCCTCTTGTACTACCTCTTTGCGCTTTTTTGTGTGAGGGTTTAGGTGTTTAGGGCTCAGGGCTTAGAGCCTGATTTGTAGGAAGTGTAGCCTCAATGTCGGCTGTGGGAACTCCTATATCAGCGACCCATTCCGAGAGACCACGGGCAAGCATCTCGCAAGGCGATTCCTCGACCTCCGCCCAGCGTTTCGGACTCTGGCTTCGTGTTTTCTGGGGCCTATAAACTTGTATCTAGCGGGATAGCAAAGAGGCTGCTCCCGGCGCAGGCTGACCGGATTGTCCAGGCGGCTGTGACTCAGCGATCATCTCGCCACACTGCGCCGGTGTTCAATGGCACCAGCAGTGAATTTGTGGCGCTGCGGTAAGGTTTAGGCTTTAATTAGGGTCTAATATTAGGGTTTACCCATAGTCTGCATAGTAGCCCCTTTTGGGGATTACCTTATAGGTTTCGAAGCATGAACCCCCAAAAGGAACTGCTAGGGAGCCTGTGGGTTGGGGTCTAAGCTTACTAAGCTGGACTCCGAGGCCATTGTTCTGTGCGGAGAGTGTTCTTAAACCCCTAAACCCTAAACCCCAAACCCTAAACCCTAAACCCCAAACCCTAAACCCTAAACCCCAAACCCTAAACCGTAAACCCCAAACCCTAAACCCTAAACCCCAAACCCTAAACCCTAAACCCCAAACCCTAAACCGTAAACCATAAACCCTACATCGCTATTTCGACGGCAGAGGTCCTTTCAAAGGGGTAGGGATCCCTTAAATAAAGGAGATCCATGGGGGGTGCCTATGTAACGGGGGTCCTTGAAGGGATCTCTAGGGTTCCTTTAAGGGTGTTTTTGTAAGGGATCTATAGAATCTATAGGGGGTTCCCTTAAGTGGGTAAGTACATAAACCCTCAGCCCCTAAACGTTGGACACTAAAGCCATGAATCACAAACCCCGAACCTTAAATCTGAGCTTTCAACCCTTAAACCACGAAGCCTAAATCCTAAAAACTAAGCCCTTGCCCCCTAAACCCGGAGCCCGGAGCTCTGAAACTCTATAAGCCCTTAAGCCCATAAATCTTAAACCCAAATGGGTCCAAAGTACCTATAAAGTAGAATGTAGGGTTTCCTTTATTAGGAACTGCTATCATAATTTGGGGAAGGACCCCCCCCATAACAGTACCTGGGACTCTTTGGGTGTGAGCTTAAACCCAAACAGATCCCCAGAGGCCGTCTAAACCCTAAACCCCAAACCCGAAACCCTAAACCCTAAACCCATAACCCTAAACCCTAAACCCTAAACCCTAAACCCTAAACCCTAAACCCCATCCCCAGAGGCCGCAAAGATGAAAGAAGATGCCAGCGTCCAGACGGACGTCGCCTGGACAAGCTCGGGTTGGCACTGCCGTGCCTGCACCTGGGCATGGAATAGGGTGTAGGGTTACATGGGACTTAGTAACCAGGGCTCCTTTAAAGGGTTCCTAAAAAGTGAGCTATCAGGGCTCTATAAGAGGGGTTTTAGGGTCATAGTCTAGGACCTAGAGTAGGCCCTTATTCCCTTTTTACAGGTAGCCGAAAAGACCTAGCCTTTTAAAGGGACTATATATAGAAACCATAATGAGGAACCCTAAAAAGGTAGGTCTTTCCGGCTACAGGTAGGGTTTAGGGTGTATGGAGTGGAATTGAAGGGCAAATGGGGTTGGGAGTTTAGACATGTAGCGGAGCTCAGGGTTTATTATTGGGTTTAGAGCCTAGACGCGGAATGGAATTTGACGGCCTGTTGGGCTTATCGCTTCAGCATGGAATGGACCCAGAGATGCCAATACCCCTTGATTAAGGAATATACCTTAAATTATAGAGGCCCGAATATTAAGATTTAAGGTATATTCCTTAATCAAGGGGTATTGGGTTCTCCGGGGAACTTCCGGGTTTGTTGGGCTGGGTTTCCCGGTTCCTGGGCAGCGCCTTTTTGCCTTCTCCATGTCAGGGAGAAGCGTACGCCTTATTATAAGGGGGCTACTCAGGAACCTGGGCTTAGCCAAGGAGTGAAGCCCTAGACCCTGAACCCTTCTGTTGCGCTATTATTGGTGGCTACTTTGGAACCTGGGTTTAGACAAGGAGTGGAGATCAATTAAGCTCGCCGCCCTGAGCCTTAGACGGTGTTAATCAGAATGATGGGGTGCCCTAAACCCTCGTGTAGCCCTGTAAACCGCTTTGGGGTGGTTGATTGGGATTCTAGGATTTTGTAAGCCCTAACACCGAAACCCTATAAACCTTATAAGCTCTAGAAACCCTAAACCCTACACCTAGTAGTAGAGTAGGGGACCTTTAACCTTTTTTTGGGTAGTATAGCCCCTATATAATCCCTATAGATCCAAAAGGGTTAACCTTCAATTCCCCATGATACCCGACAAGTAGGTAAACCTCAAAGCCTTCAACGGTTCTTCCAGGTTCGAAGCCTCCAAACCCCAAGACCGAGACATATATATATATATATATACAAACCCTATAAGATCTATAAACCCGAAACCGTAAACCCTAAACCCAGGTTCTAAGCCTCCAAAACCTGGTGGTGCTCCGATTCGACTTGCCGCCTCAGACCGCAGGCGCGGGCATTTCTGTCTTTCACCTTTAAGAGAATGGACTAGAAGTCCGTGTTTTGTAGTATCTTAATATCTAGTGGTTCTGTTTCTGTCTTTCTCCTTTAACAGAATGAACAAGAAGTCCATGTTTTGTAGTATCTTAATATATAATGGAACAAGAAGTCAGTGTTTTTTAGTATCTTATAATCTATATATATACACAGATATAAATATAATGGTTCTGATTGGTTCTCCTGTGTCCAGAGAGTTGTTTGTTACCATCCTTTCAGTACCAGTAGGGTTGTCAGATGTTTTCTGCAATGCACAAGAGGCTTTGTATGGTTTTCGGGTGGTTTGGGGGTCTCGCGGTTATAGTAGGTCAATATACCCGTTTGTTCAGGATGCAAGGTAGGATTTTGGGCTTGTGGTGCAATGTGTGCATATATGTATTAATATAAATTTAGATATAAACATAAATATATATGTATATACATACATCCATGTGTATATATACACATATTTGTATACACATGTTGTATGTATATGCACATGTAGATGCAGAGAGAGAGAGAGAGAGAGAGAGAGAGAGAGGCTTAACCCATTACTCATGCTTTTTGACATTTCTTAGGTTCCATATGCTGCTAATGCTGTTTAATCATGAAGGCCCGTACAATATTGCAGGCTTCGTGGCTGCTTCGGGTCTTTGGTCGTCTCTCACACTTTCCGCTGGGGTTTGCAGACTCCAAATCCTGTGCTCCAGCTTCCGCAAGATCCGGTTTCGGGTTTAGGGCTTTGGGTTTATCGCTCAGGGTTTAGGGCTTAGGGTTTGGGGTTTAGGGTTTTGAAATTGGGTTTTGGGTCTAGGGGTCTGCGCGCTGAGACAGGGCGGACGTTGACTGTCTTGCTCCAGACTTAGGTTATGAAGGGCAGCTCAAACAATCGCAGTGCCTTGAATTTGCCCGAGAAGTTTCACACTAAACCAAAGAGGGTCACCGAATGAAAGATGTGCCACATCGTGCATTTAGAGGGGTTCACCTCCACTGTACGGAACCTAAATTGCTAGGAGTATCGCTTCTACTCCTTCGATTGACGCCAATCCGTAATGATTCTGTCGTCTAGTCTCCAAGTAGTTGCTTCGAGACCGTCCGAGACAGCGCATGCTCAGACCCTAGGCCCTAAGCGCTAAGCTCTTACCCTTCACTTCTACCCTAAGGCCCCAAAGTAGTTCCTCTTTGGGATTACCGTATAGGATTCTATATATGAACCCCAGAAAGGAACTACGTTGGGGCCTTAGGGTAAACCCTGCAACCCTAAGCCCCTCGGCTTGAAACCATAATGTAGGTGTCGGCAGAAGGAGCAAAGATTTCCTTGTCCTGTGCTTCCTACAAAAGTATAGTGCATTGTCTCCGAGAACTCCTTTTGAAAGAATTAAGCTAAAGCCTTACGTAACCCGTGTAGAAACCCTTTGCAGAACGTATACAGGAAGTAACCCTTGTAAAAGAATGTTGGAAGCAAACCTCATAGACGCCCTTTTAAAGAACTCCTTAAGGGAAGTAACCCTTATAGAAGCCCTTTTGAAAAACCCCTATTCGCATCACTCCGCCCCTAGACTTAGCAGGAAGCTGCCGCGCTTCGACGGGGTCGCTTCCATGCAGGGCAGCGAGCCAAGCAGGGTCCAGGCTAAAGGGTCTCTTGTTGAAGAGTTTAGGGTTTAAGTGTCAGGGTTTACGGTTTAGGACGACTTGTCTTTGATGTAAGGCCCTCTGGCGCTTAGGGTTATAGGGCCCTTTCGGCTGTAGGGTATTCGGCTCTTTAGGGTTTAGGGTCTAGGGCCCTTTTGGGATTTAGGGCTGTAGGATTTTGGCTAGCTTGGGTTTTCAAAGCAAGCACTTCAGGGTTCCAGGTGTCCACCGATGCGTGGTGTAGGGGTTGAGACTTATTAGTAGCTGAGTGGATAGACTTTACACTTTTTGGGATAATATTACACACTATAATTAAAACTGAAAGTGTAGACTGTTTCGGGCTTATGAGCTCAGCAACTAAGGAGATATTCTCGTTTCTCGTTGGTTCAGGTTTAAGGCGCAAACATGGGGAGTCGAATTTGTGGTTTGGGACTGAGGCTTTGATCGCAGACCTAAGTCCCAAAAATCTGAACCCCTGAATTTAGTTTTTTGGGTTTAGGGTTTAGGCCCCTGAGCGGGTTCAGATCAGCTACCCTCAAGCTCAGAAGCGGATGTGGCTTGGCGAAGCCGTCGGCGCTCGTCGCAGCGGTGGCATGCTCACTTTGGTTCTTGCCTGTGGTACGGTGTGTCATGTCTCTGCCTGTGCCGGCTTCGAGTCAGCGACTCAGATCTACGGCATGCTAGGCGACATGCGCTCCTATCGGGAGTTCGACTACGTCGTCTACGACAACGCATGCGCGTTGGGCCGCTTCGTTGCCAACAAGGTGGCGCGACTGCCCTCGGCCGTTTTGAGGCATCGGGGTAACCCTAGGCCCCCGAACCCTTATTCCTGCACCCCAAGTCTTGCGCCTAAACCCGAATCAGTGCAACCCAGAAGCCCCAATCTACTCTGAAACAAGGCCTAAATAAGCAGAATCGTGAAGCTGATCCATAACATCTTTCCTCGCAGGATCATGTCAGGTTATACATACCGTAGTTGGGGCGACAAGCAGCTACGAGTATGGTTGCCCAAATATTAACCCTAGTTACTAAGTCTAAAGAAGTCTCGCGCACGTAAACCCTGAACCCTGGAACTGAAACTCTAAACACAGTGTACCCTAAGGCCCCAAAGTAGTTCCTTTTTTGGGTTCATATATAGAATCCTATACGGTAATCCCAGAAAGGAACTAATTACTTTGGGGCCTCAGGGTAAACACAGTGTATGGAAATCTCAAAGGTGGCTGGCGGCTGGTTGATGGTCCGGACGGTGTGGCGGAGTGGCTAAAGGCCAGGGGTCTAGGGCTTTAGGGTTTAGGAATTTACAGTAAAGTTCAATGGTTTACGGGTATGGGGTTTTGGGGTTCGGCTCTATTAGGTGTAAGGGTTGGGGCTTTAGGGTTTTAGGGCTTTGGAGTTTAGGGTTTACGGCTTTAGGGCTTTAGGGGTAGACCACCGGCCAGTGACTCACAAGCCGTTGAGGGACATGGGATGAGGATCCCGGTAAGCCAAAGCGAGATTGGTCAGCTTAAATAATCAGAATAGGGTTTCGGTATACTACTATACCCTAAACCCTAAACCCTAAACCCTAAACCCTAAACCCTATATACTAGGATCATAATAAGGAACCCCCCCAAAATAGTATTCGTAATTATTTAGGGGTTCAGGCTAACCCATTTGAACTGCCAGGTTCCTGAGGGTGCCCTTTCGGGTTCGCTTTCTAAGCCCGAATAGTGTTTAGGGTTTAGGGGTTTAGGGTTTAGGGTTTAGGGGTTTAGGGGTTTAGGGTTTAGGGTTTAGGGTTTAGGGTTTAGGGCGAATAGTAGGAACAAGGGCACCCTGATTACAAAGGGGCTACTCAGGAACCTAGACCGTAGGGTTTGCACAGAGTCTAGGGGTTTCAGGGTCGCAGGTCACCCGAACACGTCAACACCAAATATTGGGTGGTTGTCGAAATTAGGGTCCCTTTTTTGAGTCCCTATTATAATGCGGCACTTAATATTTAGGGTACCCAAAAAGGGGCCCTGATTTTAACAACCACCCATATATGTGACTGGGGTGTAGGGCACCTACAATGACAAACCCGCAGTGCCGGTCCTGCCGGAGCTTTCTGGAGTTTCCGAAAATTAGGGGTGCCTTATTTTGGAGTCCTTATTAGGGTCCCGTATTTTCGGAAACTCTCATCTATCTTGGGCTCTTTAGGGCCATGAATGTTTAGGGGTTTGGGGTTTAGGGGTTTAGACCAGAATTCAACTAAGCCGGAAACTCAGAACCCTCAGCCGCGAGTACCATAGCCTGGAAGCCATCAGCCCTACTGACAGCCCTATACAGTTAAGACCAGGGCGCGACCTGGCGGTAGGCTTCGGTTTTTTCAGAGTTTTTTCAGAACAGGCACCTGCAGCCTTGAAGCCTTAACCCTAAACCCGTAATCCTCTTTCATAGGAGGCCAAAAGGGGTCTTAGCCTATGGGGGGTTTAGTAGGGATGAGGCTTCCCATAATAGGGTTCATATTAAGGAATCTCTACCCCAAGAATCTTAAACCCCCCTTTTGGCCTCCCATCACTCTTCCGCCTAAACCCTTAGCCCTATTGGGAGTTTCCGAAAATGGGGGTACCATATTTTGGGGGTCCTTGTAATAAGGATCCTACTATTTGGGGTACCATTTTAGGGTCCCCTATTTTCGGAAACCCCCTATTGATGCCGGAATGGCGCTCCCATAGTCCCTGCCTCGTCCTGAGATGCGGAGGGGTTTCGGGTGCGGGGTGCCTTCAAAGCGCCCATTCCATGCCGAAGCTTCAAGAACTAACGCTGAAAAACCAGAAGCTTACTGCCAGTTCGCGGCCTCGTCTTAACTATCTAGGTAGGGCTTTGGGACATTTTATATTTTCTCTTATTGGGCTTAAGAGGATCTTACCTACTAATATTTTTCAAAGGCTTTAAAAGCCCCTACTAGCTATGTTAGGCTGTCAGTAGGGCTGATGGCATCCAGGCTTCGGTGCTCACGGCTGAGTGTTCTGAGCTCTGAGTTTCCAGATTAGTTGAACTCTGGTCTAAACCCCCGATTAAACCGCTAAACCCCGAACCCTAAACCCCTAAACCCTAAACCAGGATGTCTAGCTTTGGTGCCCTAGGGCTTCATCCTAGTAGCTGGGTGGATACACTTTACACTTTTTGGGATAATAGCACACACTATAAAGCGGAAAGTGTACACTTTTGGGGGCTGAGTCATCAAAGTCCTGACAAACTTCTACTGGGCCCGAAACTGAGGAGCCAAAAGCGCCACTCGTCATAACTTTTTCGCTCATAGTCTTACTGCGCCCGTCAGTGTGTTACAGCTTGCTGATCCGCCTGGCACATTGCACTCCATGCTTGGAGGGTCGGGGGACTTAGTAGCTGGTTATTTTAGGGACTTATAAGTATCATAACCCCAATTAGGGTCCCTTTTTGGCCAGGGAGGCTTCCCTGCTGACCCCCTGGCAAAGTTGCAATTTGCCAGAGTCCGAGATGTGGCACTGGTCGCGTCGCGACCGAAGGAACTTTTACCGTGGCGCCCGCTTCGCTTTAGACAATGCCCTGCATGGGTTTTGCACTGCAACACCTCCCAGGTCAAAGGCAAGTATGAAGCTCGCGAGGTGCTCCGTGCTGTAATTGCGGGGCTTACCTAGTGGAACTCCCCGCCTTGCCTTGCTGTTCAACTGAAAAGCTTGGATGCCTAAAAGGTCTAGCACCCTGCAAGCTCTGGGCACCAAGAGCCTTAGCTAAAAACCCAAAGCCTCTGCAAGCTCCAAGCATCTTACCTTTGGCTAGTAGCGAATGGAGGAATGGAGTAGAATTATAACTACTATTGCTACCATTCTTTCATTCCCTACTAACCAAAGGTAAGTCAGAGGGCCATTACACTTAAAAAAACAAAAGGTAAGTCATCAAAACCCGGTACCTCACCACTTAAACCCTACAACGTTCAGCCCGAGAACCCTGACCTTGAGACCCTAAACCGTAAGCTGCAGCCCTAGACCCTGAACCCTAGCCCCTAAACCTAAACCCCAAACCCAAAAAATCCTAAACTCCTAAACCCCTAAACCCCTAAACCCCCTAAGCCCTAAAGCCTATGCAGCACCTGCCAGGCCTTCGTCATCAGTGGGACCACGGTGCACTCCAAGTCCCACCATTTTCCGCTGCTTGAAGGAGCTTCCGTGGTTGCGGTGTCCTAGATCCCTAATACCCGACCTTTAAACTTTTCGGGCTCTTATAGTTTAGTAGGAATCGGAAAGTTTGACGTTTCATTTCTGTGCTTTCTTGGGGGAGTAAGGTTTAGGGTTCCTTAGGCAGGTTCTCTAATGATTCTGCAAACGACCTGTAAGGGTTCTATAAGGGTTTAGGGTTGAGGGTTCAAGTCTAGTGCTGGGGGCATTTTTCGAGCTCAGCGCATTTTAGGGTTCGGGGTACATCAGGGGCCATGGTTTTTTTTTTTCGAAGGTGCGGCCAACCCTTGTTTGCGAGGTGCGGCCAAGGGTCCCTGGTGCATGCGGTCCCCTGGTCCTCTGGTCCTTGGTCCTGTGGTTCCCTGGTCCTCCGGTCTGCTGGTCCTCTGGTCCTGTGGTGTCCGTGCATGCGGTCCCCAGTCCTCTGGTCCTTGGTCCTGTAGTCCTCTGGCCCTCTGGTCTGCTGGTCCTCTGGTCCCGTGCTCTCCTGGTCCCGTGGTTTCCTGGTCCTGCGGTCCACCGGTCCCTCGGTCCCGCAAAAGCAACAAGAAAGCAAACAAGGAATAACACAAATAAAGCACAACCCCAGAAGAAAGAAAAGCAGAAGAAAGATGATGAAGGAAAGAAAGCCAGGAAGGAAGCACAAAAGAAAGCAAGAAAGCACAGGAGCTAGCAAGGAATGAAAGAGAAACAAGAACGGGAACCCATTTTTGTTTGTGCCCTTTTTTTTGGCCCTCTTTCTTTTGCTCCCACGTCCTGTTATTTACACAGGGAAGGAAGAAAGCAAGGAAAAAAGGAAGGAGGAAGGAAGGAAGGAAGGAAGGAACAAGGAAAGAAGAAGGGAGAGAAGGAAGGAAGCAAGGAAAGAAGGAAGGAAGAAAGCAGGGAGACAAGGAAGGAAGGAAGGAAGGAAGAAGGAGCGAAGGAAGAAAGGAAAGAAGCAAAGCAAGGAGGGAGGAGAGCAACGAAGGAAGGAAGGAAGGAAACAGGGAAGGAAAGAAAGGAAGAAAGGAAGGACGGTAGTATTTCAGTAATATATATATATATATACATAGTATACATAGTACATGTTGTATATATAGTATGTATACTGTATATATATATATATATATATATAGTATGTACAGTAAAGATAATATATATTATAATATAATATAATGGAATATAATATAATATATTATAATATAATGTAATAAAATATAATGTAACATAATATAATATAGTATAATATAACATAACGTAATCTAATATAATGTAGTATAATATAATATAAAATAATGTAATGTAATATAACATAATATAATAGAATGTAATATAATGTAATCTAATGTAGTATAATATACTGTAATATACTACAACATAATGTAATATAATAAAGAAATACAATATAATATAAAAAGATATAATAGAATAGAATAGAATAGAATAGAATATCATATAATATAATAGCATAGAATAGAACATAATAGAATATAATAGAATATAACAGAATATCATAGAATATAATAGAACATCATAGAATATAATAGAATATAATATAACATAAAAGATTATAGGATAATATAATGGAATTTAATAGAATTGAAAAGATATAAGAGAATATAATAGAAAACTATATAAATATAGAGAATATAATAGTACTCTATAGTTTGTTCATATATATATATAGAGAGAGTTTATTTATTATATATATATAGTATATATAGTATATATAATATATAGTATATATATACTATATATAGTATATATAGTGTATATAGTATATATAGTATATTTAGTGTACATAGTATACCTAGTTATATACAGATATACATAGAGTTTCAATATATATATATATATAGTATATGTAACAAGTACAGGAGATATAACTTTAGTATATATATAGTTTATACAGTATATATAGTATATATAGTGTATTTATAATATATACATATTTATATAGCATATGTAGTAGAGTTAGTATATATAGTATATATAATAGATATAGGAGATATTATAAAATTGTATGTATATATATATATATATAGTATATATAGTGTAAATAACAATAATAATAATAATATATATATATATATATATATATATATATATATTTATAGTATATATATACACAGAGAGAGAGAGAGTACATATGTGTGTATATAAATATATACATATATATATATATACATATGGAAGGCCTATTATTTTGGATCTTGTTGTTGAAATTTTTGTTTGGTGTTTTTCCATGGTTTTCCTTGGGGAAACACTATTTTCCTCACGTTTTGGACAGATTTGGTGTACTTTTCTTTGTTTTTTCCACCTGAAACGAAAAGAACCCAGGAAGACAGAACGAAACGCCCCAGAACAAGGACCAAAGCAAGGAAGAAGAACAGAAAGAAAGAAAAGATAGAAGGAAGGCAGACGGTTGGAAAATCAGGTTCGGAACCCAGGTTCAAACCTGGGTTTGAACCTAGGTTCTAATTCGGGTTAGAACCCAGGTTCAGAACACGGATTTTCTCGGGTTGTTGATTCAGCGGGGTTAAGCGCGAAGCAACACAATCAATCATGAATGACTTGGAAGTTCTCTTGAACCACGAAGTAATCAACAATAACGTGTTTGCCAACCGGTCGTTTGAGCCGCCACGAAATAAATAAAACCGTGTTCGCCAACACAAAAAAAGAATAAAACCAGACAGCACTGCTTCAGGGGGTTTAACGTGAAGAAGACAAAATCAATCCTGAAGGATTTAAAAGGTTTGCAAATGGGGGGGGCTGCGCCCCCCCCAACTCCCCCGCTTTTTTTAGACTAAACTCCCCCGCTCTCTAAAGCCACACAAGAAAGGGAAAGCCAGACAACCAGCCACACTCCAGGGGAGTTGACCGCGAAGAAAGCACAATCAATCCTGAAGGGTTTAACAGCTGTGCAAATAGGGCGAGTTCCCCCCCCAAACTCTCGCTGTTTTAGACTAAACTCCCCGCTCTCTAAAGCCGCGAAGAAATGAACATAAACGTATTCGGCAACACACAAGAAGGGGAAAGCCAGACAGCCACACTCCAGGGGGTTTAACGCGAAGAGCAGCAACAACAACAGCAACCAAGACGACGACCACGACGACATCAACGACCCCACCACCACCAACGACGACAGCAACGACATCAACGACATCAACGACACCACCACCGCCACCAAGACTATTTAGTTTTTCGTTGATCCCTGGATCTAATTTGTTTTTGATGATGAGTTTTTTGATGCCTCACCCCGTCCACAGGCATCCTGCCCCTCGAAGCGCCCGCGCTGTGGTGCGGCGCGACCCCGATGAACCCTCTACAGGGATTCTGTGTGTCGAAGCGCTGGCGCTGTGGTGCGGCGCAAATTCTTTACGTCGCCGATGAACCCTCTACAGGGATCCTGCGTGTCCAACCTGAACAAATCCTTGGCCGCACCTCCGAAAAAAGAGGGTTGGCCGCACCTCCGAAAAAAAAAAACCCCCCCGCCGGTACATCAGGGTGTTGTAGAGTACTTGAGGGTTCGGGGTGGTTTAGGCTTTGCAGTAAGTTTGTTGTAGCCGGGCGGATCGAGTAAGATAGTTGCCGGAAGGCTCTGCAATGAAAAGAATCTGCTCTTACAGTAGTCCTGAGTTTAGGAAATTATATATGGGATAATATCCGTGAAAACCCGACTCTAACTGTTCATGGCCCGACGTCACTCCCACTCAGCATCCTTATTCTCTTCCCCTGGGCCCCGCAGGCTGTAGGGGCCTTTGGAGTCTGTATGTAATGTCGTGACCTGGTCCAAGTACCACTTCGATGACAGCGTTGCTGTACGTTGAGCTACCAAAGCCTGGGTCCTTATGAAGGTACCACCTGAAGAGGTCCGTTGCCTACGTACCTGACAGTCTCCTCTCTGAACCGTAGAGAGGTAAACTTAAACTCCAAGCCTGAACTCCTACACCCTCAACCCCTCAACCCCCCCACCCCTAAACCCCTATATAAACCCTACACCTTATATACGAAACCCATAACACAGAAACCCTACAGCTTGAAGCTCTTCAGCCATGAATCCCCGAATCGTATCATTCCAGCTGATATGGACAAAAGCAGCGGTCATGAAGTGGGGACTCGGCTTAAGCCAGCATTCGAACGCCCCCTTCGGGTTGAGGTTTAGGGGTTAGGGGTATAGTATTCTCTAGCTGTGCCGTGGTTCATTGAATGGGTGCTTTTTTGAGGGTTTGGGGTTTAGGAGTTCAGGGTATGGGGCATATGCGGTTTCGGGTCTACAAGCGGTCACAGCGCAAGCATAGTAAGATGTCTACATTTTCAACTGCCTGGGTCTGGCATATGTGATATTTCCACCGCTCTCTAAACCTTGACCCTGAACCAGCATCAGTATTATTCGCAGTAGTTGCGATTGTGATGTTTAGCTGTCTGTTGTAGTTGTCGCGATGGTGGCTCTAGCAGTGACCCCAACGACCAAGGCACCCATTCAAAAAGGGTCCATACCCTTACTTACACTATGAGTCGCTATAATATCTTTACGACGATTGCACATGAAACCCTTTTAGGGTACTTTCCATCTTTAAGGAGTTGGCTTGCGAAGACTCTAAACCCTAAATCACTAAAGCCATAAACCCTATACCCTTTTTTCAACCCTCATGGATCCCTTTAAAGGAACCCTTGAAAGGAACCCTTATGGATCCCGTTAAAGGAACCCGAACCATTTGTCCGCAAGGCGCTGATGGAGGTGTCGAGATGGCTGGAGGCGTTGCGACTGCCAGGGTTTCGGGTTCAGGGGTTAGGGGTTTAGGGGTTTATGGTTTAGTTGGGATTTAGGGTTTTTTTGTTTGGGGGTTTATGGTTTAGGGTTTAGCTTTAGGATTTAGGGTTCAGGGGCTTAAGGTTTAAGGTTTACGGGGTTGGCGAGTCCTTTCAGTCTCCTCTTGGCTTAATGTCGCTATCTGCTTCATTATCGAGCCCACACTGTTGTTGAGGTGGTGCTAATTGTTTCTTGTGAGATTAGGTTCCCCCATTTAGGTTTGTGAGTTTACCACGGCATCTTAACTGCCTGTACAGACAGTTCTTCAAGGCATATTAGGTAGGTTTAGGTAGTCTTTACCTGGAAAGCCACCTTTTGCAGCGCGTAGTTGCCCAGGATACGTCAGGCCCTAGACTGAAAACCTTAAGCCCTAAACCCTAAACCGTGAAACTAAACCCTGCACCGTATCCGGAACTCAGTAGCTGAGTATGTAAGCTTTAACGTTTTGGGGTTTATGTAATCCTACCATGACTGAAAAGGTTAACCCTTTTTTGGGCTATGGTACTCAGCCACTCCTAGGCTTCTCTGAAACGGCCGGGGGATTCTGCATCGATGCCTTAGGCTATACGCCAGTGGTTCAGGGTTTAGGGTTTACCCTAAACCCTGAACCTTATAAACCCTAAACGACAACATTTACCTAAAACCGACGCAGTGTCTTGTTGTTAGTGTTTTTTTCAGGCTGGCTTGATTTGCGCGTAGGGACAACAAGCTACATGCGTTTCCATGTAATGCTTGGAAACTCTTGTACTATACCCGAAAGACCCGTTACACATGACAAGAATCTACGTGGCAGCAACATCAAGCACTGTTGTAGCACAGTATTGGGTTAGGTGCCTTGAAAAGAAATTCCCTAAGCCCTAAACCCTTGCTTGCTTGCCCCCTGGCCCGGATTGTTTCGTGTTCTTCTTGCTGGCAACTGTTGTCACAAAACGTTTTGTTGGTGATGTTTCGTCGTCCCACCCCTGGCCGTGAGTGTTGTGCTGTTTCGTCGTCCCAAGACCATGTCTACCCCGTGGAGTTTAATTAGTGGAGGGTCTCCCATGCCAGTGCTAGCACAGAGCACACATAGTGGCCCCCACAAGATTTCCTTCTTGGCAGCTTTCAGGTGATTGCGTCTTTCCTTCGGGTCATTAAAATACCCCCTGGAATGTCCATTTAGTATTCACTGCGCGAGGTGCCCTCGAGGTCACTGCAGATGGCAGACTCATACGACACGGCAAATCAGGCAAGTTGGATTACTATAGGGGCCTAAATAATTACCGACACTATTCGGGGAGTTCCTGATTATTTATACTAATTGTATAATATACCGCAAAACCCTCTTCTAATTATCGAGGCCCCTATGCTATAGTACACTTGTAGACCCCTTCAAGGAACCCTTTAAAGGAACCCTATTCTAATTATAAGGGCCCCTATATGAGGTCATACTGTTGATGGACAAAATCCTGCATTACCCTAAGGACCCTAAACTATGGGAATTATGGTATATTCCTTCTTATGGGTAATGCAGGAGTTATATCATCCTAAACCCTAAACCCTAAAAACCCTATAGATCCCTTAAAGGTACCCGTATAGCTCCCTTTAAAGGAACCCCAGGACACCATATTCCTTCTTATGGGTAATGCAGGATTTCCAACAGCCGTAGGGGTTCAGGGCATCTTCGACTCGTTAGGAGCAGGACACCGAACTTCGCGCCACGGGCTTTGTGGCTTACCTTTGGTTGGTCTGGAACGATGGTAGTAGTAGTAGTAGTAGTAGTAGTAGTAGTAGTAGTAGTAGTAGTAGTAGTAGTAGTAGTAGTAGTAGTAGGTAGTAGTGGTAGTAGTAGTAGTAGAAAACCGCTGGATCGCACAGCCCATACTCGTTTGCCGGACAAGAGGGCTTGGGCAGTGCCGGCGACGGCGGCGGGTCGGCCTCATGTGCTGCGCCAACGGTGAATCGAGACCGTGATGCGCTGTTGGAGGAGACAAGTGTCTCGTGGGACGCACATGAAGATCGGTGGCATGCACAGTTGAAAGAGTGCGGCAAACCCCTAATTAAACCGTAACCCCTGAACCCTAAACCCCCTGGCGACCGCCATGAAGGAGGTTCCCAAGATCTGGCCTCGTCGCCGGGAGCGAAGACTGTGGAAGTTGCCACGGGCAAAAATTCATCGATTAGTGCTTATATACGGTTTCCTCTTGGCGAAGATTAAGTCGACGCAGAGATGGTGGTCTTGGGGTTTAGGAAACTTAGTGCCTGGTTTTACTACAAGTAGTATTCTAGAAGTCAGTGTTATTAATTTCTATTGTTATTGATATTGGCATAGTCGTGATGTTATCTGCACTGTTTTCGTCATTGTTTTCACTTTTGGTCTAGTGATTGTAGTTGCAAATGCTGTCGCACGTAGTTATTAATGTTGGCGCTGGTGATCCTGGTGCTGGTGCTGGTGCTGGCGCTGGTGCTGGCGCTGCTGGTGGCGGCGATCGGTGGTGATGGTGACGGGGTGGTTGATGTTGCTGTTGTTAGGATTAATACGATTATGAACCATTACTGATATACTGTAGAATCTGATCGTAGCTATAGCATCAGTAACAATCGCAGTCGCAATAGCTGTTGTGGTAATAGTACCAATGCATATCAGAACTGGTAAGAGTAATAGTAAGTAGTGGTAACAGGAACAGCACGAATACTGGAAATAGTATTAATTTTAGTGATAGCAATAGCAATGGCAACAGTCATCGGCATTGTAATAATCTCAGTAGCAGTAGGTAGGGCTGATCTTACAGCCTAAAGTAAAAGCCAGAAAGTTGGAATATGATTATCCTAAACCCTTTAAGGTAAATTATAAGGTATCCTACCCTGAAGCCATATTCCAACTTTCTGGAGTTCCCTTTAAACCAAATTCCTGACGCCCCCCCCCCAACCTTGACATCCTAAACCCCAGTATCCACTGCAGGAAAAAATTCTGAAACCCTAGAGTCTCCTCAGGATTCTGTTTTTTACATTTTTGTTCATATAAAACCCAAGAGAATATTAAACAGATTACTTTTATTATGGTTCCAAGGGGGGGTTATAGACTCCACAAACCTTAAACTTGTGCATCAGGGTTTTGTCGTAGTGGTGGTTGTATGATTTTAAGAACTGTTACGGGCCTGACCAACAGTCCACTATCGTTTCAAAGTCGAGTTCAGGGTTTAAGGGTTTAGGGGGTTAAGGAGGAAAGAAGCAGCATGAGGGGGGTTATCCATTTCCTCAAACGCACATCTAGTGTTTCTCTTTTCTTTGGCCAAGGACTTCGTCTTTGCACGTTGGGTCCGAAACCCGAAGCCCCCCAAACATAAGTCCCGAAACCCTATATGATAGACTGTAAGAAGCGTAAAGCCTAGTCAGGTCCGCAACAGCCCGAAACCCTAAACCCAAAGACAGATTAAACCCTAAACCACAAGCCCTAATTCGACCCGAAACCCAACTGACTAAGCCCACCCATTCCATTTAAAATTCTAAACCCTCAACCCAACTGACTAAGCTAACCCATAACCCATTCCCGAAACCCGAAACCCAGCTGACTAAGCTAGTCCATTCCCTAAGCCCTAAACCCTAACCATAACCCAGTCCACTATCCGAAGGCCATAGCTTCATGTTCCATCGTGGGAGGGTCGACGTGGAATTCCACGAGGCCGATTGCTTTGGGGAGTTTTAGGGTGTTGGGTGGTTTAGGATTTAGGGTGGTATAGCAATTTGGGTGGTTTAGGTTTTGGTGGCTTTAAGGTTTGGGGGCTTTAGGTTTTGGGGTTTGGTTTGTGGGTTTGGGGTTTAAGGTGGGTACGGGTTGAGGGTTTTGGGTTTGGGCTTTTGGGTTAGTGGGGGTCTGCCCTCATTCTTTCACTTGGAGCTCCCAACAGTTGAGCTGTTGAAAGTGGAAACCCTCACCGCGAAGCCCATACTCCCCAACAGAGATATAGGGGCTTAAGAATTAGAATAGGTTCTGGAGGCCCATGATATTATTATTCAATAAGCTATATAACATAACATTGGGGGTCTGCACAACCCTATGCGCGGGTTTAGTCTGCTGCCTGCTTACTTAGATTAATCGCAGTTTCACATGGGTCGGTAACTTACGTGGCAAACGAGTCTCGATGGAAAAGAGGTTCTTCCGCGCGGTGCGGGTTCCTTTCAGCAAGGTATTCTTCGAAAATGGCAGGCGCACATCACAAACATCACCAAACAACAGAGTCACTTGTACTGGAAGTGCGAGTAGTTCTTGTTACGAAGCCAGATAATAAGCGAGATTCCCGCACCGCCTCATTCCGGAGCATTCTATACCGCACTTAAGCAAACTTCGGAAAACTGCAACATAGGAACCCCCAAAACACTATAGGTAATTCTTAAGGCCCCTGTATCATGTGCCCCAGGCTTTGCTGAAATACTGCAGTAGACCCCTCCTGCCAACACTATGAGCCTGAGCCTCTAGAAGCCTGAGTGACTAGGGTTTTGAGCTGTATTATTTTCAATTTACGATGATAAGGAGCCGTAAGGAATAACACTATTCTTTAGAAGCTGCCCCCACCCTGTAATAATGGTATAATAGGAGTATGATAGGGCCCCATTATAATCCTTACAGTCACTATTACAGGGTGGGGGCAGCTTCTAAACTATTCTGGGTTGTGCTTTGGGATAATTTTTAATTAAAGGGGACCTATTCATAGATAATTTTCAAGCGGTTTAAAGCACAACCCAGTACTGTTAAGTGCTGGGGCTTCTATATGTCATGTATGAACTTTGTTGAACTTTACACAGCTAGGTTGGATTTTGGGACATTTTTCATTTTCCTTATTTGGGTTTATAAGGGACCCTATATATACATATTTTTCAGGGTGTTTAAAGGCCAACCCAGACAAGGTTTAGGGACATCTTCCAGATGTGTCATTCGACATATGCGAGCTCAGCGAGGCCACAACCAGGACGGCTTGGCGGGTGGATGTTGTAGCACTTTTCCTTGTAGCCACACTAAAGCTTGAACCTGAACAGTGCATGGCGAAGCCATACTAAATCATGACCCCCATGCCCCGGACTGCCGTTCATGCGAGACTTTAGCTCCCCGCCATTGAGTACGTAGTGGTTCTGTCAGCAGAGCTACACCGTACATGCAGGAGCACAAGCCCGCAAGGCCGTAGACCCAACATAACCGTATACCCCAACTACACCCAAAGAAAGCCCACAAACTACTATAGGGGCCTAAATCACTACCAATACTATTTTTTGGGGTTCCTTACTATAAACACACTATAGTGTAACCCTTATTCTAATGCCCCAAAAGCTCCCACATCGGGCTTTTTCGTACTGGACTCCAAAACCCCTTACCACGCATGCTTTCAAATACTTCCCCTTTATGATGTGGGAGTTTCCGAAATTGAGGGGTACCTTATTTTGGGGTCCTTGAAATAAGGATCCTACTATCTAGGGTAGTATATTAGGGGCTCCTATTTTCGGAAATGCCCATGAAGTGTTTTGAGCCTACGGCAAAAGAACGAGAGCATGACTAAGAACGACATCAGCAACCACAGGCACAACCACCAATAGACCCATAAGTAGCAACCGCAAAGGTGCCCAAGCGCCAGTCCTTGCACAGCGATTGCGATTTGGACACCGGCATTCAGGTCCGACCACCTCCGCTGGGGATCTAACACATTCGGTTATTGTGGTTCATAAACCTAAGCCCTAAACCCGGTTCACAGGAGGTGTGCAGGTCGTTGACAAGGTTTCTTACAGTCGTTGAACCGACCCGAAACCCCAAACCCTAGACTCTGAACCCTATAAACCCTCGACCCTAAACCCTCTAAACTCTGAGCTCTAAAGCCTAGACCCTACACCCTAAACCCTCTAAACCCTAAACCCTAGAGCTTAGACCCTAAACCCTAAACCCTCTAAACCCTAAATCCTAAGCCCTACACCGCAACAGGGTTCCCAGAGAGCGCGGATCGATTGTCTTCGGGTGCGGGGGGCTTTGCGATATGACGTTTGGGGTTTTGGGTTGGCTTATGGGGCTAACGTCTTAGGGCTACTTAGATTTCATTATAATCTTCAAGTCCAATGCATTCAGCGGCTACCCCTCGAAAACCCTAAACCCCTAAAGAGTCTTCAGTACTTCAAGCCTCAACCCCCCCCCCACTAGTCCTGACTCGCAGGCACTTCCTGTGCATCTCAGATACCTGTTCATGGCCACAGTAGCAACGTTCGTTTCTGCATCCCGTGGACGGGTTTAGGATTTAGGGGTTTAGGGGTTTAGGGTTTAGGGTTTCGAGTAACATGAGCTCGCCGACCTCCAACACACCGACTGCGGCTTCTCTTCTTGTTTCGGGCCGCTCCATGTCCACCGGCAGCTCCGCGTCCGCGGTGGACGAATGGGAAGGGTTTGGGTACTGCCCCCCCTCAGTAACAGTTGGATCGTACTCATAATATAGCTATATGAATGGTTGTAAAAATTATGGTTCCCTTTTGGGTCCTTATTTTTATACTGCACCTAATATTTAGGGTACCCCAAGAAGGGACCATAATTTTGACAACCACCCATATTAGGACCTTAATAGTAGCCCTATGATAGACGGTTATTGTATGGCGGCAGCTACCCCAGGCAGGGTCTTGCCCTAGGGATCTAAGGACTCATCTATTAAGGCTTTTGGGCCCAAAGACCACACTATATAAGCTAGGCCTCCCAGTGGGCCCTTTTTCCCTTTTTGCAGTCCTAGGTTCCTTATATAATTACCCAATGCCAAAAAGGGGGGGCCCTTTGATTTTTATTCCTAGGTTACTGGGCATCCTAGTAAGGCTTTTGGTCTTTGTTGATCCCTACTTGGAGGGTCGGGGGACTTAGTAACTGGTTATTTCGGGGACTTATAAGTAACATAACCCCAATTAGGGTCCCTTTTAGCGTACTTATAAGTCTACTTACTAAGTACTTACTAAGTCCCGCGACCCCCAAGTAGGGTTGCGCATTCGTTGGACACACCATTGCTGACAGAGCAGACTCTTCGCGAGTCATCAAAGCAGACTTTGGTTCAGGGTTTAGCTTAGATCCCCAAATACCCAAGGCTTTATGGGGTTCCTTTAAAGGGTTCCTTTAAGGGATCGAACTTAGATTCCCCAATACCCAACCTTTAAACTTTTTGGGTTCTTATAGCTTTTTAGGAATCGGAAAGTTTAACATTGTATTTCTGTGGCCTATTGGGGTAGTAAGTGCAGGGTGCTAGATGGCAACAAGTATGATGTCTGGGTTTGCAGGCCGGGCCTACCCCACTACTGCTTGAGGTTGAAGGGCTTCGTCTAGGGCATTCCCAGACCCACGGGAGGATCCAAAAAGTAGATCGCTTAATGGGGGTTCCTATAGGGGTTCCTTTAAGGGTCCCTTTAAGGGATCCATAGGGTTTTAGGGTTTAGGGTTTAGGGTATATCCCTTAATGGGGGGCCCCAAATTAGGGGATCTACTTTCTAGATCCTCCCGCGGGTCTGCAGGTTCCAGTTGCTGAGGAGGTGGCTTGTCCCCGATTCCTTTTAGGGTTTAGGGTTTAGGGTTTAGGGTTTAGGGTTTAGGGTTTAGGGCACCGGTAGTCATATGGACCATAGTGGACGACGAGCCCTCAACCAACCCTACACCCCAAGGCCTAAACCGGAACCCTCAATCCCGCCTACCCCTAAACCCTAAAGCCCTAAGCCCTGCACCCAGCGTGTCAGGACGCGGAGTGCCTCTCCCGGGCGGTGTCAGCGATGTCCTTTGCATCCAACGGCAGCCTGCGCATTGGCGGCCCGGGTTGATCTGCCTGTCAAGCTATCTAGCTGTCTACCAACTTAGCTAAGCACCTATATCTAGCCCTGGCCAGCTATGTCTGAATCGATCTGTTATTCCCGCTACCCACCCATGCAGCTATGCATCTATCTGGACCCATCTATCCGTCTATCGATCTATCTATCTGTTCTATCTATCTATCTATCTAGCTATCCAGAACTCTAGCATCTTTCGTAGATAACCAGTTGCTGGGCCAAAAGTAGTCAATCTCCTGGATCTTTCAGTAAACCCTGCAGCCCAACCCCCAACACGCTACAACTCGTGCAGAAACGATATCAATGAGACTTAATGGAGTTTTGAAAGCAGCCTCCAAACCATAAGATTTATATCGAGACTTGATCATGTTCGAAGAGGACCGTCGAAAAGCCCTGCTTCCAGTCTGCTGCTAGTTGTGCAGTGGCCAAAGAGTTGAAGTCTCACCGCTTGTCGGCACACAGGCCGCCTCGATAACTAAGAGCCTCGAAACCCTAGATCCCTGAACCCTAAACCCTAAACCTAAACCCTAGACCCTGAACCCTCGACCTTAAACCCCCTAGATCCCTGAACGGATGGCGTCCTTATTTCACTACTTATACTAGCTTGGGTACAAAAACCCAGTTTGTAACTATCTATATCAGGGGTCATGATGAGGGCTGTGTAGGCAGTATACCCAACTTATGACCGACTTGCCAAGTCTCCTGATCCTTCACATGGAGCCTTCTTGTAGAAATATCCCGTCATGGTCCCATAATTCGATTATGTGGACGCAGGAACCCTAATTTAGTTCTCAAGGCCCTAGATTCCGCAGGTTTTGGGTCAAGGCCCGCTAAGGGTCAATGGATTTGACAAGCAGGCTACGAATAGACCTATATGGGTGGTTGTCAAAATTATGGTCCTTTTTTGGGAACCCTAAATATTAGGTGCCGTACTATATTAGGGACCCAAAAAGGGACCCTAATTTTGACAACCACCCATATATTATCTGATTTTGTTGGTGGCCACTTCTATTGTATTCCTATTATGCCACTATTACAGGGTGGGGGGCCCTTCTAAAATAGACCTATATACGATCCTAAACCCTAAACCCTAAACCCAACCCTAAACCCTAAATCAGCCGCTTCTACACTTTTGGGCATTGAAGTGCCGGGTTTCCGTGGGTTTCACGTTTCATAACCTTATAATAGAACCCTTCTAGGACCCTTATAACCCGCTTAAAGGAACCCTAGAGATCCCTTTAAAGGAGCCCTATTGATCCCATACATAGACACACAAGAAAACACAGGGTGCTTGCAAGACAACATGAAGTATATAGGGAGTTGATATAGCCATTTGGGTGAGTGTATGTAGTGCCCATCAGGAAAAAGTGATGTATATGAGAGTTGTTATAGGATACTGTTAGTAATACACTTCACATGATTCCCTAAACCCTAAACCCCTAAACCCCTAAACCCCTAAACCCGAAACCCGTAAACTTAATGCCCTAAAACTAAACCTCAACCCCCCACGCAGTTTTGGGGGGACCATGGTGCCACGGATTCGAGGGCCCTGGGCAATGAGCTCTACTCAAGCCCGTTCGCGGGTTTGGGGTGTGTAGGTTTCTATGTAGTCTCCATTGTTCCCTTTTGTTGAGCCAGCTGTAGTTTCGGGACTCGAAAAGGTAACCCCGAGAAGGAACTACAATTGAGGCTTTAGGCAGGGTTCAAGGGTCTAGGGTTTAGGCTCTCGCGTTCTAGGGCTTAGGGTCTGGGGTATGTGAAGTACTTGTGGTTTAGGGTTTAGGACTCAGGGCCATGTTAAATTGCTGGCTTGGTGCGTGTGTGTGTGTGTGTCTGTGTGTGTGTGTCTCTGTGTGTGTGTGTGTGTGTGTGTCTGTGTGTGTGTGTGTCTCTCTGTGTGTGTGTGTGTGTATGTGCGTGGGTGGGTGTGGGTGTTTCGGGCTCTGCAGAAAAGACCGTCCTTGATATACTGCAAGCTACCAGCCCTGCTTCCGCAGGGTCCCCATCACATAGAAAGACTGTGTGGTGTACACACACATATATATATATATATAGATATACACATGTATATATATATATATATATACACATACATATATATATATTATGTTTATAGTAAGGCTATTGTAAGGGCAGACGTGATCTAGCAACCCTAGACCCCTAGGCCCTAAGCCCGACACCTTATACCCCTCCCCACCCCCGTGTTGAATTATGAGCCTAAACCCTAAACCCTAACCCTAGACCCTAAACCCGTAATCCCCAAAAGCCTATATCTACTTACTTAGCCTATTGGAGAACTTTAAACTTTTTGGCTTTACATATTTGGTCTAGCTTAAAAAGTTTGAACTTTGTTTGGGCCTGGTTATTGGAGAAGAGAGCTAAACATGAAGCCATAAACGGCTACATCTGGTCGGATAACGCTTTGCCACGAGCAGTCTAGGTCTTATACGGCTTGGGGTTGCAGCGTCTTCCTGTTCAGGGTGTTTAGGGTTTAGGGTGTAAGGTTTAGGGTTATACATTCTATGGTTTCCTTTTGGACATCGTACTGTTTCCCTTCAATGGACCTTCCCACGGCCCCTCGACCAATTGTGTTTGGTGCTCTGTCGCTGAGAACACGACTTCGCAAGGTGTTCGGCACCGGCGTTTTACATCTATTCTCAAGGATGCGGCAACATCAACACCTAAACCCGAACCATATAACCCTCAGCCCTAGCAGAATTGTACCCACCCATAAGCTTCTGGGTTACCAATGGGCTGTTATTTCAATAGCTAGGGAGTGTGCTGGGAATCCCCTCAAGTGGTGTCTTTCGGCTGGGCTTCGACACCAAGTCACTAAGACGTATGCTGCTAAGGCCTACCAAAACCTACCAACAGCTACCACAACTTACTTGTTTGTAGAGTCTCTTTAACATCCGAATTGGGTGTATACCCAGAACCTACAAGAAGAGTAGATTTTAGGTAAACCCCAACCTACTGAAGTAAAGCAACTCTACATTACCAACCCCTGCAGCGACAAGGTACTTGTTCGCATGCTTTGTTTCAGCTTGTGCCCTTCACCTAATTAACGCAACCCTCGAGAAAAAGTCTCAGATCCCAAAGGGAGCTGCAATTCGGACAAGCAGATGATTCGGGCTTCCTTGCTGGGTGGGGCAGCCGAGGAGGGAAAGAAGGTATTGGGCACTACCGGACCCCAACATACCTTTTAAGTGCTCCTTGTGAGGGCTTCATGATGCAAGTCATAGGTCCTTGAAAAGGTAGGTTATTTGGGGCTAGGGCCTAAGACGGGTTTCGGGTTTAGGGTGCAGGACTGAAAATCAAACCATGGTATAGGGTTGAGTGTTTCAGGATGTTTTGGGTTTAGTGCTTTGGGGCTTTAGGGTTTCAGGTTTCGGGCCTAGGGTACTAGGGCGGAAGACTTGCGAACGAGGATGTAGGGTTTCAGAAGGTCAGGTTTGAGGTTTCGGGTTTTAGAGCTTGGGGTTGTGGGGTTTAGGGTTTTGGGGTTTAGGGTTTAGGGTTTTGGGGTTTAGGGTTTTGGGGTTTTGGGTCTAGGGTTTAGGGTTTTGGGGGTTTAGGCCTCCCAGTGGGCCTTTTTTCCCTTTTTGTAGTCCTAGGTTCCGTATACATGTACCCAATACCAAAAAGGGGGCCCTTTATTTTCTCCCAGGTAAACCCTAAATTTTCCTAAATCTACTGGGCATCCTAGTTAATGTTTTGGGGTTTACCTATAGTCTCCATTGTAGTTCCTTTTTTTGGTTAACCAAAATCTCTATTATAGGGTGCTAACCATAAAATTGGTTAACCAAAAAAAAAGGGAACTACAATGGAGACTATAGGGGTAGGGTCCTGAAGGGAGGGTGGTTCAAGGGGCGAGGGTACAAGGGATCCTAATGGAACCTTCAGGGACCCTTAAGCGAACCTTAGGGGGCACTAGAGATCGGCCGGTAAGGCGCCAGAGCAATGAAGCTCAGCTCCACTCATTATAGGGTCCTTAAGGGAGGGTGGTTCAAGGGGGGGGAGGGTACAAGGGATCCTTAGGGAACCTGAAGGGAGCCTTAGGGAGCACTGGAGAGAACTAGGGATTAGTAGGTTACCTACCCCTCTTGGAGCCCCCTCGCATAAGGATACTATACATTCATGGACGGCTACAGTAAGCCCCAAAAAGTTGGAAACCTGATTAAGGCCAAATAGTGCTGGGATTCCCTACATATTACTCTTAAGGATTGAGGCTATTGGGTTTCCAACTTTTGGGCTTCTACTGTAAACCCTAAACCCTAACACCCTAAACCCGACCACCCTGAACCCTTTAACACCGTAAACCCTGGACCTCCCTCGGTTCGGGTGCCGTTTTAGGGGTTCCCATCGGCCTGGCTGGCTCATATGGGTTTAGGTTTTGGGGTTTACGGTTTAGGGGTTCAGGGTTTAGGGGTTCAAAAAATTGTGGTCCTTATTATAATACGGCACCTAATACTTAGGGTACCCAAAACGGAGCCATAATTTTGACAACTACGCATTTAGTATAGTATCGTCATTATAAAACAACAATTCGAGTCTAAGGTACTTGCCACATGCAATCTTCACCTCAAAACCCTAAGCCGCAAACCCGAAATACTTAATCCTCACTGCGAGGAAAGTGTACCTAGAGGCTCATACCCTACACCTTTTTTAGGAAACCTAGTTATATGGTTAGGATCTGTTATCTTAAAAAGTAGGCACCCTAAAAAAGGGGTAGGGTATGAGCCCCTAGGTATGGCAATCCATCAGCCTTGACGTGAACAAAGCTTTGACAGGAAGCCTTCTGCGACCACGTTGCTTTAGAGACTTATTGGCTGCAAACTCAACTTTTGAACTTTTGGGGTTCTTATAAGGTAGTCGATTCTGAAAGTTTCAACTTTTATTTCCTTGGGTTTTGGGCCAGTGAGGAGAGCGCATGACAACACTTGGGACCCAGAAAGGACATGCATAAGCATATGTATTTTGCAGGGATATCCATACCTCATTGGGCTTCATTAAAGTGAGCTTTGTATGGGCAGGCCCCCCCCCCCTAAACCCTAAACCACCGACAAAAATCGAGACATCCCTATGCTAAGTTATGCTTGATTGCTTTATGGTGACCCTAGACACCAAACCCAAAGCCAAGCCAGAAGCAGGAAGCTCTACTTGGAGGTTCATGGTTAGTTATGAATGGAGTTATAAGTCCCCTAACATGGGTTGTAAGTATTGCTACCCTACTTATAACCCCACTTATAACTAACCATGAACCTCCTCCAAGTACTGACAGAGGCTTCAAGAATCTAGGCTCCGGGGCAGTATTCTTTTGCCGTTGTCATTTCAGGGTCCGCATATTAAAACTGAGTATTCGGAGAAAGACCCTTCTTATGAAGGGGCTACTCAGGAACCTAGCAGAGGCTTTAAGATTTACAGTTGGGTTTTACTGGGTCGTCTGATTGCGTTTGGGAGTATATGCTAGTCCTGAAAGTATAGTATAGCTGCACGAGGACTGTCAGAGGGTAGTATGGCTGATTATTCAGACCTGTAATTCATTCTTTTCGAAACCGCGGATGAAAAGCTGCCTCCACCCCAGAGGGTTACGCTGCCCAACCGCGAGCAAGCTGCCCGTTTTTCCGTTCTCTCATTCCTGCCTGGGACCAAGACAGTGGGAGACCTGGCACATGGGAGTTTCCGACAATTAGGGGTACCTTATTTTGGGGCCCTTATAATAATGGTCCTACTTTTAGGGTACTATCTTAGGGTCCCCGGTTTTCGGAAACTCCCACATTGCAAAATGCTGCGTTATGTACAGTACAAGGTTTCTGACCGTAGTCCCTTAAACCAGGCTGTTCAGTGGTACAATTTTTTGCTTTCACATTTCTGGGTTCCTATTATCAAATGAGAAGCCTAGAAAAGTATATATTGTTTCCCAGTGGGTTACTGAACCACCTAGTAAGTCTAAAGTTGACGAATGCTTATTCCCGCTGCTCAGGTGCTTCCTGTACTTTCGTCTACTACCGGTACATGTATTGTCCCTATTGCGACTGCGTGAGGACGACGAAGACTACTGCTACTGCTGCTGCTGCTGCTGCTGGTGCTGCTGCTAGTGCTAGTACTGGGACCACCACCACCACCACCACCACTACTACTACTGCTACTACTACTTCTGCTACTACGACGCCTACTACTACAACGACTACCACTACGACGACGACTACTGCCGCTACTGCTACAACCACCACCGCCACCACCACCACCACCACCACCACCACCACCACCACCACCACCACCACTATCACGTACTCCTACTTCTCTTGCTCCCGCTCCTGCTCCTGCTGCTGCGACTGCTTTGGACCAGATTCTACATTGGGGAACTTTCCATTAATTTTTGCTTCTGAGCCCTATGATATATGTTTCGTAGTTTGCTTTGTTTGCCAGTATCTCAACATGTAGGCCGGAACCAGGATCCTTCTCCATCCAAACAGGGACATAGGGAACTGCAACCAGGCCGTTCTCTTATGGCTGAGGAGCTCCTACTGATCGTGTGCCATTTGCACAACGTCCCATGCTTTTTCGAAGTATTCCCGAAGGTAATGCAAGAAGGTGTCGTGGGCGCCAGTGAGACTATGCATAACTTAAGTGCGAAGCCGTCAGAATTCAAAGTGTTGCTCCCGGTGCAGAACCTTAGCGATAGACAAACTATGGTTCCTGCGCCGCTACTTCGAAATATGCTAGAGTGATACCCTCAAACCCCCTTCTAATCGCTCAAGCTCCCATATATATATATATATATATATATACACACACCTTCTTATCAAACTCCTATAATTAGGCCCCTTTGCATAACCCCACAGGCTTGCCGAGATTAGGGTTTAGGGTTCAGAGCGTCAGGACCTTGGTGAAATTTTGTTCTGGGGACCTTTTCCGCCGAGGTTTATATGTAATGATAACGAATAGTTACCTCGTTTATAACCATAGTTACCCCTAAACCTTAAACCCAAAACCCTAAACCCCTAAACCCCAAACCCTGCAACCTAAACCTTATAAACCCTTAACCTACTAACTAGTTCCCATGATGCTTTGTCATAGTTGAGTATTTTTTTACATTTTTCAGGGTACTTAAACCCCATATGGAATAGAAATGTAGATTTTTAGTCCGATCCCAACCATGAACTAGGATCCTCCAAGTAGGCCACCCTTGAAGCCCACGGGCAGCTCAAGGGATCTCTCGGAAGCGGGGTTTAAGTCAGGGTGTCATTGGGCTTTTCAGTGTCTTTGCAGAGTTTTTTGAGGTTTACATCAGAGTGTTATGGGGGTCTAGGCTGTTGGTGTTTAGGGTCTTGGGTTTCACGACTTTGGTGTTTAGGGTTTTCAGCGTATTTTCTGGTCTTTTGCCCATAGAGAAGAGTTCTGTAAGGCATTCTGGGGCTTTCCTGGCTTCATATCAGAGTTTGGAGCTGAGCGTATACAGCGCTGGTTAGGAGTAATTTTGCCCGTATCTTCACGGGTGTGGTCATGGGGGACTAGCAGTTGAAAAGCCTTGCCTTATGTAGTGTGGTAGGGAGCTGTGACTGTCATGCATACAGCTCACTCTGCAAGTATGTACTCCTATGAAGGTTCGTATGACCTTACTTTGTACCCTAAACCCTAAACCCTAAACCCTAAGTAAGTCCCATGATCCTCCAAGTAGCATCATGCGAGAGCGGGGATTGGGCTTGGGGGTGAGGATGGTCTGGGGAGTTGGGTTTGGGGTTTGGGATTTGGGGTTGGTGGGGATTAGGGCTTGGGTTTGGGGATTGGGGTTTAGGGTTTAGGGTTTAGGGTTTAGGGATTAGGGTTTAGGGTTCAGGGTTTGGGGATTGGGGGTTCCTTGGTCTAGGACCCAGAGTAGGCCCTTATTCCCTTTTTGAGGGTTCAGGTTCCCTTATAAGCCCCTTTAAACCAAAAAGGGCATCCTTTTTATGCCTGGGTTACTCTTAGTTCTAGTGGTGGTTGTTCATGGGTAGTTATACGTGAGGTTTCAAGTCCCCTAATATGGATTACAACTATAGTTACCCTACTTATGACACCACTTATAACTACCCATGAACCTCCAAGTAGGGTTTACTGTCTCGCAGGTAAGTTTGCAGAAGGATCCTGAACCCATCAACTACCATGGTCTCCTGGTGTTTTCTGGGGAGAATCCGTGAACCTCAAGCTAACGAAATCACGAAGCTTTGCATCTGCCGCAAACCCGAAGCCCTGAACTCTGAATTCTTTCAGTTCAGGGCATAGGTCAACCCTACCTGTAGTCTCCATTGTAGTTCCTTTTTTTGGTTAACCAATTTCATGGCTAGGACCCTATAATAGAGATTTTGGTTAACCAAAAAAAGGAACTACAATGGAGACTATAGGTAAAGCCTAAACCCTAAAAACAAACCGAAGCAAGGTTGAAAGTTTGCGTTCAACGCCGAGATGGCATCTTCTGCAACTATTTCAAGGCGTTGTCGTCAACGCCGTCAAGCTCCTGCTGACTAGAAGTGGCTACAACGAATTGCGAGGATAGAAGCATGATACTAGTGAAGAAGTGTAGTAGCGTAGTCGTATGGTACTATAGTGGTATTGTAGTGTTGCGATGCTGGCAATACAAGGTGGCACGGCTACTTACTGCCTACTACCTACGACCGACCGACTACCTACCACCTACGACCTACTGCCTCTACCTGCAACCTACTGCCCATTACCGACTACCTCCCACCACCGACTACGATGTGACTGCGACTACGACGAAGACGACTACGAATGGGACTCCTCCTCCTACAACAACAACTACAACAACTACGACTACTACTACTCCTACCACTACTACTACCACCACTACTACCACCGCCACCACAACCACAACCACCGCCACTACCACTACCACTACCACTACCACTACTACTACTACTACTACTACTACTACTACTACTACTACTACTACTACTACTACTACTACTACTACTACTACTACTACTACTGACTACTACTACTACTACTACTACTACTACTACTACTACTACTACTACTACTACTACTACTACTACTCCTACTCCTACTCCTACTGCTACTGCTACTGCTACTGCTACTGCTGCTACTACTACTACTACTACTACTACTACCACTACTACTAGTCCTACTGCGACTGTGACTGCGACTTCTATTGCTATTGTTGTTACCATTGCCATTGCCATTGCCACTTCTATGCTACTGCTACTACGGCCTAGTACGAAGCACCTGCTATCTACTACCTGCTACTTTCTACTCACTGTTTACTACTTTGTTCTTGTTACTTACACCTTCCAACTTGCCAGCTGCTACTTCTTACTAGTGGTCGCGGTAGCTGTGTTCGTGGTAGTAGTGGCTGTGGTCGGGGTAGCAATGGTTTTGGTCGTGGTGGTGGTGGTGGTGGTGGTGGTGGTGGTGGTGGTGGTGGTGGTGGTGGTGGTGGTGGTAGTGGTGGAAGTAGTAGTTGCTGTTGTATTGTCCTGGCAACAGTTGTGGGGGGTAGTAGTAGTAGTAGTAGTAGTAGTAGTAGTAGTAGTAGTAGTAGTAGTAGTAGTAGTAGTAGTAGTAGTAGTAGTAACAGTCGTACATAGTCGTACTCAGCCGAATGTAGTGGCAGCAGGATCAGCAGCATGTACACCTTATTATGTGCCAACTACGACTTAGTACGACAAGTAGTGGTAGCGGTCCTGTGATTCTGGTAGTAGTGGCGCTGATGGTTGTGGTCGGGGTAGCAGTGGTGGTGGCGGTGGTGGTAGTAATGATGGTAGTTGTCGTTGTACTGCCCTTGCAACAGTTGAGGGGGTGGTAGTAGTCGTAGTCGTATATAGTCGTACCAGCAGAATGTCGTAGCAGCAGGATCAGCTGCAGCCACGGGGGTCTTTTCCCGAGCAGGTGCTACGAGAGAGAGAGAGAGGGGGTCCTGATTGCCGTGCAATTGCCCTGCCTGTGGATATGAAGGCCTTGGAGCCTGTGAGTGACTTGCCTTGACAGGTAAGGACCACCCAAGCCATAACCATAAAACATTGAAGCCCGTGCGAGGTGCTGGTGTATTGGGTTGCAGGTACACTCTGCATCCGAGACAATTGAACAAATACACTCTTTCGCCCTTGGAGCCCAGGCCACATTCTGACCCGAGGGCTTGAGGCTGAGGGTGTTTAGGATTTTGAGTTTACGGCTTGTTCGTTTGGGTCAGGGTACGTACTATGTATGCTGTAAGCAGAGCCACTAGTACTCTAACTAGCATGGTCCCGTTCCTTGCAAAGCAAGCTATCTACTGTGTCCCTTCATCCTTTATAGAAGACCTAAACTAAAGCATCAGGTAGCGGTAGCCACTCGTGCAGCTTAGGGAGAAATTTGCGAAGCACAAATCAGAATGATTAGGGTTCAGTGTGTACCTGCGGATCCAAGAATTTCATGAATTTAGAGGTTGTGCCTTATGATGGCTATGGGGTTGTGACCTTCGACTCGCGTTTGGGTCGACACCCCAAACCCCTAAACCCTATACAAGTGGACAAGTCTCGCCGGCTGCGTATCCAGGGCAGGCAGTGACAGTGCAAAGCCTTCGCAGAGGTAACACGGTTGCTACAGCCGGCTAGATACATGCAGGGCCACCGTAAACCCAAGCCTAAAACCTAGAAATACCAACAACAACGACATTCATGATAATACTTTTACTGCTACTACTCTTATTATCACTGAGTAATAATATGGATAATGACGATAATCTTCATTGTAGCTAACATGTTTATGGTGATAAAAGTATTAATACGCATCATAATAATACTGACAGTACTAGTGAACTTGATACAAAAAAACTGTTCGCATACAAACATAGCAATAACAAGGTTTATGACAGTAGCAAAGACCAGTACAAATAGTAGCAAGAACAGGGTGGCTAGGGTTTAGGGTTTAGGGATTGCCCATATTACATGACCCCAGGCAGCCCAACACCTTTGATTGAGGAGTGCGCCTTAAGTGAAATGAATAGTGGCTACCCTACACTCCCAAAGGGTCCTAGGTAGTGTTACGGGGATACTTCCCCAAATCATAATAGTAGTTCCTAATATAGAAACCCCACATTCTACCATACAGCTACTTTGGACCCTTTGGGACTGCCCTCCTGAGAAAGCCTACGCTCAATCTAAAACTGCCGTAGGCATGTACGGATTGCTCATAGCAGCAAGGGCACTGGACTAAGCCTGGCAATCAGGTCTGGGATCCAAAAAAATTGGCCGTAGGTTTAGGGTGTGGGATTCCGGGAGGATTAGTAATACAATTCGCGAGGGTACCTTCTGATAAGTATATTTGTACTATTAATTTATGTTCCCCAACCCTATTCCAAACCCAAGAAACTTCACCCTGAGTCCTATGTCCTACAAACCCTAGATCTGAAGTTTTGCAAAGGCCTAACATCCTCAAAGCACATAAGACGCTGAAGCCCTAATCATCCACGTCGGAGCGCGACCTTTCCTTTGCTGGGGGAAGTAGGTGTGCACTCTGTGGGTGACTACCCTGTGGGTGCAGCGCACGTAGAAGGCTCGATGACAAAGAGAACCTCACAGTGAAACCTCTTAATTTGGTAGCTTCTTCGTAAGCGTGCAACTTATAAGTTTCATGCAGCCTCTAATGAATCTTAACTAACTGGTTACCGTATTCCACGGGGCTCCTTTTAATCTCCAAGCGTTTTCCATAGTGAAAGGACAGTCTAACATGCCGCAAGTCCCCAGTCTGGCTAGTCTGGCCCCTCCACTACCCTCATAGGGACCCTTCGTGGGGCAGGGGGGAGGGGGGTAGGGGACGATGGGGGAATTTTGGGCATTAAGGCACCCTGCACCCCAACCCCCCCCCCTCCTAAACCCTAAACCCTACCCCTCCTACACCCGAAGCCCTAGAGTGAATGAGAAGCTGCACCACTACTGTAGGGGCCTTAATAATTAGAATAGGCTTCCTTTAAAGGGTTCCTTAAAGGGATCTATAAAGGTACTACAATATAGGGGCCTTAATAATTGGAATAGGGTTTGGGGGTATATTGTACGAACTAAAATTCTAATAAGGAGCCCCCCGAAAACCCTGCTCGAATTGTTAAGGCCCCTATAGTACACATCCTAAGATCTCACTGAACCTGCAGGATCAAGCAGTTCAGTTTTCAGTGCCTTGACGGTTAAGGCTTACCTTCATGTAGACTAGTGAGTCATAGCGAGGCTCCAGAGTAGTACCCTGTCGCCACTTTTATTCTAGTGTCTCCTTATCAAAACCGAGTAGTAGGAAAAAGGGTACCTTTATTACAAAGGGGCTATGCAGAATCCTAGTTAATGCAGACCAATGATAAAGACCTAAAGATCACAAATGAAAGGATCCCTCTTGCCATCCTCCATCACGGCTAGTGGTCTATTTATGAACTAGGGTCTGCATTACCCTACCAACACCTACTCTTTAGGGTCCCTAATACAAGCATCTCGGAAAGTGTGCCTTCTTCAGAAGTAGGGTTCAGGGTGTATTCAGGGCTTAGCGTGGCAGGCTCTCCTTTGCAGCCGCACTCCCACCCTACTTGGAGTCTCACCCCAAGGGTCCACGCAGTCAGGATTAATGGTAGGATCCCCTATAATTTACCTTAAAGGGGTTACGATAATGATTTTCAAACTTTCTGGCTTCTACTGTAGGGTTTGGGATGTAAGATCTAAAGCTTGCAGTCCAGAGCCCTGTGAAGCCCCAGGCTGCCGCAAACCTAAGCTCCAAACCCTCGTAGCCGTGAGCCCTGCAAGCCCAAACCTCTATGAGTCATTTTTCTCATATTTTTGTATCATGAAAGTCGACAACCACTATGGGCTATTAGACCTTATGGGTACCTTAATCTACCCTTAATAGGGTCCTAATAGGGATCTTTAGGGTCTAATAGCCCATAGTGGAAGGCAAGTATGTCACATCTTCATCCTTAGCAGTCTGCAGCAACCAAATGGTCGAGGGTTTACGAAGTATCAAAGGGGAAAAGGAGGGACCTTTAATGGGGACGCCTACCCTATAATGGGCTATATAATGGGTATATAATAGCTATATGAAGGGTATATACCTAGGGGTCCTTTTTAAGGGTCCCTCCTTTTACCCTTGGAAAGTATCACCCCAACAACTTAGTAGATGATGGATCCTAGCAAAACCCTGGACGCTATGCCGTACATAGCGTTTAGAGATTAGATTAGAGCTTAGGGCGTTGCGGCTTAGCGTTTCGAAATTAGAAAATAGGGATTGCCAAACGCTTTTGCCCTAGGAACCTGGAACATGGCTCTAATCAATCGGACTCCCCTCACAAAACACTTGGTGTTGAGATTTAGGGTTTCGGGTGTCTGGTGTTGCAGAGCCCGACATCAACACCTTTTCAACACTGCTAGATTGCCAATAGACCCGCATAAAAGTCCATTCAATCCTGGATGAAATTCGATAGTATTTAGATAGATCCTAGAAACATGATTCCCCTGACCTTCCATGGACCTTGTAATTGGGTCCTTAAGGGGTCTGAGGCCCTAACTATAAGGCCCTAGGAAGCATAGCGTTGTTTTTTTTGCAGGCCTATCCCAAAGGGTCCAAAGTACCTTCAAAAAGTAGAATGTAGGGTTTCTATATTAGGAATGACTATTATGATTTGGGAAGTATCCCCCATAACAGTACCTTGGACCCTAAGGGTATGCAGCCCGCAAAGCGCGGGCCTTCAAGGAACCTCAAGATGCCTCGCTGCGCAGGCAAGTGGGCTGTCGGGAGGTGTGCTTGGCCGACAGCTCAGCTTGTCTTCTAATATAAGGGCCTTAATAATTAGAATAGGGTTTTGGGGCCCATTCTTCTAATATAGGGGCCTTAATAATTAGAATAGGGTTTTGGGGCCCATTATGCTGTAAATATCATAAGGAACCCCCAATTAAAATGGTCTAGGACTTAAAGGATCATGGGACTTAGTAACTAGGGTTATCATTAGTGAAAGTCAGGTTTTACAGCCTTTGAGGTCGTTGGACCGTCCATGGCAACCCAGACTTCGCACTGCTAAAGATTGTTTTCCGCGACAACGACAAAGCTTCGCTGACTAAGTCAAGACTCAGCATGAGATCACTAGGTGTACAAAGTCTGATCGATCATGCTTTGCTGTAAACTGTTCTCAGCACATGCCTACAAATGGCGTAGGACTTCTTCACATAGCTCAAGGGCTTTCCCCGTAGCCTTCCCTAGAGCCCACAGGGATCGCAGTTGCCGTATGCTGTCTCACATGCCGACCTCACACGACTGCACTTGCTGACACATTTCCTCACTCCTCCTTGGCCTAGCCGTCAGGCTTCGGCCACTCCAGAACTCTGTCCAGATGTCAGAAGTGTGGTATTGAAGACACGCTCGTACTCGCGAGCCCTTTCAAGGTCCCGCCCGTAGTCCGGCGTTTTGTCCGGATCATCAGACGCCCGATTGCTGCAGTATCGGCAAAGCCTTCTTCGCTCGACCTTCTGCAGAGTGCCTCTGTGTCGAAACGCATGGCAGTCCTCATAGACATGGAAGCAGTCATTTTCTGGAACCACATAGGTAGCCTCGGGGGGTTCATGTACATACCTCAAAATAACCCTCGTCGAAGGGCCATGCACTGGAGTAAAGGCGGAGGTTTGAATCGCCGCCTCTCTCGTCTCTTTCACCCCATGCGCTAGCCGTCTAAGCAGATTCATTCGCTCCTCGGCGTGAGGATCTGCTTCTCGTGGTGGATTTGGTAACTGGTTCCTAGGCATCTCCCTGGAATCCCGAGCCCGCTGCTCAGCTCGAGAACCCACACGGGCACTCACTTCACGGTGGATTGCCTCGGCCGTCGCATCCCTCAACCTTTGAAGACGTCGAAGCCTCCTTTGTGTCGAGCCTGGGGATGCTCGATCATATATCATCCACGCGATCCACTTCAGTGCTTCCCAGGATAAAACACCAACCAACACCAGGCACCACATCACCAGCCATGTCACCAATCCATAGTCAACAGAAACTCCACTTCCATAGACTACCACTCCTTGTTCTTCATGAACTCTTTCTCCCGATACAGCTTGAGTCAGTACCAAAAGAGCAATTAGAACCTTAGGGATCGGGTTAAGGTTCTGTGCTGCTGGGCTGCCGGACTGTCTGCTGCTGCTTGCCTGCTCCTCCTGGACTGAAGCCACCGAGCACAAAGACTCCATCTCATCAAGCAATCCAACCAGGCAACTTAAGGACTTGATCCTTGCAGATGATAACGGCTTCGTCAACATATCCGCCGGCTGAACTTCACCATGGCAATGGCTGAACTCGACAACATTCCTTTCAATTAGCTCGCTGATCCACGCGCTCTTCAACCGAAGGTGTCTAGTTCGCCAGCTGCACGACCCATGAGCTATCGCTAGCGCTGAGGTGCTATCTGAGTGCATCTGCATGGCAAACATCCCGGCGCCAATGTCCTGCAACACCGCCTGAATGCCTTGGATCGCAACCAGCCCCTCAACCGCTGCCTCAAGCTCCGCTTCGGCTGTGCTTAAGCTTATGCATGATTGCCTCGAAGATCGCCAGGCTATCACATTCCCGGCCAGCTGAATGATCCAACCGGTATGAGACCGGTTGGCGTCTGGGGCGAACGACGCGTCCACAAAGCCGGCGAGGTAGCGGGAACCTCCTTCGAACAATAGTCTCCTTTCACTGGTCCTTTGAAGGTACGCTAACGTCTTCAGTCCAATCTCCAGCGCCCTTCTCGGAGCTCTCGTGGCCAATGAACCAATCAACGAGCACACAAACGCCACATCAGGGCGTGTCCTCTGACTGATCCACAACAATTCACCAGCTATCTGTTGTGCCGCACGAACCTCTCCTTCGTCATTGGGAGCTTCATCTTCAGCAGCAACGAAACTTACCAGCTCCTTGGTCACGGGGACTAGGTCACGCTTTCTGGCGGGGATCTCGTGTAAACGCAACAGCTCATCGAGGTAGGACTTCTGAGACAATGCAAACCCCTGGGTTGTTCTCGAGATCTCAATCCCCAAAAATCTAATCTCTCCCTCGGTGACCAACTGGAGAGGACTCGTCCTCCACATGCACTGGATCGCCGCAGCCAGCTCCTTGATAACTTCGGTCCTTGCGCACAACAACAGGTCATCAACGTAGACCACCAACACCCCGATCAGGACCGACCCCTCTTGCATGATGGACCACCACGAAGGCTCAACTCGACCCTGAAGTAGCGTCACTCGTTTCCCGTCCACCACCAACTGCACCTGCGCTAGCCTCATGTCTCGGTATGAACCCCATAGCTTCGGACTCTCTTGAAGGCCGTAAACTGCATGAGTCAGTCTCCACAATTCGCCGGGGCGACATAGTCCTGCACGTACTAGCACTTTAGGAGGGACGCCGTACACGAGTGGCGCACCTTTCAACGCGCTAAACGGTGTTTGTAGAAACGCTGCCACTATGTCAATCAGCCCCAAGTTCCAATTGAAGAACCTGGCTAGGGCGATAGCTGCCCTCACGATCTCTGCTGGGGCCGTGCTCGCGTACACTTCGCCAGCATGATGCGAGGCCATGTTCCCACAGATCACGATCCTAGACTTCCGCTTGAAGTGCTCTGTGGGCTGCCCGCCTTGAGAGGGTTGATCAGGCGGCTTCACAGTGTAGACTACTTTCATCGGAATGAGTTGCCCTCTGCCTGATGCCAAATCATCACGAACATCCGGGTCATCTGACATCACCTTTTCCACCGCATGGTCCAGGGACGACATCTCTTTCTTCAACGATGGTGCCCATTTCTCAAACTCTGGCGCCACTTCCCTGGGATTGACGGTGTACACAACGGAGAGGGGCGACGTTAGGCTTTGAAGAATACTCTCGACTCCCTCAGTGTAGGTGACCTCAGCCTTGTACATCGAAGGGTTCCGATTGCTTCTTGGTGGAACTACCGCTGTGCTCACTTCACCCTGCCCTTCACACAGCACCAACTGCATTTCACACTCACTCCAACTCTCAACAGGAACCTGCGCTGGGCTGGTGTCCTGCTGCGACACAGCTGCCGAACTGGAGGGCAAAGAACCGCTGCTCCGGTGAGAAATTGCTCGGTCGCACTTGAAGAGGTACTCCCCATCCGAAGCTTCAATCGCCTCTTGCCAATCACCTCCTCTCAAGGGAACATCCTCCTCCTCAACTCGCTTGTGCTGCTTCACCGAAGACACTGACAAAGCATTGATATACACTTCTGGAGCTGACTCGCTTCCATCCAGCGGTAAAGGAAAACCAAAGTCCCACAGCATCTCCTTGTCGAGGCAAGGCATCGAATCCAGCAGTCCAGGAGTGTATCCGACCACCACAATCCTTTCACCTTTCCATGGAAGCACTGCATGACGTCTATGGGGATCAAAGGTGAACACTGTGCCTTCCTGAAGTGGAAAAGCACATCCATATCTGGCCCTTCCCTCACCGGAGATCAACTCAATCACCTTTCCCGACACCACATCACCATCACGCAGCTCCATCCACAGTTCTCCACCTCGTCTTGGCATACTCAGTGGGAGGATGTAGTTCACGGCACCCATGGCATTGTTCTTGTCGATGTGAACCTCACGCTCATTGTTCATCGAAACATACACTGCCGCAAACTCCGCATCCGGGGCCCGGGTCTTCAGCAACTTGGCCAGCACCTTTGTGAACCATGGTCTCTCAACGGCTGCTTTGGTGATTCCCAGACGTCCTCCGTGACGAAACATTCCATAGATCTTCTCATCGTCTGGCAGCAAGCGAGCAACCTCCTTCACTAAAGCCTCCGCCTCCTCCTGGACCCAGTCCTTGAGAAGACTTTGTGCCCGTCGCTTGAACTCCAAGTCATCCATCACTTCAGCCTTGGACACGCTCACCACATCTCCAGAACCTGCCGACTTCCCTCGAACACGCCGCTCAGGTGGCTCTGGAAGCTCGGCGTGAAATTCGCCATCAACCGGTCCCGGATCATGTAAGCCAGCTCGAACATGAAGTGTGTGAACAAAACGCTCACCGTCATCGTCCTTCACATACACCAGGTGGCCTTTGCTTAGGCTGTCTGACAGCCCCACGTACACCCCCGACACCCACCTGGGTGCCAGATCATCGAGCTTTGGTCCGTCGAGGTGGCGCTTCCTGACCATCACTTTCGCACCGTAGGGAGCCGCCAGATTAGGTTCAAACCCCAACACATCTCCACGCTGCATTGAGGATGCCGTACTCATAGCTGATGCCCACAGGTGCTGCGGGAGTCCTGCCGACAGTAGCAAAGTCCTTGCCCTCTGCTTCAGCCACCTAATCGTGGACTCGGCCGCTCCATTAGTCTGATGAACTCCCGCCTCCGAGGCGGTCACGCGAATGCCTTCGCTCTTTAGCCACTGGCGAGTGGCTCTGGCGCGAAACTCCATACCTCGGTCCGTATGGAACCTGAGCACCGGAATATTGAGGGCCTTGCAGTAGAGCACCACATCCTGGATCGCCTCAAGAACCGTGGTAGCTTTATCGTCCTTCAAGCCACAAGCAAAGATAAGGTTCACCATCTCAGGCGCAGCCAGATCGAGGTCTTCTTCATGATCTCTCCGGGGAACTTCTTTTCGCTCTGGCTCTTCATCGGCATCACCATCCCCTGGGGAAACACGGCGTTCCTCCCGATCTCCTTGTTCATCTGCAAGTCCATCATCTTTTTCTTCATAGGCTTCAGGACTTAGCTCCCCAGGATCATAATCAACCCAAGCACCGCGGCCATCTTCCACAAAGTTCCTAGGGACTTTCAGCTTCGCCGCGAAGATGTACTTGAACGGCTTTGGGAATGCACCGCGTCCCTCAGGATCAACACCTCCGACTTTAACCGGCCCAGACAAATCCGCCGACAACACAAACGCCGACGGGTGTTCTACTCGTGCGTGACGACGACCAGTTGCTCCTGCCTGTACGCACACAGCACAATCGGCACGGAAAGGAAGATGTCCCTTTCTCACGTGCTCGCGCCATTGGTCCGCACTCATCTTCAACATCCTGGGAACTTTCGCCCACTCTCTCAGTGCCAACACCACATGCTCCATGAACTCCGCAGGCCACACGCATGCTGGAGATCTTTCAGGCGCCGGCCCGTCTGTGTGCCACCGCATTCTCAGGCCATTGAGGTGCCTGAGAGACAGATTGGTACCGATGGTAGTATGTCTGGTAAAGGCCTTTCCCAACGCTGCCATGTCAAAGCATTGAGTACTCAGCCCGGCTTCCATCGCGTACTCTGTCCACAGCGAGGTCCTCCAAAAGCTCACCACATCGGGATACAACGGGTCCTGGAACTTCAAGTAGCCACGAGGATCTCTGGGATGCTCCAACAGAAAAGCTACTTCTCGTCGAAACTCCGGAGTGGGGCCCGAGCGAATCCTCCCTGCCGTAGATAGCGCATGAAGGTAGATCATCCTCGTAATGAGCTGGGTCTCACGATTGACCTCCCAAACGTCCGAATCCGATTGCCCTGCCCAGTTCCCGTACAGGTACTCGTTTGAACGGACCGGTTCTGGCCCTCCTGTAACGTGCCTGGAGATCATGAAGGTGCCCTGGGGCGGTCCGCCAATGATCGCTGCGATCTTGCCCTTCCTAGCACCATACTCCAAAGCCCGCCATGTTGAGGATCTCAAAAGGTCGTGGGTGCGGCCCCGCTCAATGTCCAGCTCCAGAACACAGTAGCCATGGCCTTCGAGATGGTAGAGGTCGCGCTTCTCCTTTTTGCCCGCGAACAAATGCACTACCCACTGGTTTGAAGACCACAGCCTCTTTCTAGTCCTCCTATTCAAGTGCTCGAGGCCCTTCAGTGCCTGCCATCCATTCGCTTCCGGGAACGGCTCCGTAAGGCCCACTTTGCACGGTGCTGGGACTTCTTGCAAGAAGGGTGCCGATTCCACAGCCTTCAGGGCCTCTGAGGACAGCTCGCCGTCCACATACGCAAGAAGGTGATCGAACCACGTCTTTTCCATCGCAAGCGCTGCTGCCCTCACCCGGGTCCTTGTCTCGGCCGTGTTGTTGCGAAGCTCCTGCAGACGGGCGTCCTCTAACTGCGAGATTAACTTCAAGGCCTCCTGCTCAGTTACTTCTGGACACCCTTCACGAACTCGCAAAGTGATCAGCTCGCCATTCTTGCCCTCCAGCCTGCACTTTGTTTTCCCCCAGGTCATAGTATACCCCAACTGGGAAACCAAAGCTCCGAGGGGAACAATTGGGGCTGTTGAGGTCGCTGACGTCACCGAAGACACCGGCACCAGAATTGTTCCTGCAGCATTCATCCGAAGCCCAACCGACTCCCCGCCTGCCAGGTTCACCGTAACAGACTCTGCTTCACTCCACTCCTCCTGTGAGTGGGCACGGCGCAATGCATGAGTAGCACCTGAGTCAACCAAGGCAAACATCGACAGATCATCTGAGCTGGTAGGTGCCCTCTTCAACGCCAGCACATTTACTGACGGCGGCTTTGGCCCTTGTGGTGGGACGCCAGCTACTTTTGCAGCCGCCTGAAGTAAGCTCTCAAGTGTCCACACCGGCTCTCCTGTAACCACATGGGAGGTCGACGAAGGCGAGCTTTCCCCTTCAGGTTCCATGCTGCTCACCTTGGGAGCTCCGGTAGGCATAGCCGTCGTAGGTGACTGCGGGCTGATCTGGGTCCTGGTATTCGGCTTCACAACCTTCGTGGGGCAGTCCTTCTGCCGGTGATCTTCACTCCCACAGGCAAGGCACTTTTTTGAGCGCTCTATCCTGCCTAGTCCGCTGAGGTCATGGGGATACGGACATCGCTGACCTCGTCGACAGCCGCTCGGCTTCAGGAAATACTTGCAGGGTGGCTTTGTAGTAGGGCTCGCTGGAGTGGTAGTAGATGTCGATCCTGCACCCAACACCTTGATGGTAGGCGTTGGCATAGGCGCCGCTGCCCTCGAAGCCAACATTGACTCCACCTCCGCCTGCAAGTGCTGATGATATTTGACAACATCCCCGAACGCCGGCTGCCCATCGATCCTGAGCGTAGACCTCAAAAGCTGAGTACGAAAGTGGGTGTCCTGATTCTCGGACATGTGCTTCATCGTGGCTGAGGTGAGTGCCTTGGCTAAGATGGTTCCATCCGGAATCATCATGTTGAGGTCCTTGCATCTTTGCACCCACCGCGGCCACGATCTCAACCAGGTGAGTGTCTCGTCCAGCGATGGGGGCTGCACCGGACTCTGAAGGTTCGCCAGCACTGCTGCGCGCTCGGACGCACCACCCGGTTGGTAGCACGTATGAAGTCTAAAAAGGATCAGTGGAGCACTTTGCACAGCACGACGGGCGATGAGGTCCGACTTCACTGCTTCGACCAAGCTCGGCAAAATCAAAGAGCACGCTCTAGAGTTCACACGCGTCCACTTGGTCCCAGTCCATACTTCATGACCCACTGGCTCAAGCTGCAATCGCTCCAACGGAGTGGCTGCCAACCACTTCGAGTAGGCCTCTTTGACCAGAGTCACAACTCCAGTCCACCATGCCCCTGAAGACGTAGACAGGTCTTGCATCGGTACTGCAACCTGGGCCATCCAGTCTTGCAAGATGATGCCTGCACTCGCACCCTCTGGTCCAGGTAAAAGAGGCAAACTCACCGTGCTGGTCTTCACCTGCTCCGGCACGTCATCACCATCCAAGTCCCTCTTCATCGTCTTCGCCTGTAGCTCCTGCAGACTGGTGAGGTTCTTGGTCAAAGCCTCCAGGATGGCCGTAGTTGCGCTCTCCTCCACACTTCTGGCGCTAATCCCTTCTGCCAAGGGCTCTGGTCGCTGAGTCCTTGGGTCTGCCGTCGTAGACCCCGCTCTTCTCGACTGAAGTTCTTCCCACAGGGCACCCAGCGGATCACGCCATGGATCAGGTCGGGGACCAGGTGGGCATTCAAGATCTCTGGGTGGTACTCCTTCAGGTGCACTTAGAAGAGGAGGATCTACTGGAGGTTCTCCTGAAGGTCTACTTGCTTCAGCAACATCTCGAGCTCGCCGATCTTGAACCTCCTTTCGGGCCAATGCAAGCTGTTCCTGAAGGCGATTGTTCTCTCCCTCAGCTGCCTGTAGTCGATCAAGAAGACCTCCTAGCTGCCTTTGAACTTCCGCTTGAATTGCTTCCGCCGGAATGCTGCTGCTGCTTGGGGTCTGTTGAGTAGGGGGAACCGAGCGACTATACACCCTAAACCCACCTTCCTGACGATTTCCAGCTGTTGCATCACGAGGAGCCCCAGAAACATCTCCAGCACTATCAAACTCACCCATATTCAGCAGCCTAGGCCTCGGCGGAGACGGGATCGGACTCGGCAACCACTGCACAGCCGGGGCCTTGAAGAATTCTCCGATCTTTGTCACCCATCCAGGCAACTGTCCTTGGAATCCCGGGCGCGGAAAGGCGCCGCCAGGACCAAACGACCTTGACGATCTCGGGGTGTGGAAATCCCTCGTAGCTGCTTCATCACTCCACTCACGAGAAAACACTCCGCCCTGCGCACCAACTTCTTGAGTAGCTGACCCACCTCCGCTTGTACCAGCTTGGCCGATAATGTCTGCGCGAGTCTCTGGTCCCTGCTCAGCGAAGCCTGGTTCAGGTGCATCCACGCGTCTCTCTTCTCCCACAATGCCTTGCACTGACGAGGTAGGCGCCGCCAGCAGAGTCGGCGCACTGGTTGCGCCTCCGCTTTCACTTCCGCCTCCACGACCAGTCTCTTGCCTTATCTCCGATCCAGTGGAGCCCACTGGACCCGAGCCTCTGGCTCCGGTTTCCGCCTCTCCTTCCGCACCATAGGAAGTCCCTGTGGCGGCACCATTGGCTAGCGGAGCACCTGCACCATCATCAACAGATTGGGCGCCCATAACCTGAAAGTCAGGTTTTACAGCCTTTGAGGTCGTTGGACCGTCCATGGCAACCCAGACTTCGCACTGCTAAAGATTGTTTTCCGCGACAACGACAAAGCTTCGCTGACTAAGTCAAGACTCAGCATGAGATCACTAGGTGTACAAAGTCTGATCGATCATGCTTTGCTGTAAACTGTTCTCAGCACATGCCTACAAATGGCGTAGGACTTCTTCACATAGCTCAAGGGCTTTCCCCGTAGCCTTCCCTAGAGCCCACAGGGATCGCAGTTGCCGTATGCTGTCTCACATGCCGACCTCACACGACTGCACTTGCTGACACATTTCCTCAATTAGGGTAACTGTACTTAGAACTACCTATAACCCCAATCAAGGTACTTCTAACCTGACTTACTAAGTCCCATGATCCTCCAAGGAGGTGGCACTGCTAACCCCCTTATAATTCCTATAGAGGCACCTTGTCATAACTACTTTAAGGGCCGCGCAACTATCTTCAACACATGTTTTAATTACCTAAGTTCCATCGGAGTCTTGGCAGGGTTGCACAGGGGCCTTATAGGCGGGGCTTGAATCATTACCAACATCATGCCCGAGGGCTCCTCAATGCAATTCTAGTCAAATCGACCCTAAACCCTAAACCGTCTTTGCTGAAGGAGCCTGCAAAACCTCAGATACAAGCCCCATACACTCCTTGGTTTACACTCCAAATCCTGACCTTTCAACACCGAGACGGGTTAGGGCTAGGGGAAAAGTTTAGGTATTAAGGGTTAGCCGCAACCCTATAAACCCTAAGAGGAACCCTTTGAAGGAACCCTAAACCCTCCCAAACCCTAAACCCTAAGTTAGCCTAAACCCTAAACCCTAAGCCGCTCGTTGAGAGCCCAATCGAGGCCCTGCCGTCGGCGCTGTCGCGCGAAGCTCGCGAGTTCGTGACTTAGAGGTTCAAGGTTTCGGGTTGTGGCCTTTAAGAACTCTGAGGCTCTACCCTAAAACCCCAAAGTAGTTGCTTTTGGGGGTTCATATTAAGAATCCTATAAGGTAATGCCAAAAAGGAACGACTTTGGGGCCATGGGGAGGAATTACGGGCGTAGTGTTTAATGCTTTAGGGTTTTTAGGGTTTAGGGTTTGGAGGTCAGGGTTTAGGGCTGTGGCTTTCAAAGGCTCCAGGGATTACAAGGGACATAGGGTTGAAAGGCATAGGACGTTTGTATGGCTTCGAGGTTTGGGGGGGTTTCGGGGTTTAGGGGTTTAGGATGTAAGATGCCAGAGTTTTAGTGGTTTCGGGGTTGAGGGCTTCAGGATTTGGTGCTTCAGGGTTTAAGGGTTCGGGGATTTCATCTTGGGACTTCCCCCAAATACCTTCCATTATGCCCCATACAACTGCTATTGTGGAGTGCAAGGACCCGGGGGCGGGATGGGGGGGGGTCCTGATAGGGTTATAGGATTTAGGGTGTCGAGTTTTTTGATTTGGTTTGTCTCGGATCTTCGAGTGATGCCGGCTCGGTTCTTGTGTAACCGTTTCGGGTCCGCGTGCTCATACATTAGGTGTTTGGGGGTATGCCTAGAGTGTCCCTAGTAGTTCCTTTCTAGTGTTCTTATTTAGGGTATAACCCCAAGAAGGCACGTCTATGGAGCCTATGGTTAAAGGTTGAAGTTTTAGGTTACAGGGTTTAGAGTCAATGTAATTGTCGGTGCATGGTTGCCACAAGGCATTTCGTAAGAAGTTTGCATTCAATCCTTGCTTACATACTTGGTATGCTGGACCTTCAAAACCTTGGACTTGCTGAGAGGCCCCGGAGTAGTGTTCAAGACTGCTAGTTTGGAATCGTCCGCAACTTTTGCCTGAAAGCCGTGACGCCCTCCGCGATAGACCGATACTTCCTATTTCCACAAACCGTAGCCCACCCCCCTCTCGAAAACACCCCGGACGTTTTTCCGCCAAACACGCGTAAGCTGCCAACTTTTTGCCTAAAGGTCCAACTGCCTAGTGGTAACTGACATGCTCTCCCAAACACTAACCAACATAACTGTAACATGACTACGATCCTAAACTCACACATCCAGATTTGGGGACCTCGCTAAGAACACTATTTAAGTTATCATAGCAAGGAAACCATACTAATTCCCATAGGTCCCTTTTATGGTACCTAAAATTAAGTTCCTTAGCAAGAACTATTCCCTACCTAGAGGCTCCTACCCCACACCTTTTTTGGGAAACCTAGTTTTATGGTTAGGATCTGTTATCTTAAAAAGTAGGCGCCCTAGACAAGGGGTAGGATATGAGCCTCTAGGTACACCCGAATCCCTAATCGGCCCTCTTCCCAAAACCCTTCGCCATACACCAGGCTTGGTTTTGGGTCCCTTTAGATCCTTCGGGGTGGTCTTGCACCAGAAGAAGCCGGAAGAGCCCCGCTACAACAACACCGATTTCCTAAACCCTAACATCCTGAGCCCTACACCCTAAACCCTAAGTGCAACATCCAAGTTCCAAGGGCCTGGTTGAAAGATCTGGATGAGCTTGCCTTGGACGAGGAGGAGAGATGTGGGTCCTCGGGTATAGGTTTTAGGGTTGGGTTTAGGATCCCTTGTCCGTATTTTTTGCTTTGTAGAGTGGGTGTTAAGCCGTCAAGCCAACGTATTTAGGATCCCTTCTCTTATCTATAGGCTCTGTTTTGACACCGTAGTTTTTTAGTAGGCACCTCTGTTCTGAAACGCCCATTATCGACTAAGGTGTTTTTGTTTAAGGCGCTCCGCGAAAGGACGGAGGTATACTAGGTATCGAGATCGGCTAATTTATAGTTCCCTTATTGCTTGGTATAGAGCCCTAAATCTGCATATTTGTTCAGTGATTGTTGAAATCGACACCTAGTGCAACGCCCTGCCGATCCTTCTCGAAAACGCAGCCTTGCGTCTAGGATGCGGGGGGGGAGAGAGGTATCACCCTCAGCTGGGTTCTTGCAAACTTGCCAGAATCGGGGCCCTTAATAAATAAGATGGCTTTCTTTTGATGGTAGCTTGACTTGAACTCCTCAATCAACAAGAACCTGAAGGACCAAATTACCCTTAAAAGTAGGGGCCCTATACCCATATACCATGAATTCCTATAATGGTATATGAACCTTTAAACCCTTTTAGGGTCCATGTAACCATATAGAGATACATCAGACCCAAAGTACCTATATAGGGACTACATTAAGGCCACTGTATATACTACATGAGTACATGGACCCTTAGGGTAAGGATGCCCCATATTGGCACGATCTGGCCGGGACCCTTAGGGTCAACAACCCAGAGCCTCCAAAACCCCTTAATTAAGGAATATTCCTTAAATTATAGAAGGATCCCTAATATGATTTAGGGTATATTCCTTAATTAAGGGGTTTTGGAGTCTCCGGGAAGAGCCTGAAGGACCAAATGTACCCATATACTATGAATTCCTATAATGGTATATGAACCTTAAGCCCTTCTAGGGTTCATTTCGTCCTTCCCTAAACCCTAAACCCTAAACCCTAAACCCTAAACCGTCTTAAGGAACCCAGCATAGGCTCTGAGCTTCTGCCGCCGAAAGATTTTCGAGCCCTGGCCCGAAGGTTCAAAAGTTGCCCGCAGCCAAACTAGGGTGGTTTAGGTTAGGGTTTAGGGTTTCTTTAACTTACTTAGCCTATTGGAGAACTTTAAACTTTTTGGCTTTACATATTTGGTCTAGCTTAAAAAGCTTGAACTTTGTTTGGGCCTGGTTATTGGAGAAGAGAGTTAAAGGGATCTATAAGGGTTCCTTGAAGGAGTCTATAAGGGTACTACAAGGGTTTCTAGGTTGGATTTTGAGACATTTTCCCAATGGGTCCAAAGTACCTTTACAGTAGAATGTAGGGTTTCTCTATTAGGAATTACTATTATGATTTGGGGAAGTATTCCCCATAGCAGTACGGGTTTTAGGGTTTAGCGGTTTAGGTTAGGGTTTAGGGTTTCTTTAAAGGGATCTATAAGGGTTCCTTGAAGGAGTCTTTAAGGGTACTACAAGGGTTTCTAGGTTGGATTTAAAGGGACATTTTGTTATTTTCCTTATTTGGGTTTAGAAGGGGCCCTATATATAAATATTTTTCAGGGTGTTTAAAGGCCAACCGAGCAAAGTCCGGAGGCAGAAAGAGTTTCATAGGAGGCCAAGAGGGGTTCTAGCCTATGGGGATATAGTAGGGATTCGGGTTCCCATAATAGGGTTCATATTAAGGAATCCCTACCCCAAGAATCTCAACCCCCCTTTTGGCCTCCCATCAGAGTTCAAAATCCGCTAATTTACGGCTTGTAGGGTTTAGGTTGGTAGGGTTAAGGGTTCAGGGTTATATAAGGGTTTATTGTTTAGGGTTAAGGGTTTAGGGTTAAGGGTTGAAGGGTGCAGAGTTTAAGGGTTTACCCAGAGAGCCCAATACCCCTTAATTAAGGAATATACCTTAAATCACAATATTAAGGCCTCCATAATTTACGGTAGATTCCTTAATTGAGGGGTATTGGGGATCTCTGGATGCATCCGAAGTTCCCTGAAACCGGTTTAGGGGTTTAGCGGTTTGGGGTTTAGGGTTTAGGGTTTAGGGTTTAGGGTTTAGGGTTTAGCGGTTTAGGGTTTAGCGGTTTGGGGTTTAGGGTTCTTGGCCGTTTAGGTTCCTTGTGGCTTCGAAGGGTTGGGTTCCAGCAGAACCCCACCATGCTCCCGGACCAGGCCACCACAAACAGTATGAAGCCACCTCAATCCCTGGAACAGCCTACTGAGAAATAAGGGGCTTGTAACTAAGATCCTTGAAAGCGCACACAACCGGGCACTAGATACTCGAACTCTCCCCTAAATTTAGTCGTGGAGCTGTGGAATTGAACCAAGTCATTCATTATCCTTCAAGCGTTGAGGATCAAAACTTAAGGTTTCAGGTCTCGGCTTAAAACTTCAGTAGTCCAAACCCTGAAGCCGGAACCGTAAAACGATTACACCAAAAAGCCCTAAACCCTAAAGCCCTAAAGCCCTAAAGCCCCATAGCCTAAACCCTAAAGCCCTAAACCCTAAAGCCCTAAAGCCCCATAGCCTAAACCCTAAAGCCCTAAACCCCCGTAGCACTGAGGCACGAATTAGCCCTAAACCCCTAAAGCTTGAACACTCGCTGGAAGGATGCCTTTGGCACCCCGCTGCTGCACAGGCAGGGCATCCGTGGTGGGACTCCATACGGTTTAGGGTGTAGGGTTTGGGTAGTTCCCTAAATTTGGGCCCCTTTTGAGGGTCCTTGTTACAGTTCTCCAGATTAGGGTCCCTGTTAAGGGTCCTTCTTGTAGGAGTGTCGTACTATGATCGGGAGCTACAAAAATGGACACTATTTTAGAGAACTGCCCATAAGATCTTCGGATCTTCGTGCTCGGGGTTTAGGGTTCACAGGGCTTGGGGCTTAGAGCTTCTAGAGTTTGAGCTTCGAGCTTTTTAGGGTTCAGGGATCAGGGTTTATAGAGTGGTGTGTTTTAGGTTTTCGGGTTTAGGGTCAGGGTTCAAAGCTTGAGTACAGGGGTTTAGATACTCATTTACAGTTCGTGAGTTTGTGGCTCAGATTCCTGGGGATGTGGTTTAATTTAGGGTCTGATTAGTCTTGAAACGAAGCTACTCCGTGCAACTATCTAATCCTTGGCGATCAGTGGAAATGATGCCTGACGTGGTTCTATAGCGTTTTCCTTTGAAGCTCAGGGCATTGGGTTGAAGGCCTTCTAAATCTAAGCCATCTACAGGTGGGTAGTTATTAGGTGGGTAGTTTCCCATAAGCCTCCCATACCACTCCTATAAGGTAAAGGGGGTCTTACGGTTGATGATATAAATCCTGCATGACCCAAAATAAGGAATATACCATAATTTCCATAGATTAGGGTCCTTAGGGTAATGCAGGATTTATATCATCAACAGTATGGGAGCACTATGGAAGAAGAACTACCCACCTGTAAGGGGCTTCTACTAAAGCTGCGATAGAGTCAGAGGGACTCTGGGGTTTGAGATCAAATGGGGGGTTTCCGAAAATCTCAGGGGTACTTAGAAATAATTTTAGGGTTTAGGGTTTGGGGTTTAGGGTGTGGGCTTTAGGTTAATTAAGAGATGTTGGGGCTCTTTTAGGGGACCCTAAAATATAGTACCCTCGATAGTAGGATCCTTTACCCCAAAAGTAGGTACCCCTAATTTTTCGGAAACTCCCAAATGTCAAAGGCTTCCGGTGCAGGGCATAGTGTAGACTTCAGGTTCCGGGAATCTTCTCGTGTTTTCTTCAAAACCGCGTCAACCCCACCCCCCCGAACCTGAAACCCGCATACAACAAACTAAGCCCTGTACCCTTACATGAGAGGAGATGAGAGCTCCAAACAAGCCTGTCGGCTAACCCCGGTCGCCTTCTCCCCTCTAGATCCCAAATCCAGCACCCTAAATTACCCTTATTATAGATCCCTTATATTAACCATTATAGTACCCTTTAAAGGAGCCCTTATTATAGATCCCTTATAGTAACCCTTATAGTACTCTTTAAAGGAGCCCTTATTACAGATCCCTTATAGTTGCCGCCCGTAACCCTCAACGAACAAGAGAGATAGATAAACAAACACGAGCAACAGGGCAGCGGTCGCCGGCCAAGAGGAGCTTGTGGAGGTCCTCCTGAAGGCAAGACCTTACGGTTTAGGGTTTAGGGTTTAGGGTTTAGGGGTTTAGGGTTTAGGGGTTTAAGGGTTTAGGGGTTTAGGGGTTTAGGGTTTAGGGTTTAGGGTTTAGGGATATTTCGGGGTAAGGTCCTCGATCAGGCTGGTGGGTTTAACGTGGACTGGGTACCATGCTGGGATCATGCTTGATCTGCCTGAGTGGTTCATTGTACAACAGTGAGCTTAACGATAGATAGATCATTTTTGGGGCTGCTGAAGTCGATGCCTAGTAGAAGCCTGAATATTTGCAACTATTAGCGTTGAGGGTTTCATGATTGCAGTTATAGAGTACAGATGAGTCAGTATACACACAAGCTCTGTTCTAGCTATGGAGCCTCCGACATGATGGTGTCGGGTGTTGCTGCGGGTGTTTTAATTTAAAGTGGTTGATGCGGTATGGTTGAAGGTTCAGTCTGAAGCAGGGTCATTCCAGGCTACAAAGTTAGAGTTGGGTTTTAAAACCTAAACCCTAAACCCTCTGAATATTGAAAGAGGTTCTGGGGTGCTATACACCATAGGAGTTATAATGAAGGACCATCAACCACTCTATGTGTACATATATACATATATGTAAAACCACATGACATTTTACATACGTATCTCCACACGTATAGTATATATGTGTATGCATGTATATATATATATATATATGGTACGTTGTATTCAGACCTGTGCAATGGTTCCGTCTGGAACTGCGGGGAGGACTCAGCAGCAAGATTGGAAGACTACCCTGATTGAGGGCTTTGTATCTGGAGGGCTTAGGCTTCAGGGGTTTAGGGCTTAAGTTAGGGCTTAGGGTTTAGAAGGGTGTAGGGTTTAATTCTTGGAGTCTAGTGGTCTAGCATAGGGTTGCAGACCCAGGACGCAGGTCGAGTTAAATCTAGTTGCAACAGCCCAATGCTCGCTTGAAGTTTCTACACGGTAGGCGCGAAAAGCCTGAACCCCTTTCAGGCAACGAAATCCCAGAAACCCTAAACTCAAGACCGTGAACCCAAATGGCCTAAGCCCTATGAACTGTAAACCATCCCCAACCCTCATACTCATGGATCTCTCATAGGTCCCTCGTAGGAACCCTTAAAGTGCTTTCAAAAAGCCGCAAATCTTGCAGGCACAGGCAGACCCAGACGCTTCAGATCGACGCGGGTACACAGTTCTCGCGGCGGCGGCACGAGCCCATCGCTGGGAGGCTTCTGCGGAGCGAATTTGGGATCATGGTTTGAGGGTATACTTTAAGCTACCAAAACCTACTGTTTTGAATAGGGTCCCTACGTATTCTACATTGGGATTTGTCATAATTAAGAACCTACAAACAGCAGGTTAGTTATGGTCTTTCAGGGATTTATCGGGTTTCAGAATGCTTTTATTGGTGGGAAGTTCGGGGGGAGTGCTCAAAGGAACCAGCAATTAGGACGTGGGGGTGGGCTAGTAGCACTGTCGGATAGTACTTGGAGGTTCATCGGTAGTTGTCAATGGAGCTAGAAGTCCCCTAATATGAGTTATAACTATAGCTCCCCCACTTACAACCCCCACCCAAGACTACCCATGAACCTCCAAGTATTCGGCGAAGTATACGATTATGGAGGCACCTGGTCTCGGGCAATGGGCAACCTCCCAAACGGGAGTTTCCGAAATTGAGGGTACCTTATTTTAGGTTCCCTGTATAGTACGGATCCTACTATTTAGGGTGCCATATTAACAGGGTCCCCTAATATCCGACACTCCCACATCTCGTAACGAAGGATCGCCTTTCTGGAGTTGTATTAGTCCGCAAATGGAGTTCAGATTCTGCAGACTTGCTCGGTCCTTAGATGCGAGTGTTAGCATGGGGCGTACTCGGAAAATGTGCACGGAGCAGTTGTGCTTGGAGGCTTTCGTACCTGTGTTTTGGGGTCGAGTGCTTCGGGTTTCTTTGTGTTGTGGCAGTTTGGGGTTTGAGGTTGGGTACGGCCCCCATACAGTAATAGTTGAATGATAGTCTTACTATAGATATATTAGGACCTTAGTAGTAGCCATATTATAGACTCTTACTGGATGGGGGCAGTACCTAAGTTTGAGGGTTTTGGAGGTTGCGGGTGCAGTGTCACAATCACCTTGGTTTAGACAACCTACCTGAATTCTCCATGGTAGTTCCTGTCTTGGTCAGTCTGTTTAACGTTTATCCAACCCTAACCGTAAGATTGGTTACCCTGAACAGAATCACGTCGGAGAGCATACGTAAGACGTGGGTAGGGCTGGGGACGCAGGATTTTGTCGTTGGTGTTCGTGCTAACATGACCCCTAAACCCTAAATCGAAACTGTACCGCGAGGAGCAGCTGACTTAGCAGGTAAGTTATTGAGGAAAGTGTACTTACCCTAAGAATTGTTCTACTCATAGTTGTTCTCACAATCTCCGTTGTCTCCTAGTCCTTGAATTAGTGGTTTGAGGACCTCATTTGGGCTTAAACTCTACTATATGAGCCCAGTTACGCAAACAGCGGGTTGATGGGTTATGGATGCTAGAAGGCTTGTACGGGGCTTCAGGCATAGTATGCTTTAGGGGCACTGCGAGATTTGAAAGGGGAAAAGGAGGGACCCTTAATGGGGACCCCTACCCTATAACGGGCTATATAATGGGTATATAATGGCTATATTATGGGTATATACCTAGGTGTCCTTATTAGGGGTCCCTCCTTTTACCCTTTGAGAGATTTGAAAAACATTCCCTGCAACATCCTTTGAGCATGCTTTGTCTCTGCAGGTGTGCAGCAAACTGCTCGAGCACGGTTGTTGCCGGGCCCTCAGCACAGTCGCGACGCTGTGGCTGAGCCCTACCACCTTCGGCGGTCATACCTAAACCCTGGGCGAAACCTATCATCCTAGACCCTGCAACTACCCTCCATTACTGGTTTTATTGGATCTTAAGGGCCCACACCATAGGGAAATCTATGGAGAGTACACTGGGAGATACTTCATATGAGAGTTTGAGAACATAAAAACCCTGTAGAACCTTAAATCGTGGGATGCGCATTATAAGGATCCTAAAATTTGAAAGGGATCTCTGGTCTCTTGAAGCCCCAATAATTCATAAACCTAAACGTGTTGCTTCTCCTAGTTCTAGTCTTACCATGATATACACCGGAACCCTGTTCTGATGATGAAGTCCGCATATTGTACAAACCCTTACACTACACAATACTCTTATCGCAACCTTTCTTTATTCTCTTTCAAGTCACACCTAAAAGGAGCCCTAAAAGGAATTCGTATCTAACCTAAGCCCCAAACCGAAACCCGAAACCCTAAAACCTACACTCGAACCCTAAACCTCAACCCCTATACCGTTTAATCAGCAAGCGAGGTCAATGTGTTTTTTTTATTATTAAGGGGGTTTAGTAAAAGGGGGAGCGGATTATTTAATTTAAATCATCAACTTTCATTCCTTAGCCCTTATCTCTCAAAAGATCCCTAATGAGACTCGCGCAAAGCTTGAAAGAGCTCTAATTAGCCTTGGACGCTAAACGCGAGATTTACAGTCCCCATAGCTTCAACCCTACAGTCCTCCATCCTTAACCAGGATTTAGGGTTTGGGGTTTAGGGCCGTAGGTGGCATTGTGAGACACTTCTTAATGGCCTTCATGGACGAGACAGAAGTATCTGTTCTTCAGAAACTTTCGGTGGGTACCCTTAAAAAAACCTTAGAGTCTTAGAGATTGGCGAAACAACAGACATCCTGGTCATTTTCTTAGAACCTGGCTTTAGGCATCAACTGAGGCACGACCGGTCGCAGTGGCGACGCTGCCTTCAGGGCAGCGCAGCATGCGAGTCTGACCCTGAGGTTGGTGTTGTTTGCTGGACTTTTCACTAGAACTACAGGGTTTAGGGTGGTCACTGCTTGACTTTTCCGTATAACAAAAGTGTTACAATCGATCTCTGACGTTTTTGTGAGGCTTTCCAACGGTTTGTTCAGGTATCTGCAGGTAAGTGGATCTTGGGCTTCGGGTGCTAGACAGGGTGTATGATGTAGAAACTATAAAAATGTTGTCAGAGCAGTGTGTTTAGTTTTTGATGTCGATGGTCTTGGGCTTTAGGGTGTCGGGTCGGGGCTTGGGTTTGCGCCGCCGCTACGCAGCTGCTGAGAGTCACCGGCCGCAGCTGCAGCTGAAGGGTCAGCTTTGTATAGGTAGCCCTCCGCCTGAGCTTTGAATCGAGTCTGTCCGCTTGCATTGTCTGCAGAGAAGGGCATGGTCTTGGGGAGTCGATGCATGAGCGACCTCCCGAATGTACCTTAAGATGCGATTCCTAGCTGAACACTTTCTCTTGCAATCCAGCATCCTCCCTTGGCGGGTGGTGGCGGGTTGGACAGGCAGTAGGGCTGGTGCTCCTCGCTCAGCAGATGGGCGTACCACATGTGGGTGGTTGTCAAAATTATGGTCCCTTTTTAGGTCCCTATTATAATACGGCACCTATTATTTAGGATACCCAAAAAGGGGCCATAATTTTGACAATTACTCATGTATGGATCAGTACATGCAAGGTCGAGAAGAAAAGGTCAGGGGCCGCACAACGAGCAAGGAAGCATCAATGCATAGAAACATGGTGCGAAGGGTTCAGACAGTTTAACCGTTTAACCCTTATCCTACACCTTTACCCGGAGGAACCTACATAACAAGGAACCCGAAAAAGGTAGATTATTCAGGATTAAGGCAATCCCCTAAACCCTAAACCCTAAACCCTAAATCCTTTAGGTCTCCCAAGTCTTGATATGGTTTCCTCGGCATGTACTTGGAGGGTCGGGGGATTTAGTAAGTAGGTAGAGTAGACTTATAAGTACCCTAGAGGGGACCCTAATTGGGGTTGTGGTACTTATAAATCCCTAAAATACTCAGTTACTAAGTCCCCCGACCCTCCAAGTAGACTTCCATGGCGACGTGTGAATGCTCTGAACCCTCACCGGTTAATCTGTTTCCGCCTGCAAACGTGAACCCTAAAGCCTTGAACCCTAAACCCTAAACCCTAAAGCCTCTACCCTAAACCCCAAAAGCAACCCCAAGCCCTCGAACCTTTAAACTTCAAGCTTGAAGCCCTGCAGCCTGAACACTTGGCCCCCGAACTCGCAGCCCTCGAACCCCGAACTCCGAAGCCTAAACTCTGCCCATAAGCCCTCGTGGGACGCTTGCAGGGTTTCTTGTGCCCCTAAAGGTTTTTTACAAGTCTTATAGGGCTGTCAAAGGTCCCGGCCCTTATGTTGCGGTACCACACCGGTAAGCCTTGCAACGCCACCCACAACCCACCCCAAACCCAAAAGCTCAAGCCACAAAACCCCAAAGCCCACACCCGAGACCCCTAAAACCACCAACCTCAAAGCCCCAACCCTAAACCCCAAATCCCAGAGCCCCCCCTAAACCCCAAATCCTAAACGCTGAAGCAGGGAGACCCTCAGGCATGTCGAAAAGAGCCCTTGTCTTACTTAGCCTATTGGAGAACTTTAAACTTTTTGGCTTTACATATTTGGTCTAGCTTAAAAAGTTTGAACTTTGTTTGGGCCTGGTTATTGGAGAAGAGAGTTGTAAACAGCTTAAACCCCGAACCCTAAAGTCTCTAACCTACACCCTACAAGCAACCCCAAACCCTAAACCCTCTTAGAACGCTCATGGATCCTTTAAGGGAGCCCCTTAGAGGAACAAGCCCTAAACCCTAAACCAATGGGTCTAAAGTACCTTTAGAGTAGAATGGAGGGTTTCTATATTAGGAATTCTATTATGATTTGGGGAAGTATTCCCCATAGCAGTACTTTGGACCCTTTGGGTAACAGCCTCATCTGCCCCTTCGGCCCCCGATCCTCACAGCGAGGCCTGGCGGCTGAGCGCCCCAAGGCAACCGAAGAGGAGGCGGGGGTTTAGCGGGCTTAGGGTTCCTTCGGTTTAGGGTTTAGGGTTTAGGGGGACCCTCACGGTTTCTAAAAGGATTTAAGGGTTTAGGGTTCCGGGTTTACGGTGCAGGGTAGAGAGTGAAATGTTTCGGATTCATGTTTGGGTTTTTGGGGTGGTCTGTTGCAAGTCGGTGTTGAAGCGTTTATGCCGGTAGGTGTTTGGGGTTACTGTTGGGATTACTTTAACTGTGTCTCTGTCCGCACAGCGAACTGCGAACCTTGAAAAGGAGGTATTTGTCTTCCCAAAAAGGACGCTGCACCCCAAACCCGCAAATCCTGATTCATATATTTTTTGAAACCATAGGCACTGCTACCGTCTAAGCCGTGAAGTCGTAAAACCTCACGCAAAACCCTGCAACCCGAAAGCCTTGATAAGGGTGCTGCTGAGAGTGGCATGTCTGCAAGAAAGCGTTGCAAGTCATGATGTAGCATGCAGCCTGCCTACCAGACAACACGGCTTGGTGTAATTAACTATACTTCCCACAAGGACCCACGTATTGTACAACGTTCCAAAGTTTTTTGCGTGGGCTCCGCAAAGGGCTGAAATTGCCACTTACAGTTACAAGTCGCATATGCGTTAATGCCTTCTGGAGTTCCGATCAACGGGATGCTTGCGTCTTCGTTTGTTCCTACACGAACGGCATGATTGTCTTAACCCGAGGCACTCAGGAATCTGGCATGACACCAGAACAAGTACAACTCGCCGCGACCCGCTGCCGAATGAGCGGGACAACTTGTCCCTGTTTGGCGCTGTCTACAACCAGTCATGGATTTTAAGCTTCCACTGGCCGTTTGCCTCGCCCTAATCGAGCTGGGGCTGCATCAGACGAAAGCATGCTGATTTTTGGCGACTGTGAAATGCGCACAAGTTAGGGGACGAGGGCGCCTCTTTTCCGAAGGCGTTTCTGGCTGTGAGTTCACATCGCGCGGACCAAGACTTGTCAACCGACGAGGCATCGGGCAGGGCGCTTCGATGATCTTGGGCACGCGGATGCTGCCCAACTTGCTACAAGTTGATCGCTCAAGGACTTGCCTTGCATGATATTGAAGTCCGCCCAACAGATGAGAAGCTCTCGGAGCCAAGCCAAAGCAGGGACCAGCGAACCAGATAGTGGTGTTCGCAAACTCTCGCGCACATGGCAGCCGTAAGCATCCGCACATGCAAGAAACGCTACAGACTCCTACTATAGACATTAGACTCTGAAGCCCCAAACAACTCTGAACTTCTAACACTCCAGTCTCTCCATGATGAAGCGTCAGAACAGGACCCTTTGCCTAAAGAAACCGCCATAACCCGTAGACCCCAACGGCCCTATGCCCCTAAATCTTAAACCCCAAGCCCTATATCCTTAACACCAAGACCCTAAGCCCTTAACCCTGAACCCTAAAGCCCTAAAGCCTCGTAAACCCTGAATCTTAAAAAACCCTAAACCCTTTTTTAAGGAAAAGAGGCGCTTTAAGCAACAAAACAACACCCTTAAAGACGAAATGAACCCTAAAAGGGTTTAAAGCTCATTAACCATTATGGGAATTCATAGTATATAGGCATAAGGCCCCTACTTTTAAGGGTCATTTGGTCCTTCGAAACCCTAAACCTTGAAGCGCCCTGAGCTTCCACCGCAGGTCGCAGCGGCGAAGTTGGCGGCTGAGGTTCTCGATGAGATCTTCACCCGGAGAGTGCGGGGCCTTGCCCGCTCATGGCTGATAGGGTTTCTGTGTCATAGTTGGGCAACATTTTGCATGTTTATGGATACGTAAACCCAATAAGGAATAAACATGAGCATTTCTAATCCTATCCCAACGAACTAGGTTTAAGGGTTTAGGTTTACGAGTTTGTAAAGGCTGATTGGTTTTGCGGTCTGTGTAGGGCTTACCTTAGCCCGGAAGAGCCTATCATTTTTTAAGGACCTACTATCTATATATATATATATAATAAGGAAATCGTAATAAGAAACCCTAAACAGGTAGGTTATTCAGGGTTAAGGTAGGGTTTACAGACGTGTGATGGCAAGCAGATCACCAGTCGGGCCATCGTTTTGTTTATGGTAGAAGCCCAAAAAATGGAAACCCAGTAGCCTCAACCCCTACGAGTAATGTATAGGGAATCCCAGCACTATTCGGCCTTAATCCGATTTCCAACTTTATGGGGTTTACTGTATTGGATGTTTGGGACTTAGGGCTTGTGGGGTTGTGCGTTGAATTTAGTGTACTCTGCCCCGACCTAGAACATCCCCAGAACATCTTGCCTTGCAGCTTCATGCGGCATGTCCATCCGATACCCCAGCCCAAGAATTCCCAGGAATGACAGTTTATTACGAATGATTCCGAACCCCCCCCCCGCCAGGAATTCCGAGCATTGAGCTGTCAGGCTTTTTGAGTTTGGGCTAGGGTTTTGGGTTTAGCGGTTTAGCGTTCCAAGTTTGGGCTCTAAGGTGAGTGCTAGAGAAAGTGGCAACGAACTCTCTCATCAGCGACTTCTGCAAAGGGACATGGGCACTATGGAGCCCAGCGATGGCTCTCCGACCCAGGAGCACGCCAAGGAGGACAGCCCAGAGCCTCCAAAACCGCTTAATTAAGGAATATACCTTAAATCATATAAGGGATCCTATTATAATTTAAGGTATATTCCTTAATTAAGGGGTTTTGGAGGCTCTGGGAGCCTCCCAGCTACACTTCGGGACCTCCGAACACTAGTGACCTTTCGGCGGACCGAGCTGGTGGAAGAGTTCCCGCGCTATTTTACCCGGGCCAAGCTCATGGAACTGCGTGCTGTTGTGGACGAAGGGTATAAAGCACGATGCAAATGCATGAACATGCATTCCGTCGGCCTTTGCACGATGCCCCGAGGCTCACGCCCTCTTGAAAGATATTCAAGCCAGTGCGCAGGAATTCGGTTTAGCACTATGAGGATTCAGAGTCCCTAAACCCCTAAAGTGGGAGGGTTCACAGTGGATAATGAGAACAACACAGCCCGTACCATGAAATCCTGAACCTCCAAACCCCCAGAAAGCTAAACTTACTATCCTTCCCTAAACCCCAAACCCTAAACCCCTAAACCCCTAAACCCCTTAACCCTAAACCCCTAATCCCCAAAGCCTAAACCTCTAAACCCCCCAACCCTAAAACCCTAAACCCCTAAACTACTAAAGCCCAAAACACAGCGGAAGGGAACATCAACAGGCCAGGAGGCACTTCGAACGACGACCTTCCCAGACCGCTTAGAGGAACCCAAAAGGGATTCCAACAAGACTCTTTCCTACGGTTGATGGTATAAAGCCTGCATTACCTTAATGACCCTAGACTATGGGAATTATGGTATATTGCGTATTTTGAGCAATGCAAGATTTATATCATCAACCGTAGAACCTGGAGTAGGCCCTTATTCCCTTTTGAAGGGTTCAGGTTCCGCTATAAGCCCCTTTAAACCCAAAAGGGCACCCTTTCTGTTCCTATAGGTTACTCATGGGTCTAGTATCTCGACGTGCCTTACCCATAGGCCCCATAGTAGTGCCTCTGTAAGGTGATCCCAAAAAGGAACTTCTATGGGGACTCCAACAAGACTCTGCTTGGAGGTTCATAAGTAGGGTTATAAGTAGGGTAGCTATAGCTATAACCCATGTTCGAGGACTTGTAACCTCACTTATAACAACCCATGAACCTCCAAGTAGCCCCTAAACGGCCCTGAACCCTATACCCTTATAGAATCCCTATAGATCCCCTTAACGGGGCTCTTAAAGGCTGAACCCTTACAACTACCCCATGAACCTCCAAGCATCTCAACATGCCTTAACCCCAATAATTATTGTGGACATCATTCTCCTCCTGCCCTTAAGGTAAAGTATAAGGGATTCTAGCACGAATCCTCCTAATCCCATGTTCCAACTTTCTGGGATTCGCTGTAATACCCGAAGGGTCCACAGCACCCAATAATCAGGTATTCGGGTTTGGGATAGTAGTTATGTAGGTTCCTTTATTGGAGAGTATATGATAATTAGCTACTTTGACCCTTGGGGATAGGGTTTAGTGCTTGTAAGGTTTTGTCAGGTAGGGTTTATTATATTCAGCTTGGTGGCATCCGCCAGGGGGAATACCTTTGGTGGTTCTAGTTTTGGTGGACCGTCAGGGTTTCGGTCGAAGGCCTTAAAATTATGAACTAGGTCTTAGAAAGACACATTTCTCGCAGCGTTGTTTGCAGGTTTGGAGGCTTATTCATGGTTTCAGGCCGGGTTGGAAGTGCATAAGGTGTAAACGATGGCAGACGTCGTAATCCCAAGCCCCGAAACCGTATGCTGAACACTCAACACCAACCACTCGCTCGTACATGCCAATGAGGAGCGGCCACGTGTCCGGACCTCATCATGTTTCGGACGGGAGCTACACCTACAGGGGTCAGGATTCATATTCTAGGTTGGATTTTGGTACATTTTTTATTTTCCTTATTTGGGTTTGTAAGGGGCCCTATATATAAATATTTTTCACGATGTTTAAAGGCCAACCCAGTATTCTAATTCCGTAAACCGTACACCCTGGCCCCTAAGACATGGGGGCGGTCTGGTTCAGGGTTGGAAGGGAGTTTAGGGCATATCAGGATAAGGGTTTAGGTTCCTGGGTAGTACCCATTTGCCCTTCGTATTTTCGGGTTCAGGGCATATAAGGATGAGGGTTAGGTTCCTGGGCAGTACCCGTTTGCCCTTTTTCGGCTTTCCCGATTAACCTGGAATATTACTTGTAGGAAAAGGGGTACCCTTGTTATAAATCAGGAACTTAGGGCTTCAAGGTGCAGAATCTAGAGAGTAAACTGCCGTCTTGCAAGATCCTGGGCTCAAGATATGAAACCCGAGGTCGGAAATCTTGAACCCTTTAGGATTTAGGGTTGAGACCCTAAACCCTAAACCGTGCAGGATCCCGATTTATCATTTGAGGGTGGGGCTTTAGGGTATAGGGTTTGAGTGTGGAGGCCCTTACAGGCATGGCAACGAGGCTAATGGTGCTACAGCAACTTCGAAACAAGTAAACAAAACCCAGAGAGGTCCTATTCCCCAAGCCATAGTTCGAACGTGACTGGAGCGTCATCTTGGAATGTCTTGACTGCCGCTCTGTCATGGCCGCTTCACAGTTTTCGACAATCAACACAAGAAACGCTTTGAAAGATGATTTTCTGGTCCCGTGCGACGCAGAGGCCGAGTACCAACAGTGCTTGAGGTGGATCAAGGAAAGGCCACAAGAGTTTCGTTCTCGTCTTGTGAGAGACTTGGCGGAGTGGGAGCGGCTGCAAGACAACAGCACGCGCGGCATTGACGACGTCCCCAGCGATCTCTTGACGGGCAAGACCATTGAAACAGAATGGGGAGATGTGACTGAGTACACGATGCCACCCTGTGGAACTTTCAGCTTCCGAGGTCCCGATGACTCGATTTACTCGCATCCCCCAGGGGCCCATCATTACTACAAGCCGATGCGGAACAGGTCAACGTTGACTTGCTACTTCGTGGCCTGCAATTTTTGTCGCAACCCCTGTAAAATCTTGTAACCATTCTTATCCCTTCGAAAGCATTGATGAGCCCAAAGCCTCAAAGGCACAAGCCCCAACCCTGGGTGGGCACCTCAGTGTCACCCAGTGGCACCACAGCAACAACCCACACTTCTAGTGTCTGGCCCGGTTACACCCATAACGCAGCAGCCGGTGTCAACAGTCTGCGTCCAATGATCCCAATGCCGGCATTACAAAGAAGTTCACCTTTCCTACGTGTCGAGAAAGGGTATATTGAGGCCACTGCCGGAGCCGAGGAAGTAGAACTGTAATGACTTTAACACATTTAGCCATAATAATATGAAAACTAACGGCTTTGCCATCTGTTACGATGATGACTATGACTATGACAATGAGTATGACGATTATTGTTGTCACTTTATTATCACTACTCCTACAAATACTACGACTGTTGTTGCTGTTTTTTTATCACATACCAAAACAGTAATAATAGTCGCAGTGTTTTTCGGAGTAATGATAATCAAGTTTAACAACACTAATCGTCATAAACATTGTCATAGCCAGCGTCATCACCGCAACAGATGGTAAAAGTCTTACAGCGAATAAGCATGATAATCATAACAATCAATGTAACAATACAGTAAAAGCCAGAAAGTTGGAATATGATTATCCTAAGCCCTTTATGGTAAATCATAAGGTATCCTACCCTGAAACCATATTCCAACTTTCTGGAGTTCCCTGTAAGAATAAAAGGGGGGAAGCCACGGCCCGAGCCACCAATCATCACAAGCTCAGGGTTTAGGGCTTTGGGTTTACGGTTCTTGTTGAAGAACTTACTCTAAGGTACCACAGCGGGTATATAGAGTGAGTAAGATGGTTTTAACATACGAGGAGCAACTTGAACTAAGTTCCTAAACATGGGGGCCAGGATGGTCGTACTAAAGCCTGAACCCCTCAACGCTACTGCCTAATGGCGTCAAACTTATCCTTAGCTGCAGGGAGTTTGGAGGGCCAGAGGGCCAGTTCGGTTTAGGGTTTAGGGTTTAGGGTTTAGGGTTTAGGGTTTAGGGTTTAGGGTTTAGGGTTCAGGGTTTAGGGTTTAGGGTTTAGGTCTATAGTTGAGTCGATAACTAGGTTCCTGAGCAGTAACCTTTTGCCCTTTCATGTATCAACACCGCATAATAGGAAAGGGCTACTCAGGAACCTAGAAACCTCAGACCCTACAGTCAACACCCCAAGACGAACCCAGAGACTCCAAAACCCCTTAATTAAGGAATATACCTTAAATCCTATCAGGGATCCTTTTATAATTTGAGGAATATTCCTTAATTCAGGGGTTTTGGAGGCTCTGGGAAACATGTTGCAGGAAGCGGGGCTCCCGAACCTTAGCCGTCTTAGCCCAGTTTTGCAGAATAAGATAGCCCGATTTTCAAAATCACCCTATACAAACCTCGGAAGCTTCTGCATAAAGCCACAAACCTCTAATCTAATCATAGCCTGCCTACTCTTGCTAAGCCCATTCAAATTTCAAAGTACGTCTCAAGCTTCAAGCATCAGGCCAAGTCACTGTCGGATTTCTTCGGGCGACAGGCGCCGGGGACGCCATAGAGCCTCCAGATCGTATTCCGCCCCCAACATCTAGTACCCAGAACCCTAAACCCTTAAACTGTTTTCGACCGCCGGGTCTATCTGATTTAAGGTCAGGTTTCAGGTTTAGGGCTTGTCGGGTTTATGGTTCAGAACATAGGGTTTAGGGGTCAGGGTTCAAGGGCTAGTGGGGACTACGGTCTAGGGTGTCGGGTTTGGGGTGGGGCCCGGGTACCCAAGACTCCAAAGACGGTTAATTAAGGAATGTACCTTAAATCATATTAGAGATCCTTCTATAATTTAAGGAATATTCCTTAATTAAGGGGTTTTGGAGGCTCTGGGTATGCTATCCTAAAACCTAAACCTCAACTCCAGGGTCTGCAGAAATAGTAAAGATGTATTTCTTAGTTTTCTAGATGGGGGTTTCCGAAAATGAGAGGTACCTTATTTTGTGGTCCTTATAATAAAGATCCTACTCGTTAGGGTACTACAGTGAATAGGGGTTCCCTACTTTACAGAGGCCGCCCTGAATGAGTACCAATACTGTTCTGGGGGTTAGGGTTTAGGGTTTAGGGTTCTTTTGTAGAACCCAGAGCCTCCAAAACCCCTTAATTAGGGAATATTCCTTAAACTAATATAGGATTTAAGGTATATTCCTTAATTAAGGGGTTTTGGAGTCTCTGGGAAGTATCCTCTGCCCCCCTCATGCCCCAGAGCCGCAGAACGGCGCACGCAATATTTTACCTCAAGAAAACACACGTGTCTGAAGACAAGCTTCGAAAGTAACATGCATGCCGACTTAAGCTACAACATGAGCGTCTACCCGAAGAATGGTAGAGGAAACGCGCGACTCAAGGAGCCGCGCGGGTTGTCATAGTTTCTAACTAGGCGATAGTGTCTCGAATGGTTTAGGGCCAGGTTAGGGTATAGATTAAAGCTTCAATTTCACTGAAACTTGAACTGAGTGTATTGTTTTGACGTTCTTTTGGTGCCTACCGTTCCTGTGTTTGTTTTGTTCTTAGGGTTCCGAGTTAGGGCTTGCGGATTCCTTTGGAGCTTAAGTTGTGTTGTTGAGGATTCTGTGCCTAGGTTGTCACATATTTGTTGAATTTGTTGCCGACATTAATGTTGAAGGCCCCTGTGTTACGCAAGTTACTGACTTGTCGGCCGGACTTCGCGAAACTCCCATACTCTACTAGCATCCTAATATCCCTACGGAAGTGGGTCGAGAGTTTGGTGTTCAGTGTATATACCGTGGCCTCAAAGGTACATGGACAGTTCTCTAAATCAGGGTCCCGTTCTAGGTCCTCAAAAAATTATTAATTGCGGCACTTCTGTGAAAGGGACCCCCCTAAACCCTATATAAACCCTAAACTCCCTAACCCTAAACCTTAAACCCGAAACTCTACAGAACGGGACCCTTGGCCTCAGCGGTACATGCTGGATGGGAACCCGGCCAACCTGCTCCACTCTCCCCGGTTTCTGTTAAGTTAAGCTTACCTTGACGACGGCGGCTGCTCCTACTACTGATGCTGCTGCTTAGGGGTTTAGGGTCCAGGGGCTTAGGCGTTTAGAGGGTTTAGGGGCTTAGGGATAGGGCTTAGGAGCTACCATGACGACTGCTGGGGATGTTGCTGTTCTGAGCCGCAGCTGTCTTCTGCCTATCGTGCTGGGAGCCGCTGCCAAGACCGGAGACCCTAAACCTCAGAGGTTTCAAAAGGTGGGATGAAGGCAGGCAGCATCACGGATCCGTTATCTAAGGATTTTTCTCGGAGATTATCCCACCAGTATCCTACCTACCTTCATCCCACCTTTGAAGCCCTTTCACAACCGTAGCAGCGTGACCGCAGGTAAAAGGCGACATCGTCCACGGCTGCGGCCCCGGGAGCGTATGGCATCTTGTGGCTAGGAAAAGGGGTCTCGGATTTAGGGGTAGGGGTTTAGGGTTTAGGGTTTATAGGGGTTGGGGGTTTAGGGGTTAGGGATTTAGGCCTTTCGGGGTGTAGGCCTTGGGTTTAGGGGTTAGGGGTTCGGGGGTTAAGGGGTTTAGGGTTGGAGTTTAGTTTAGGGGTCTGGGTATGGGAGTAGCTTTCCCTTAGAGTCCATCTATATAACATTCTGCCCAAGTATCCGCCCAAAGCCTGTTCTATGGCGCAGTATGCACTTGCCGGAATGCCCGAAATAGCTCTAGTGACTTTAGGCCTTACATAGAGGATCAGAAAACTCACACTCAGCATGCAAAAAGTAGAGTTATGCGGTGTGCCCTCATCGGGGTTTACCCCGCTTGCAACCTGCTTGCACTTTCCCTGATCTTCTAAGTAAGGTTCCCTTTCGGGGTGTCTGGGGTCAGGGCTTGAGGGCTTGAGGCGTCCCGTTTGGAAACAACGATCCGTGAGGGCCTGGTTCTCTGAGGCACTCTTAGGCGAGGCCTCCCAATGGGCCCTTTTTCCCTTTTTGTCGTCCCAGGTTCCTTATGAAGCTGCTCAATACCCAAAACGGAGCCCTTTTTTTCCCAGGTTACTGGGCATCCTAGTAGGGCTTCTTCTATATGTGACTGACTTCTTAAATGGCGACCGTTCCAAGCCAGCGTGTGTTCAATCCGGCACAGCTTAAAAAACTGGCTTAACAGCCCCGTCATGGGAAGTAAGAGAACCCATCTAGCACTACGCTTTTGTACAGTTGCCCTGCACAGGAAAGGCGTGTCGCTTCGGGTTCACGCTCATGGGAAACACCTTCAGCGAGGAAGAGCCGCCCCAAGGACTCTTCCCGAGCCGAGGGCAAATGCTCCGAACTGTTGATGTTGGGAGACATGTGGTACCGCAAGATTTGCAAGTTCTACCTGCATTGAGGTCATCAGAAGAGAAGCTATGAATCTGGAGCAAGACCTCCGACTTGCGGCACTGCTCCGGCAGATGGAGCTGCAGGGCATCCCCGTACCGATATGGAGCTCCCTGCGCAAAGCACGGCTCAGAGGTTAAACCGAAGCAGCTGCTTGAGCCCTCACCTTCAGCCTTCGACGCACTGCTTGAGCCCTAAGCCTGAAACCTGCAAGCCCTAAACCATAAGCCCTGAACCCCGGTCATCGCCCTGAACCTACTCAATGCTAAGCTTTCAACCCGCAAAGCCTACCTGTGGATTCCCAAACCTACTGTTTTGAGGGTTAGACCCTCTAATTAAGGGGTCATAACCTACTATTTTGTAGGGTTTGGTGTTACAGGTAAATCTTAAGACCCCAAACGCTACACCTTAAAGCCAGGAGCCTTAAATCCAACAACAGCTTTAAACCCTAAGCTCTGACCCAAGAACCCCAAGGCACCCTAAACCCTAAAGCCCTAAAGCTCGAAACCTGAGCCGACATGCCACTGGACCCAACCCCTAACACCTGTCTAGGAGTTGGGTCTACTACTAGGGTTTAGTGTTTGGGGGGGTTAAATAATTTCCTATCTTATTTCTCGGGTTCCTTATGAGTATAATATACCCGCAAGCTCAGTTCTGAATATTCAGGCCTGCACGGTGCGGCTGGAAAGTAGGACTTCGACGTGCCAGATGTGCCTTCGAAGGTTTTAGGCCCAGGTTTGGGGTTTGGGAAATAGGGGTTTAGAGTTTATCGGGTTTAGGGGTTGTTTAAGAAACTCGGTTTTATTGGATCCAAGTGCCCTCTGTCTGGTTGAGTTATGTGCAACTCGAATTTCGATACTAAGTAGGGTAACTGGGTAGCTATAGTTATAACCCATATTTCAAGGGACTTATACCCCCATGGGTTATAACTATAGTGACCCTACTTATAACCCCACTTATAGCTACCGATAAACCTCCAAGTAGACGTGATAGTACACCCCGATGTGAGCCACTCCCCTAGGTCCCCAAGTCGTAACTCCAAGCCTTGCAGCCGTCGAGACCCTTATAGCCAGTTTGGGGTTTAGGGTCTATAAAGAGTATAGGGTTTAGGGTTTCAGAGTCCGATCCTTACAGACGGCTTGGGGTTTAGGCTTTAAGTTTAGGGTTTCGGGCTTCAGAGCCCTTGCGCCCTACTCAAACCTATGTCTCCAGGCCCTTTTCTTCAATCCCAAGTAAGAGCCCTACAAGCCCATGTCGAAACGATTGATGGACATAAATCCTGCATGACCCATAATAAAAGGAATATACCATAATTCCCATAGTTTAGGGTCCTTAGGGTAATGCAGGATTTATATCATCAACCGAAGGACACTCCATACCCCAGAAAGGCCCGATGAAGCAAAGAGCAAACTGTTCGAACCTGGCAAGCACGAAGCCTCAAATGGGTGCTTGTCAAAAGTAAGGTCCCTTTTTGGGAACCCAAAATATTAGGTGCCGTACTATATTGGGACCCAAAAAGGGACCATAATTTTGACAACCACCCATATAACTCTTAACCATTGAGGTCCCGATGCGATGGAACCTGTATAGTAGACCCCATAGAAACTGTTCGAGCTCGAGGAACCTCCCTTTCTTTACATGAGCCCCTGAAAGAGCCTCATTCTTATACTGTAGGGGCCTTAATAATTAGAACAGGGTTTTGGGGGTTCCTTACGATGACTATAGTAAAATCAACCCCAAACCCTATTAAAATTAGGCCCTACAGCAACCCCCAATGTCCTGAGGCATTGAGCCGCGCCCCTTTAAGCTTGAGCTCGAGATGCTGAAGCATCCCGCTGCCAGGGGGCCCAGTGGGGTTCAGGATTGCAGAAATGGGAAGTTGCAATATTATTAATAATGCTGATATCAAAAGTATTAGAATAATAATCGCTGTGGCCCACTGTTTGGGGTTCGCAGTCGTTCTTGTCTTATGTGTGCTTTTTCCGTCGGAGAATGAGCAGAAATAGCGTGTCCTTGTGGTTCTTGTACAAGTATATTACGGCTTCAGAAGTAGGGTTGAGCGTTTCGGGTTTAGGATTTGGTCCGGTGCGTAAGTTGTGGTTTTGGACGTAGCATATTGGGTTTGAGGGTGTAGTGTAGGGTTGTGTTGGGTTGGAGGAATTCAAGCTTAAGATTTGCCACAACCCCACAACCGAAATCCCGCAAGCTTCTTTTCTTGAACCGCCCGAACCTGAAAGGCCAAACCCAAGCAACCCTGGTTCGCGTATTATGGACATGTGGGAGTTAGGATTAGGGGGACCCTTGGGGATATAGACCCTCTCAATAAGGCCCCTTTTAAGAGAGCCAGAAGTAGGGTTCAGAAGGGGTACCCTTTGAGGGGTCTCCCTCATAGTACTACCTAACCTTGGCATCTCAACCCTGACTGCCAAACCCAAACCCTAAACCCTGAACTCTGACCCCTCAGTCGTAACGGGCATTCCAGACTCCCCTTGGGCAGACGGAAAAGAGGGTTCAAAAAAAAAGAAAAAAGAACTCTGAACCATGAGCCTTCAACCCCGATTACAGAAAGCCCTAAACTCGAAACCCTTGGCCTTTCCCAAGGGTCCAAAGGACCCGATAACTAGGTACTCGGTTTTTAGAATAGTAGCTATGTAGGTTAGGATTTCGGAGAGTATATGATTATTAGGTACTTGGACTCTTGGGGTTTAACCCTAAACGCCAATCACAGAAATCGACAGTGCGACAGCAAGGCTGATCTGATTACTCCGGGACCTGGCCATAAGTGTTTATCCCAAGGGTCCAATTACCCAATAAGCATATACTCTCCGAAATCCTAACCTACAGAACTACTATTCTAAAACCGAATACCTAGTTATTGGGTCCTTTGGACCCTTGGGGTTTATCCCAATATTAATGGGTCCATGAATTGTTTTTGACATGATGTCTGAACCTCTGGGGTGCACTCGCTCATGCATGTCCACGAAGACCTGAGCAGCAAGCCACTCTGTGACTGCCTTGGTCCATGACGGTTTAGGGTTTAGGGAGTCCATGTATCCAAATAATATGGGAGTTTCCGAAAATTAGGGGTACCTTATATTGGGGGTCCTGATAATAAGGATCCTACTATTTAGGGGGTCCCCTATTTTCGGAAACTCCCATATGGACTCTGGCTTTCAAGTAGCCCCTACTGAGGTACTGTGGGGCCAACGTATGTTCTAGTTGCATACATGGACCCTTAGGGTATTAGGGTCAGACATATGGTAGCCCCAGAAACAGACAGAGTACGAGTACTTACACGCCTTGTCTGAAGAGTACTTCGCAAGTCGTCTCATCTCCAAGTCAGCCTTACAGCCATTTTCTTCGTGACCCGACGCCCTACCCAAGATCCCTGAAACCCTAAACACTTTGAAACCCAAACCCTGGCAATTTCACAACTTAATGGCCCTGAAATCTACAAGACCCCAAACCCTAACCCCAAGGATCCAAAGGACCCAATAATAAGGTACTCGGTTTTCGGATAGGAGAAATGTCAGGTTAGCATTTTGGAGAGTATAAGATGATTATTAGGTACTTGGACCCTTGGGGTAACTTGAACACAGGATCAGGACAATAGCCCTCATGCCGAGGCCGTTGCACCCTAAAGGCTAAACTCTGAACCCCAAGCTCTTAATTGCAAGCCATCAGTGGAAAAAAACCTAGGATGCCCAGTAGTACCATTATCCCCTTTTTGTAGTCTTAGCTTCCTTGTAAAGTTACCGATTGCCAAAAGGGGGCCCTTTTTATTCCCAATTAGCTTACTGGGCATCCTAGAAACCCTGAACCCAGAAGCCTTCCACCACAGGGTGGTCCCTCCGTGTGGTCCCGCGCTGGAGGGCCCAGCTGGGTTTGCTGCATCGTTTAGGGAAGGCCCTAATTCGAGTTTCCGAAATTAGGTGTGCCTTATTTGGGTGTCCTTGTAATAGGGACCCTGGTATTTAGGGTACTATATTAGGTTCACTCCCAAATGATGTAAAAAGCATCCATGGCAGCAATGTATTAGTAATACTCACAATAAGAAGACTAATCAGCTTAGTTGTATTTGTAATCATTCTGGAGTGTCGGGTGTTGGATTTTTCCACATATTTTTGTAGTAAAGGTCTGGGGGCTATTTCCTTTCATCGCCCTAATTGAACATCTACCTGGTTTCCTTATATATGAGTCATTGGAGAGTTAGGTTATTCAAGGTCCAGGTAGGTTATGAATACCCCAAGCCCTACCTGGACCCTAAGGAACCTACCTTTTTTAGGGTTGATTTCTTTATATAAGTCCTTAAAAAGCTAGGTTACGTGGGGTTAAGGTAGACCCTAAAAGCTCTAAACTCTAAACCCTAGCTGCTCTGCAGTTGACAAAGAGCCCATATCAACAGAAAACAAAAAACCTAAACCGTACCCTAGGCAGGAATGAAGAGTCCGGTCAGGCTTTTCGAGGCGTCAGCAGGATTGCAATCAAGGAGTACACACTTCTTGGCTTACGGGGCTGAGGTTCTGGGTTCTGGCTTTCGTCTGTAGCTTAGGAGCTGAATAGGTCACCTTCAACCTTTCGGGGCTCGGATAATCATACTTAATTTACCAGCAGGAGCTCAACCCTTTCTTGGGCGAGGATACTCGGCCCCTCGGGTGTGGGGGGGGGGGGGTGTGTCTTGACGGCCTCCCGGTGACGCTGGCTGAGCCCTACAGTGAGACCAATTTCCACAGTGCATAAATTCCTCAAGACCATGCACACGTCTTTTCTGGCGGCCTGAGGTAGCATCATGATGCCTTCTCTCGCTCAGCCGCCTTGTTTTCCTCCCGGCCTGTCAAGAGGCTACATAGGTTTTGGCGGAAGCACAACTTCGGTGCACAGCTTTGCTTTTGATGAGCCCATGTTTTCCAATGAGATTCTCTAGCAACCCTTTCCAAGGCGCCATTGACTCCTGGGTTGCCAGGAGACGAGCTAGCAGGCTCACAGCACAACAGGTAGGACACCGGACCTGGCCCGGAGAACACGCACGTCAGTTCTTTGGGTACTGGGCATGCAGCCAGGTATGAACCCAAAGCTTACATTCCAATCGCGCTCATGCTTCAAGTCAGAGGACCACAGTGGCACTTTGCCAACAAGGACCTCATCAAGAGACTGCCTGGAACGTGGGCAGACACTAGCCGCTTCATCCAGCTAGCGTGTAGGATACAAGCCTTAGAACCAGGTATACCTGCGATACTCCTTGTTACAACATAGTATTTGAGCCTACCCGCACCCTGATTATGCAAGGACTTACATGAGGAAACCATCATAAGGAACCCTGAAAAGAGTAGGTTCTTTCTGGTGCAGGTAGAAGCCTTACCCTAAACCCCTAAACCCTACAACCCTAAACCCTGAAACCCTACAACTTATCCTGAACCTTTAAACCCTACACCCGTAAACCCCTTAGCCCTACAACCCCTAAACCCCAAACCCCAGCCTACAACCCTAAACCCTGAACCCCTGAACCCTATTCTCTCCTAGAACCCTTCTGGATCCCCTTACAGGAACCCTATAAACCCTAGACCATAACACCCTGCAGCCCTACTAAAAGCCCTATGCCCAATGCCATGAAGCTCTATAGAGCCCCTTAAGCTGCAGAGAAGCGTTACCCCCCAGAGGCTCCAATACCCCTTAATTAAGGAATACCCCTTAAATTATAGTAGGATCCCTAATATGAATTAAGGAATCTTCCTTAATTAAGGGATATAGGAGTCTCTGGGCCCTAAAGCCCCTAGGCCCTAAACTTAAACCCCTATAGAAGCCCCTATAATGGAACGCTTAAAGCCTTCAAGGACCCATATTTAAAAGCCTCTACAAGAACCCTATTCTAGCAGTATTATGGAAGCCCCATACCCCTAAGCCGCTTAGGGCCTCGTGGTCGGCTGTGGCCTCGGCGGTCAGACAAGTGAGGTCGACTGGAAGGCGCCTCTCTCAGTGATATGGGGGTTTAGGGGTTTAGGGGTTTGGGGTTTAGGGTTTTTGCGGTTAGGGGTTCAGGGCTTTAGGGCTTTAGTGACATGTAGGGTTCAGGGGTTTAGTGGCATGTAGGGTTCAGGGGTTTAGTGACATGTAGAGTTTAGGAGTTTAGTGACATGTAGGGTTTAGGGTTAGGGGTTTTGGGGTTTAGGGTTTAGGGGTCTGCTTGAGGGGATTCCATACTACTGCTAGAGTAGGGTTCTTGTAGAGGCTTTTTAGATACGGGTCCTTGAAGGTTTTAAGGGTTCTATTGTAGGGGCTCCTATAGTTATACGAAGGCATTCAACGGACTCCGTTAAGGGCTCTCTAAGGTTCTCTATAACTCGGTAAGGCCTTCTCGCGGGCTTGTGTAAATTTTTGTCGGGGTCTGAAGAACTAGTGGTATCCTTCCTAGGGCTTCTTGTTATGGTGCAAATAGATTACACCAGAACCCCACTCGCATCATCACGGTAAGGCCCTTGCATTGGCTGCTCGGTATACAGTAGAAGCCAGAAAGTTGGAACATTATTAGCTTCATGCTCTTAAAATAAAGTATAGGGAATCCCAGCAAGAATACTCCTAAATCTATGTTCCAACTTTCAGGGGTTCGCCATAGCCCGGTTAAACTGAGGGCTCTCAGAGATTAGGATTTTGGTTTTGGGTTTAAGGTTTAGGGCTTGGGGTTGCGGGAAAAGGTTTAGAACTTAGGGCCTCAGGTTTATGGTTAAGGCTTCAAGGCTATGAGGCGACTTACCTGTATAGTGTGTACCCTAAACCCTAAAACCCTAAACCCTAAACCTAAAACCTAAAACCCTAAAACCCTAAACCTAAAACCCTAAACCCTAAAACCCTAAACCTTAAACCCTAAACCTAAAACCCTAAACCCTAAAACCCTAAACCTTAAACCCTAAACCTAAAACCCTAAACCCTAAACCCTAAACCCTTATCAGCCTTAAAACACTGCTAGCACCAGAAACCATGGACTCACTGCCAGAGGTAGCTGGGGCCTTTCAGGATTCACGGGGCTTGAGGTCAGGGTTCAGCGGGCGTCATTTTGTGAGCTTGCCCCAAGGGTCCAAGTACCTAATAATCATATCCGAAATCCTAACCTACATAACTACTGTCGTAAAACCGAGTACCTAATTAGGGGGTCTTTTGGACACTTGGGCTTACATGAGGTCTGCGCCCATGCGTATGCAGTACCGAGCGAGCCCTACACTACACCTCAAGCCCTGACGCCGGAAATCTTTCAAAGCGCACCCCTAGACCCAAGAGCCCACTGACCCAATACACGGCTCTGAAGAATCCGGAAAAGCGCCTACTATAACTGTACTCTAATATACGCTAAACTCTGCTCTCATTGTTTAGGCCCCGGCTAAACATTTGTGCCTTAAACTACCAAACCCTACTTATTTTGTAGGTTCTTATCTTCAACCCTAATACAAAAATTCATAGGGACCACACAAAAAACTGGGCTAGTATATATACTATGGACTCTAAACACCCAAAACCCCTAAACCCCCAAACCCTAACCCCCAAACCCTAAACCCCAAACCCTAAACCCCAAACCCTAAACCCTAAACCCAAAACCCCCAAACCCTAAACCCTAAACCGTTGGGGATTTGTAAGTCCTCCGGTCCAGGAGCCTCGACTTGTTCTCTTCGCTGTTCTCGACGAGGAAGCGTATGAGGCCGGGTTTTTCGGGTTTTAGGGATATACCCCTAAGTCCTTTAAGGGTTCCTTTGAGGGATCTACAGGGTTTAGGGTTTTAGGGGTTTCAGGGGTTCAGGATTAAGGGGTTTAGGCGTTTAGGGTTTGGGGTTTAGGGGCTTAGGATGAAGGCTTTGGGATTGCTTAGGGCTTAGGGTTTCCTTCTACAGCGTACCTAAATTGAGGGGTTCTTTCAGGGTACCGTAAGGCACGCTTTGCTGGGGTTTTGGATTTAAAAGTTTGGGCTGTAGGATTTCCGTGGGATTTGTTCGCGCGTAGGGCTTAGTGGGACGTTTTGTGGAGCTTTACAGGTTTATGTTTAAAGGTTGTATAGAGTTCTGGGCTAAGGGCTGTTTATCGGAAGTTGACTTATAGTATTGTATGTTTCCTCATCACGTTTGACATGAGAAGGGTTACCATTACCGTGGGCTTATTTGGGTTTTGAGGATTCAGCTAATATTCACATGGTTCTGGGACAGATTGAAATCCTGCCGCTTCCTTTGCTGCTTTGAGTGCTTCTGCTTTCGAGCACTTTTGTCATTGGTGCTGCTGTGACTTTGGCACCCAGCGTTTGCCTGAGCCTGGAATGAAGTTTGTATCGGGTGTTATGCCGTTGCGCGATCCCAGGGAGGCTCGTGGAAGCCAAGATGTGGATCCGGGTCTTGCACTCGCTCGTGCTGCTCTTCTTCTGTCGTGTGGTGACCGCACGCCGTTGTGACACCAGGTGCTGCGCGGGTGAGTGTCAGCCGGTCAGCACGAGTAGTGCTTTCGGAATAGTTGCAGGCGCATGGGTGGTTGTATCTAAGTAGACTAGGGAAAACTTCCGGAAGATTCGACGAGTTCGGTATATGCATACACACACAGAGAGTGTGTGCATGTTCATATATGTATGCACCTGTGTCTATGTAGACATACACATTTACATATTCATGTACATGTACTTATACATGTACGTAGTTATATATATATATATATACATATAAATTATATAAACACATCCAAGCATTTGCTCATGTTTCAATACCTGCTCTTGTGTGTATGAAACTCAATGGCTGTATGGCTGTCGCTACTGCGAGTACTTATACCCCAAGTACAGGTGCACACAGCCACCATACCTGTACAAGCAGCATAGCGCTGAGCATTAGCCCCAGTGCATAGACAGGCTGGGGTATTGACGGCGGGTTTGTCGTGTCGCTTGGCACAGAGTGTCTAGACTAAGTGCAAGAGTGGCAGAAGCAGCGTGTTGGGTTTAATGGGTGGCTCAACTGGTAGAGATAGGGTTGGTGTACATAAGTTCTGCAGAAATTATCTGGAAGAGCGGACCTACTTACATTAAATGAGGCTCCTTTGTTGTTGGTAGATTGTCCTGACTAAGCTGTAAAACTTGCCTAAAACCCTACATAGGGGGGAAAAGCATCACGGGGCCAGGTCCCTGTCGCCAAACCGTTATGTCCTTGCAAGCCTACATAGGTCACCTCCCGATGCTCGACCGTTACATTTGATCCCTCTGGTTCGTGTCTTAAGTGTCCAAGTACAGTAGACACCTACTTCCTCAATAACCACCCTACATTACTATTGTCTTATACCCAATTGCAGAATTGCTGCTTCTTTACAGTACCCGTACGGCTAAAACCCCGGAATTGTCAAGGCGGCAGCCAAAGAAGAGGCCCTTGACGTCGGGCGGAACTTGACGCTTCTGCCGGAGGTTGGGTACATTCGTACGGGATGGGGCGATCGGATGTAGGACACTAGGCCTTTGCGATGGACGCAGAGTATCCAGCTGAAACTAGACACATTCTGAGAGCTAAAGAGCCACGGATGTGCCTAAAGCTTAACAACGTTGCGTGGTGGCGGTTGCGTGAGCTTTGATGAGACTTGTAGGTAGTCTCCTTGGGATTCGAAAACGGTTTTTTTGATAAGTCTCCTGGTCAGTTAAGACTTGAGTAGGGTGATGCAGATCTGGAGATTCTTCAGGGCTAAATCCCAAACCCTTCGCCAATAAACCAAGGACCCGAAACCCAAAACCTAAACCCTGAACCCTGAAAGCGCCTAAACCACGGCCCTGAAGCGAAACCCTGAACCCTGAATCCAGACCCTATAAACCCTAGACCCTAGACCCCATAAGCCCTAAGCCTTACACCTTAAACCCCAAGCCCCAAGCCCAAACCTAACCCCTGAACAATAACACGGTCGTTGCAGGGGTTGGGGTGATGGAGTTTTGGGTTTAGCGGGTGTAGGAGTTTAGGGGTTAAGGAGTTTACGGGATAAGGAAACAGGATCAGGGGTTTAGGACTTTAGGGGTTTATAGGTTTACCCATAGGCCCCATAGTAGTTCCTGTTTGGGGTTCATAAATAGAGTATTATCTACTTTTGGGGCCTAGGTGTAGAGGTTCACCCATAGGGTCCAAAGTACCTTTATAGTAAGTTGTAGGGTTTCTATACTTGGAATTACTAATATGATTTGGGGAAGTGTCCCCCGTAACAGTACTTTGGACCCTTTGGGGAACAGTAGGATCTTTATTGTAAGGACCCCAAAATAAGGTACCCCTACTTTCGGAAACTCCCATTTATAAGCATAGCTACCCTACTATACCCTACATAAGGACCCTTTGGGTCAGGAAGTTTGGGGATTTGCGGCTTCAGTGGCCGCTCGCCGAGCCGAATGCGGATGTGGTACCTGCGGATGGTCTCATACCTGAAGGACCAAATGACCCTTAAAAGTAGGGGCCCTATACCCATATACTATGAATTCCTATAATGGTTAATGAACCTTAAACCCTTTTAGGGTTCATTTCGTCCTTAAGGTAGGAGGCCATCATAAGGATTGAGTATCGGGGCCTAAGTAATTGCCAATACTATTTTGGAGGATTCCTTCAAAGGGGTCTATAAGGGCTACTATAATCATAGGAGGCCAAAAGGTGTTTTAGCCTATGGGGCTATGGGGGTTCCCATAATAGGGTTCATATATTAAGGAATCCCTATCCCAAGAATCTTAACCCCCCCTGTTGGCCATCATGGTCTGCCGGTTCGGTCTAGAGGCCTAGCAGACTCCTAGCATTCAGGGGCTGGATGCTCGGGAACGAAGGAAGGGCGCTTCTTGCCCAGTGGCGACGAGCGATAGACATCGCTAGCCGATGCCCGAAGCTCCTGTGATTCAAAACGCGAGGGTACCCCATTCCTGAAGGACCACATGACCCTTAAAAGTAGGGGCCCTATACCCATACATATACTATGAATTCCTATAATGGTTAATGAACCTTAAACCCTTTTAGGGTTCATTTCGTCCTTAAGGTTTGTTGTGGGTTTGTATGACGAGGCGTCACAGCGCATCGACCGCTACACTTCCAGATCGCGGCCCACGAAGGGCACGCTGAGGCATCGAGTACCCAGAGCCTCCAAAACCCCTTAATTAAGGAATATACCTTAAATTATAATAGGATCCCTTATATGATTTAAGGTATATTCCTTAATTAAGGGGTTTTGGAGGCTCTGGGTATATCTTCAAGATCCCTGCCTTGTGGATGGGCCGCAACTCGCACCCCCTGGCTCAGTGAGGCAACCCACAAGCGTCGGACTCAACTGTGGCAGCAAAAGGCTTCCCGGTGTAATGTATAGGAACCTTTTATTAGGGTTCCTATAAAGGGCTCTATAAGGGATCCTTAAGGGGATCTATAAGGGATCTATAAGGGTTTTAGGGTCTACAGTAATCTAGGAACCTGATTAAGAAACACTGGGCCGATAACCCCAAAATAGTAGGCTTCAATATTGGGAACCCTAATAAAGGCCCAGGGTTTCTTCATCCTACATTATTATAGCACCCTTATAGATCCCTTGTAGTAACTCTTATAGAGCCCTGTCAAGGAACCCTAATACGGGCCCAAGGTTTCTTCATCCTACATTATTGTAGAACCCTATAGATCCCCAAATACCTTTTAAATCCCCAAATCAGGTACCCCTCATTTCGGAGACTCCCACATCCTGCTACTTCAAGACCGACGCCAACCCTCCTATAGTAAGGTTTAGGGTTTCAGGGTTTAGGGTTGAGGGTTTACGTCGCAGAGAACCTTTAAAGGACCCAGTGACGGAACCCGACTCCATTCTTGACGGCACCTTCTGAAGACCATGCAAACCCTCCTCTGAAATCATTCTCAATTTGCCCAACGCTGAAAACAAAGCCTGACCTTGACCCCAAAGAGCCTATCTATTCAAGGACTTATATAAGGAAATCATGATAAGGAACTCCAAAAACGTAGTTTATCCCGGGTTAAAACCCTACAAAACCACCAAAATCTGGCAAGGGGCAGCTCCTTCAAAGTGGGGCAGTGAAGGCTGCGGCATGCAGATGACATGTTAGCTTACCACTATGGGCTATTAGACCTTATGGGTACCTTAATCTACCCTTAATAGGGTCCTAATAGGGATCTTTAGGGTCGAATAGCCCATAGTGGTAATGAATAGTAATGAATAACAGGGTCTTGGGTTTAGGGTTTTCGGGCTTGGTTCAGAAACTGGTGTTTCATGAAAAGAGGCTACCAAAAGAGCTCTTGTTGGCTGCTGCCTCTACGGTTTCTTTTGGTTGTTGTTGCATGTTGGGGATCAGCGTTTAGGGTTTGTTCGGATCAACTAATTATGTTCTTTGCGAGCACTGCAGTCACATGACATGGAGCTCACCTGACCTCACTGCTACACCTTCCAGGGTTAAACAAAAGCTCAGCCTCAACCCGCGGCTGAGTCCTAGCCGTGCGAAATTTTGCGTAGCTTTCTCTCCAAGCTGGCGGCGTGCACGCTGCCAAGTTTGAACCTTGTCGTTTGATGTTTACCGGTTTAGGCTTTAGCTAGGATGCCCAGTAGTACCCTTATTCCCTTTTTGTAGTACTAGGTTCCTTATAAAGTTACCCAATACCAAAAAGAGAGGCCTTTTTATTCTTAGGTTACCGGGTATCCTAGTTAGGGTTTGACGAGTTTGTTGGTTCTGTCGTGTTTTGGCTTCAGGGTCTGGGGACTTGCACAACGTGGCCTATGCGACTTCTATTTCCTGCTGTTAGTGTCCTTTTTGTCATTTGCATTTTGGGGTCCCCTTGTGAAAACTGCAAAGTAGAAGAATGGTATTGTTATAGAGGGGCTGCTCACACTCAGATACCTAGCTTTTTAGCGATGGCTGACCATATGAATTCGAAGCCCCTGAGCCCTAAACTGCAGCAGCATGACAAGATACAGCCTTCAATCTCGACCTTAAACCTACGGTCCATGGTACCTATATGGGTAGTTTGAAATTTTAGGTTCCTAAGCTAGTGCGCACCTTATAAAGAAGGACCGCAAAAGGGACCCTAGCTACCCATGTAGTGTTTACTTCGGCCGTCAACTTGAACCCTAACCCGGGACCCTAAATCCCAAACCCTACACCCTAACCGGCCCTAACCCTCTAAGCGCTTTGAGGCCGTTGCGGTTTCAGTTCCGCGCCGACGTCTAGCCCCACAACGTCGAAGCAGAGAGAGTTGGGCTCAGCCGTTGGAAGCGGGGGGGCGGGGGAGGAGTTAGGGTTCCGCGAAATGATTTTGAAAACTTCACGAAGGAGTTCTTTAGGGGTCTAAGGCTTGTGGGTTTTGGAGTTTAGGCTTTATGTCTTTAGGGCGGAGAGTTTGGGGCTTATGGGTTTAATTAGGGGTTCACGGCTTCTGGGTTTAGGGGGTCAGAGTTTTGGGGCTTATGGGTTTAGGAGTTCAGGGCTCAGGGGCTTAGGGGTTTAGAGCTTAGTGGTTGAGGAATTCTGCATAGGACCTTTGCGCGATTCAGGTTCAGGATTGCAGCTTGAGCTTCAAGCTTTTTGCAATTTCAATATAGGGGCCTTAATACTCGTAGTTACCTATACTATTTTGGGTGTTCCTTAACATAACAGTGTAATGGGCCCCAAAACCTTATTCTAATTGTTGAGGCCCCAATATATCTGTATTTGGTGTCTGCATGGCTCTGCACTGTTGAGAGCCTAGGTTGTCTTCTTTTAGGCATCGAGAAGGTAAAAGCTTTCTGTTGCAACGCCAGGGGGAATGTTTCCGGCATATGGAAACTGAGAATGTAACAGGCTGGTTATCACGAGGCTACCTTTGGCGTCAAGGAGGATCATAGTAGGGATCCGAGAGACAAAGCCCTTGGAGAAAGGGGTTGTTGATCCACAGCATAAGGATACGATGAGAAGCGATTGTTTCGAAGTCGCCTCGAGTTGCAGGAGTTTGCAGGCTTACGATTTTTGCTGTAGGTAATGTAGAGGCCTTGTGGATTCCACTGTGATGTAAGGTAAACTCCTGAAACAACTTCTAAATCACCCAGCCAAAAAAACTGGACCATGCGCAATCTGAGGGCTAAAGTGTAGGGTTTGGTTAGGGTTTATGGTGCTTCTGGGCTTGCGGTTCAGAAGGGATCAGTCAGCAAATCGCGAGATTGAGTTACCACATAGGACGTAATGCTGTGCAATAGCCCTAACGTCAAAGAAGAATAACACCCGTTTTGAAGAGAACTGGCCGTTAAATCCGCACCTTGCTGAGAGGCAGGCTTAAACGATAGTAAATGCACTCCGTCCCAAGGTTACTTGTTATAGCTATACTAGAAAAGTAAAACCCAAAGCCTTACTTTAAACATTACGGCTCCTAAAGTACACCCCCAAGCCTCAAACCGCCACTTGAGGACGAAGCCCGAACCTGCAGGTGGCGACGGCTGTGATGTGGGGCTGGGGTGTGGGGTGTGGAGCTTTGTGGCTTACCCATGTAGTCTCCATAGTAGTTCCTTTTCTTGGCCAACCTTTCTTCATACTGTAGGATCCTAGCCATAAAGCTGGCTAATCAAAACAGGCAACTACAATGCAAGCTATGCCTTCTGTAGGTTCCTACTATACACCCGAATATGGCTTTCATAGGGCCCTACGAAGAAGCAGGTTCTGGTAGCTCAAGGTAGGCAGGGCAGCAGATGGACCCCAGACCATGAATCTTCAAGTCAACCCTAAATCGTAAACCCTGAGCCTTACTTAGAGGATCATGGGACTTAGTAAGTAAGGTTATAAGTACCTTAATTGGGGCTATAAGTATAGTTGCCTTACTTATAACCCCAGTTACTGAGTCCCATGATCCTTTCAGTAGGCTTTCTACCGTAAGCCCGAAATCTGAAGGCCTAAAAAGAATCGACCTTGAAGAATCTACCTGTTTTAGGGCTCCCCATTATGATCTCCTTATGCATGACCTTAAAAAGGGTAGGTTATTCACGGTCCACGTACACCTGAAGACCCAAAGTCCAAGTCTCCGGCACTACGCTCGCCGGTTCTGAATCTCATGTTTTGTACTTCTTCGGCGTGCGGGAGAAGGTATCGGTCATGGGTCAGAGGTCTAAGCCACCAGTCCCTTACAGTAAAAGCCAGAAAGTTGGAATATGATTATCATAAACCCTTTATGGTAAATTAGAAGGTATCCTACCCTGAAACCATATTCCAACTTTCTGGAGTTCCCTTTACAGTGACTGCATGTTGCTGTATACGGATGCTACCCTAAACCCTAAACCCTAAACCCTAAACCCTAAACCCCTAAACCTTTAGCCCTAGTCACTCGAAAGCCTCAAGTTCAACACCTCAAGCCCAAAGGGTCCAAAGTACCTTTATAGTAGAATGTAGGGTTTCTATATTAGGAATTACTATTATGATTTGGGGAAGTATCCCCCATAACAGTACTTTGGACCCTTTGGGAAGCCGAAACCCCAACACTCTGCTACAATGCAGAATATCTGTGACTGAACAGTGCTTAGGAATATTCCCCGTCTGCCCTAGTTAGCCTAGTCAGTTTTCTAGTCTACACTGAAAAGGTAGGTTTTTCCGGCCACAGGTGCCCGAAAATGGATCCGAAAGACTGCATGTTTGTTTGCAGCATTTCAGCTTCAGACTACAGTGCTGCCCCAAGTAGCCCCTCCTCCCTGGGCACGCTCCACGTGGGGGTTTCAACTACCAAGCCCTACCGTCATGAGTCACACCTGACAGGAACCAGCCCGCACCATGGCTTTTGCAGGCAGATTGTTTTCAGAGATAGTAGTACCAACTTTGCTCTGACGTTCTTTCAGTTCAGACGAAAGAGTTCCGTATGGTTTTGGAGTTTAGGGTTCTTAAACCCCTCAACCCAAAAATCCTTCAAGCCAGTAGGGACCCTTAAAAACCTTAAGCCATACCGTGGGAAGTCTCGGGCATCGCCGCGAGCATGGCCGCGTCGTCGAACATGGGCACCGATAAGGAGTCTGGGCTTTGGAGTACCATACTTTAATACTTTTTTCTTAAAGGAACCCTTACTAGGATGCCCAGTAGTACCCTTATTCCCTTTTGTAGTCCTAGGTTCCTTATAAAGTTACCCAATACCAAAAAGAGAGGCCTTTTTCTTCTTAGGTTACCGGGTATCCGAGCTTATGAAATGGAAGTTTATACTTTTTTCTCCCTGGTTACTTAAAAGCCCAGGAGTCGCTCCTGGCCCAGGATGTAGAGCAAGGCCGGATTTGTTGATGCTCAGGGCTTCAGGTTTAGGGCTTGGAGTTACCCAGACCTTCCAAAATCCCGTAATTAAGGAATATACCTTAAATCATATAAGGGATCCTATAAAAATTTAAGGTATATTCCTTAATTAAGGGGTTTTGGAGGCTCTGGGTAGGTTAAGTTACTACGAGGGTAATAACGTGTTCTTACCAATTCATTATAGTGATTGGCCCACGACGTGGAGAAAGGGCCACCGTTAAGGCAGGTTCCTGCGAGGGCTACTGTAAGGTCACGATGAGGTTCCTATGAGGGTTCTGCCCACGATGTGGAGAAAGGCCGGGATTTTAGGGTTTAGGGTTTCAGGCGCTAAGGTACTATGAGGGTTGTTACCAATATATTACAGTTGTTGGCTCATGATGTGGAGAAAGGCTCCTTTGAGGGTACTAAGAGTTTTACTGTGACGGTTACTTTCAGGTTGCTATAAGGGTGGTTGTCAAAATTAGGGCCCCTTTTGGGGTCCTTATTATAATACGTTACCTAATTTGTAGGGTAAAAAAGGATCACAATTTTGACAACCACCCGTAAGGGCACCCCAAAGTGGGACTGACGGCTCCGTCGGGTTTAGGTTTTAGGGTTTGCTAGGACAGTTTTCTGTCGTATACCGGGTCTTGGGTCCTTTTCAGAGGGTTGGGTGCTTAGGGTTTAGGGTTATAAGGGTTCCTTTAAGGGTCCCTTTACAGGGATCTATAGGGAATCTATAAGGGTATAGGGTTCAGGGTCTACTTGGAGGTTCATGGGTAGTTATTTGTGGGGTTATAAGTAAGGTAACTGTAGCTATAACCCATAGTAGGGGACTTATCACTCCAGTTCTAACTACACATGAACCTCCAAGTAGCCCCTAAACGGCCCTAAACCCTATACCCTTAGTATAGAACCCCTATAGGTCCCTTTAAAGGGGCTCTTAAAGGAACCCTTACAACTACCCCATGAACAAGTAGGGGTCTCCCATCCCTTTCTTCCGGGTGCTTTGCTCTTTCGTGTCGCTTGCATCACGTACCTGTGGGCTTTAAACTGCCCGGCGTGGAGTTTGTAGAGATAGATACGTAGATACATAGACAGCTAGCTAGATAGTTACGTAGATAGATGGATAGGTAGGTAGACTATGTTAGAAAGTCCAAAATAGCCCCCTACCCAGCACGAACGTGGGTTTACCATAGATGCGCCTATATAGTCCCTAATACATTTACCCTGCAACTTCGCCCAACTCCCCTGCCTGTTTCTGAACGACCCTGCAGTGTTCATGAGATGGGCTCTTCGGGTATACAGGGTTTAGGGTTTAAGGTTGAGGGTGTTGGGTTTAGGATTTAGGGAGTTGGTGTTTAAGGTCTATGCAAGTGACTCCAATTGTCGTTGGTTGTATATGTTACAACTGCAGTTTCGGCATGGATTTAACGTGGAGCCCTTATGATTCAAGCCGTAAACCCCAAGCAATGCCTAGCCCTGCACTTTTCAACAATCAAGTATCAACCCGAGACTAACTACACCAAACGGACCCAGCAAATGCTACAACAGCCCCTATCCTGAACCCTACACCCTGAACTATAGCCCTCTACAACAAACATGTTCACAAACCCCATAATCCCTACTGGGGAGGTTTTAAGTGAGGTTATAAATCCCCTAATATGGGTTATCACTATTATAACCCTACTTATAACTACCCATGAACCTCCAAGTAGCCCCAAACCCCAAGCGTCTAAGTACCTAATAATCATATACTCACCAAAATCCTAACCTACACAACTACTATCCCAAAACCGAGTACCTAATTATTGGTTCCTTTGGACCCTTAAAACTACTATTTGCTTAAGAACCACCAAAAAATAAACAATATATTCCTTATGGGGGTAATATACGGATTATTATTCTTATTTTTTGGTGGTTTCTTAAGCAAATAGTAGAAAAACAATCCCTAAACCGCAGCCTGAGAAAGGCCGCCGCGCAGCCTTCAAAGAATCTCGGAAGTCGCGAGGGGCGCCTCGCCTTGGGAGACTTAGGATTAGGGTTTAGGTGTTCGGGCTCCTTAAAGGGTACCTCCCTAAAGGGGTTACCTTAAGGATCCTACTATTTAGGGACCTTGAAGGTATGAGGAGAATGATGTTCCAACTTTATGGCTTCTACTGTAGGGTTTAGGGTGTTAGGGGTTTAGGGTGTTTAGGGTTTAGCGTGTTTAGGGGTTTATGGATCAGGGTTTGGGTGTTGGCGGTTCAGGGGTTGAGGGGTTCGGAGTTTGGGGTTTAGGGTTTAGGGTTTTAAGGGTTTGGGAGTTTAGGGTGTTGGGGGTTTAGGGGTTTAGGGTTTAGGGTTTAGGGTGTTTAGGGTTGAGGGTGTTAGGGGGTTCAGGGGTTGAGGTGTTCGGAACATGAAGGGTTCGGCTTCGGGGGGATCCGTGGGATGTTGTCTTGGAGGCTGCGCCTCGGTGGCAAACCGCCAGCATTCCACCTGCGCAGCGGTTCTGCTCGGCCTTCTACGACCTAATCCCGAAACCCCTACACCCCAAAGCCCAAACTAGGACCTGAACCCTAAAGCCCACACCCTAAAGCCTACACTACACCCATGCACGGAAGGTAGAGGCCGCCTATCGATTCTGGGTGCGTCCTCCCTGCCCTGCTGCCCTCTCCCTGCCCCTCCCTGCCCTGCCCTGTCTTGGGTAATTAAGAGATAGAAGGAACAAGCCACTTCACAGCAAACCCTAAACCCGTAAGCCTTAAATTCAATAAATACTTCAAGAACTATAACTAAACCCCAAAACGCTCTTAGAACCCCTGTGGATCTCTTTAAAGGAGCACCTAAGCCCGCAACCCTAAACCTTAAACCCTAAACCGAGACCATGTCCCTGTCGGCGCTCTCCGGGATCTCCGAAGAGTCGCAAGAGACCGCAGACGAGCTCGCGAAGCGACTTGGCCCGTTTTCTGTAGTGCTCTTAGAACTTACTTTGCATGTAGGTCTAGTATATTACAACTCCAGACGATTATTGGAACTAGTTTTTGATTGTGGTTCTGATGGCGTTGAGGTGTTCTTTCAAGGGCTTTTGTTTGAAGGGTTCAGGGCTTGGGTTCGAGGGTTTTGTGTTCGAGGGTTTAGGGCTCAGGTCGTAGGGTTTTGGGTTTTGTGGGCTTCACAGCGATTACACTTTCAATTTAACATTGGCTTATCTTCGGTGTCTTACAGACTTGCTCATCTTGTGGTTGTCTGGCGTTTCCAGGGTTGCATCTTTTTGTTGGGTTTGAGTCAGCCTTCTTCAGCTGTATTATTGTACACCTGGGCTTTGGAGTACCATACTTTAAGACTTTTTTCTTTATGGAACCATTATGAAATAGAAGTTTATACTTTTTCTCCCTGGTTACTTAAAAGCCCAGACACGCTTTTTTGGATTTCGGATGGGTTTTGTTCCAAGGCTTTCAGGTCTCGAATCTCAGGTTTCGAGACTTAGGGTTGGGCTTATATGGGTGTTTGTCAAAATTAAGGTCTCTTGTTTGGGTACCCTAAATAATAGGTGCCGCATTATAATAGGGACCCAAGAAGGGACCTTAATTTTGACAACCACCCATATTGCAGGGCGTCGGGGTTCGAGAATAGGAAGTAGAGGCTATGGTCTCAGAGTTGAAGCCTATCTCTTACGGTGTTGGGGCCGTTGGGCAGTTTGGGATGTTGCTCTAAGGGGTCTTATCAGGCAGTCGGGTTTTCAGCACTTCTTAAACCTGCCACTATGGTAGCTTTAACCAGAGAGTTGCATCAAGATTTAGGGCTCAGGGTCGCTAGGATTTTCTGCAATTTCGGTTTGTGTCAGAATCCGGGATTCGGAGGGACGACAACCGTTAGAGGGGTAAAGCACCGCTTTCCTGAGGAATCATCCTCGATTTACTATGATATGTAGACCTCTTATATTCTTGAGCATGTTGCCTTTCTGATGGTTTAGGGAGCTTCTTGTAAGAATTCACAGAATCACTTTGTCAGGTTAGCACTTTAGCCGGAGCCCTCACAGCTCAAGGAGGCATACATAGGATTCTTCCTTTGCTAGTACTCCTTCTGCTTTTGGTTACCCTGACCTGGCTTTTGTCTCAATATTTTTCTATAGTCTCCTGAGGATTTGTTTTTGTTTTTGTTCGTACAGCACCAAAGAGAATATTTAAACACATTTTTTGTTTATTACGGTTCTAAGCGGGGCTGAAGTTTTTCCAAAAGCCATTGGGACACGCCTTCTATCAACACCCGCATTTCACAGCTTCTCTTTGAAGCATGCGATTACAGCTTGATATTATGGTGAAAATAGTGCTGCCAAGATCCATGGCTATGTTAATTGTGTTTTAAACTAGTATTTCGAGGTAGAGCCAAAGACCACTGCGCATATACTTTTCTGGCCTTGCTGTACTAGTCCCACTTGCCGGTATACAGCTCTCTACACATGCTAAGGTGATGGCTGCTTCTACCGTGGCTTAAACACTAAACCCCGAAAGCCTTAAACACCCAAATCTAAACCTAAACCTAAACCGCCTACACACCCGAAGCAGCACACCCAATAGCCAAAAGCCAGACACACAAGCACAATCAAGACAACTCTAAAACCCTAAACCCCTAAACCCTAAACCCCTAAATCCTAAACCCCTAAATCCCCAACCCCTAAACCCTAAACCCTACCAGGTTCGGAATGGTGCGTTTCATTTGGAACAACAGGCCGGGGATTGGAATTGGGATCAGCTCTTCTACAATACTTGGAGGTTCATGGGTAGTTACCCAAAGGGTCCTATGTACTGTTATGGGGAATACTTCCCAAACTCATAACAGTAATTCCGAATATAGAAACCCTACATTCTACTATATCGGTACTTCGGACCCTTTGGGTTATAAGTGGGGGTATAAGTCCCCAACAATATGGATTATACGTAAAGGTATGGGGCTTAGGGTTGAGGGTTGAGGGTTTCGCACGACCACGACTGTACTCTTCTCATCCGTAGATCAAGAAAAGTTGCCTTTGTCTCCCTGGTGCTTAGTAGTGAGTGGGGGAATGGACATTGGGGACTTGTACTGGGGATTATACAGGGGCTACCATAGGCATCCATTCCCCAATTCCCTAAAAAGAACCAGACAGTTGTTGAGGTTCTCAGCACACAGAGGCTTGGATGGTATGGTCTAGGACTTCACCGTGAGTCCTTGTTCAGGTGTCAGGCTGCACCTAGGCACTTGCGTTAAGGTACCTCGGCCACTCTACGTGTCATTGCTAGAACCCGTTTGTTTTGGGTCCATGAACCCTGCACCCGAAACCCTAAACCCCTTCAACCACCCCACAACTGAACCCTAACTAGAGCCTAAGTAAGTAACCACTAATAAGACTTAAGCACCCCACAACTGAACCCTAATGCCTAATTAAGTAAGTAACCACTAATAAGACCTCTATTAAAGGATAGCGCCGGTACATGGGTCGCTTGAGGTAGGGTTCCAATGGTAAAAGGAGGGACCCTTAATAAGGACCCCAGGTATATACCCTCAATATAGCTATTGTATACCCATTATATAGCCCATTATAGGGTAGGGGTCCCCATTAAGGGTCCCTCCTTTTCCCCTTTGTTTAAACTAAACCCTTAACCCTAAACCCTGTAGATCCCTTTTTAAGGGAGCCTTATAGATCCCTTTAAAGGAACCCTAAGAGCCTAAGGGTCCTCCTTTTCCCCTTTGAAGGGTGCCTTGTTCAGACCCTGCAGGCTCTGCTGGGGCACCGACTTCCACAAGGATGTGCTGGACAACAAGGACCCTTAAGCCCAGAGACTCCAAAACCCCTTACAGGGAACTCCAGAAAGTTGGAATATGGTTTCGGGGTAGGATACCTTATAATTTACCATGAAGGGCTTAGGAGAATCATATTCCAACTTTCTGGCTTCTACTGTAATTACTGAATATACCTTAAATCATATTGGGGATCCTTCTATAATTTAAGGAAAATTCCTTAATGATGGGGTTTTGGAGGCTCTGGGTTTGTGGCCCTTCCTAGGGCACCGGTACCCTCTAAGCAGGAACCCTAAACCCTATGTAAACCCTCTACGGCTCTTTGCACTCATCCGACAGATCCCTTCATAATTAAGCTGGATTTCTTGTTTAACTTACCGTTGGTTAGTAGGGAATGGAGGAATGGGGTACAACTATAACTACTATTACTACCTTTCTTCCATTCCCTACTAACCAAAGGTAAGTTAAGACAAGCCACAGAATGATAGACTGTCTACTTACGAGGCCAGTAGAACTCGAAATCCGCTTCGCTCGGGGTTTCGGGAGTTTAATACAGGGGCCTTAACAATTACATGTACTATTTTGGGGGGGTCCCTTGTTATGTATAGTTACAGTATAATGGGCCCCAAAACCATATTCTAATTATTAAGGCCCCAATATTAAGGGTCCTAGCTCCTACAAGCTGTGTTCCTAACCTGAATCTCAGGAGGAGCAGGTCTTGCGACAGCTGGATCAAGGCTCGGCTGTCCACTCATGCTCTGGGTGTTAAACAGGGCGCCGAAAGCAGTGAGCTCTCCATAAATAAGGAAACCATAAGGGAACCCTTACAGCGCCCGCAAAGGAACCCTGATAGAAACATTATCCTGAAGGACCAAATGACCCTTAAAAGTAGGGGCCCTATACCCATATACTATGAATTCCTATAATGGTATATGAACCTTAAGCCCTTTTAGGGTTCATGTCGTCCTTAAGGATAAGACACTAAACGAAGCCGTCAAGGAACCCTACAAGGGTTACATCGGGACGTCCCTCGAATTCGGGCACTGGTATCCGCTCCCTACGGATCAACATAGCCCAAAAGTCTTATAAAGTATGGTCTTTGGGCCCAGAAGCCTTAATATATGGGTCCTTAGATCCCCAGGGGGTTGTGACCGCGGCTAGAACCTGCTTTCGAAGTCTTCTTTGCTTCCACCACCGATTAAACATCAGCTAACAGCTAACCCCTCAACCCAAGTTTTAAATACCCTAAAGCCCCCATAATTTTAAACTCTAAGACCCTAGACCCCGCGAACTTCCTAGAAAAGAAGCCTTGAACGCCCTTGAGTGTCTTCATAGAACCCTTTGAGGGAAGCCTTTAAGGAACCCTTTAAGGGAACCCTTTAACTGGGCTTTGAAGTACCATACTTTAAATACTTTTTCTTAAAGGAACAATTATGAAATAAAAGTTTATACTTTTCTCCTCGGTTACTTAAAAGCCCGCTCAGGGAGCCCTTTAAAGGAACCCTCAACGCTTCGCCTCTCAGGCCAGGCACATTTGGAGGACCGAACCTCGTTCGCAGATTTAGGGTTCAGGGTTAAGGGATTGTGGGCCCGAAACCGCAAAAGCTCACTGCTTCCTCACACAACGATCGAACTTGGAGGTTCATGGGGAGTTATAAGTGGGGTTATAAGTAAGGTAACTATAGTTATAACCCATACTAGGGGGCTTATAACCCCACTTATAACTACCCATGAACCTTCAAGTAAACCCTAAATCTTGTACCCTTATAGATTCCCTGTAGATCCCTCTAAAGGGACCCCACTTATCACAAAACTCCCATGAGCCTTCAAGAATGCTGTTGAGCAATGCCGTCGAGCGGCCCGAAGCTTCCTGGAGCCTTCGAGCAGTAAATGACTGTACACCTGAGCTCTAAACCCTAAACTTCAGCCCTTAGGCATTGGGTACTGCACCCACTCAGTAACAGTTGGATAATATTCATAGTATAGATATATTAGGCCCTTAATAGTAGCCCTATTATAGACTGTTACTGTATGGGGGCAGTACCCAACTTACGCAACCTGTTGAAACCGTAAAATTGAGGCCCTTTCCGAGTCCCTCACCCAGGACCCGAAATCTCTGCCCAGCCCAACCAGTCTGTGCACCCAAAGCGGTCAGAACAATTAGCATCGTTTTTTTTATAGGCTTGTTGGAATGATACTACAATGGGCTCTAAAGCCCTCTTCTGATTATTTACCAAGGCTCCTATCCCCAAGGCTCAAAATGGCCCAAAAGCCTTCTATACTAGGATCCTCAGGCCCAAAAGCCTTAAAACATGAGTTCTTAGAGCCTTAGGGTATGTTACGCGGACCTTGAGGGCAAACCGCCCTCCAGTTGATTCCAGCTGAGGCTTCGCTTACACAACGAAGTTCAATGGGAAGGCATTGGGATTCGGGCTCTTTCATATTCGGGTGTAGGGATTAGGGTTCAGAGTTTAGGGTTTAGAGTTCTGTAACGGTTATGTCGGGGGCTGTAAGCTACGGCTCGGTAAGCATACTACTGGGGTTTTCCGAGCATTTTACAGTGCTTTGGATCAGGGTTTCGCGTTCGGGGTTCAGGGTCTGTGGTTTTAGGCCTCAATAGACCTGTGCATGAACAACTCTGCACTTTGTTTCTTTCGTCCGTATGCCCAATAAATACAAGTGGAGCAAAGAATCAAAGAACTCCATGTGTGGGGCATTATGCCCGATCTGCTTGCCAGAGTTCGGAGTTGTTCAAACTCCCTCCAAGAACAGCCCGGGTTTGGGTGCGGACGAGAGGGTCGGCTTGTAATACAGTATAGGTGCCTTAACAATTACCTATACTATTCTTGGGGGTTCCGTATTATGATTATAGAATACTGGGCCCCGAAACCCTACTCTAATTATTAATGCCCCTATATTAGAGTTCATCCTAACTCTCGGGGAGCATAGGTTCAGGGTTCAGGGTCTGCTTGTAGGTGTTTTAGTATATATATATATACATAGATAGGGTCGAGAGTTTGGGGTTTAGATTAGAGTTTCGGGTCCTGATTTAGGGTCCTGGGTGTCGGGAGTTGCCGGTAGATAAGTTTCCAGTCAGCAATATCATGCATTTTGCTATCCCAGGGACAGTTGATTTTGATAGGAAACTCCGCAGCATTGGTGTCTGCTACCCTTATGCAAAAGTGTGGATCCCAAACCCTCCCGGTTAAGCGGCTGTATACACATGTTACGGGGTTATAAACTCCACGCGTACAACAAAACCTGAAAGTTAGCCTCGACCCCCCAACTACCCTCTGATATACCCTAACTACCCACTATTAAATTAAAGGCCAGAAGGGTTCCATTAAGGGGCACTTGGTGCTTGGGGGGGTCCTGGCAACTCATGAAGCCTAAGCTCTAAACCCTAAACCCCTAAACCCCGAAACCCTGAACCCCTAAACTCTAAACCCTAAACCACTTGGGGGGTCCTGGTGGGTGGATTTGGGATTTGAGGTTTTTGGCTCAACCACCCCCGCCTCCCCCCGGCAGGCCATGGAGTTCAGGCCTTTGGGATTTAGGCTAAGCCCGAAACTTTATACAAGCAAATCAGAATAAGGAATCCTAAAAACGTAGGATAATAAAGGGTTAGTTAAGGTAAACTCTGAACCCTAAACCCTGAATTGCTGCTTCTTGGCAGGCACAAATCTGCACCGGTATGGCCATTCATCTCGCGGCCAGCCGCGGACACACACTCCTGGCCATATTCCCAGATACCTTTGGCTCCAATCAGTTACCTAATATAGAAGCTTAACCAATTACCGATCTTATTCTAGGGCTCCTTATTGTAAATAAGTATACTATAAAGGGTCCCCAAACCCTATTCTAATCACTAAGACCCCTACATTACGGCTACATTACGGTTGTGAGAGTTACATGCAATATCTGGGAGTTTCATAATTTCAGGTAACTCAGAGCCCCGAACGCAGGCGCTCAAATGGTGATTAGTATCCTCGGTTATTTTAAAGAAGCCCGATCAGGTACCTCTTGGGCCCAGAATGGGGTACAGTAGAAGCCAAAAAGTTGGAAACCCGATAGCCTCAATCCCTAAGAGTAAAGTATAGGGAATCCCAGCACTATTTGGCCTTAATCCGGTGTCCAAGTTTATGGGGTTTGCTGTAAACCAAAGCTGCAATTGTGTAGTTGGGTTAAGTGGCTTCTTCAACCGGGTCGGGTGGGGACCGCATTTCAGAGCCTGCGTCGTATGTTTGTACATGCCGGGTCAACACGGCTTTAGGGTTTGGGCTATAGGGTTTAGGGGTTTAGGGTTTAGGCTATACCCAGAGCCTTTTAGCTTTCCCAGGGCCCGCCCTGCAGTAAGCTCTTCAGGTTTCTGTACATGGTTCGCCAGCTAACAGACCCTTTTGCAGCGCAGAGCACCAAATCGTATGGGGTAGCAAATCGGGAGTTCTGTGTTCTAGGTTCTAATATGGGGGGGCCAAAATAAATACCAATATATACTATTTTGGGCTTTCCCACAATATATACATATACATATATATTCATATATATATATCACTATAGCATGGCCCCCAAGCCCTATTCTAATTATTAAGGCCCCTGTGTTAGATCCCGAGAGTCCGGAAACAACGAAGTTTGACAGACTTCTCAGCGAATCGCAACAGACTAGGTTGGATTTTGGGACATTTTTTATTTTCCTCATTTGGGTTTATGGGGGACCCTATATATACGTATTTTTCAGAGTGTTTAAAGGCCAACCCGGCAGACTCCAAGACTCCATGCCCCGAATGTAGCAGCATAGCGGCCTTGACAATTAGAAGAGCTCTTACTAGGGGTTCTATACTATAGTGGCTGGATAAAGAATACGTAGGATGTGATGATTCGGGCTGGTATATTACGTGTAGCCTTGACCATTTTCTTTTGCAGACGACGACGTGCACTGCATGATGAGGAACCCAAACGTAGGCCTGCTGGGTTACCGGCAAGCCATGATAAGCTCTTCTTATTATTATTCATTTGTCTATGGTAAACCAAAGGGTTTCCGCATTATTGTAACTTAAATGTGACGCCTTAACAAGAGCCCTCTACAGCAGTTCGTAGTATTGAGCACACGGCCTGGTGAGTTGTTCGAGAGAGGGAGGTGGGTTTCTACGCAAGACAGTATTGAATCACAGTGGGATTTTTGTGGGTGTCTTGTACTATAAACGGTTAACCCTAAACCCTCATAGCTGTAATGGAAACTATAGCTAGCGTGGCAGGACATAGTTCAGAGCCTCGGATATTGGGGCTCTTATGCCGGAAAAGGTAGGGCTGCCTTCATGGTTGCTTGCTGAGCTCTGGATAATACTGGGCGGGTTCATAGTTGCTTGCTGAGCTCCGGGTAATGCTTGAAGGGTCGGGGACTTAGTTAGTAGGCAAGTAGGTGAAGAGTTCGGTAGAAGAGCGTCCGCACAGTTTTCCTTCCGCCGATCCGCCGATGTGGATGTCGTGTTTGAGCTCAGGCTCGGTCTCAAAGACGGAATGCTGCACCTGCCAGGCTTGCTCTGCTGGTGCAGTGTCCCATGCCGATGCCGCACGCGCGTACGAGCAGCAGGACCCACCCACTAGCCCAGAGACTCCAATATCCCTTAATTCAGGCAATTAAGGAATATTCCTTAAATCACATTAGGGGTCCCTAATATGATTCAAGGAATATTCCTTAATTAAGGGATATTGGAGTCTCTGGGAGCCTGAAACCGCCAACATCGAGCGGGAGAACTTAGAGCTGCTGCGAAGAGCAGCAGAAGCCAGGGCAAACTCAGCCAGGACCCGCTGTACCCATACAGCAGGTACTTAGGCCTCAAAGTGCGGCCGATATAGGGACACCCGCGTAGCATCCCTGACCCTTAGCCCTGAACATCACTTAACTCTGTATAATCAATCCCTATGCCGAAACCCTAAACCCAACTCGCTAAGCCCCAAGCCCCAAAACCATATCCCTAAACCCTTAATCCCAAATCCCTAACCTAAACCCCAAACCTTTCGCCCCAAACCCAAGCAGCCTACATTTTTGAGGACGTCGACGAGGAAATCATAAGACGGAACCTTAAAGAGGTTGGTTATTCAGGGTTCAGCAGCCCCAACCCTGAACCAATAAACCCAAAAGCCAGCTAAACCCCAAAACCCTAAACCCCTAAACCCCAATTCTTAAACCCTATCATTACCCTTTTAGAATGCTTGTGGATCCTTCTAAAGGAAACCCTTGAAAGGAATCCTGTAAGGAACCCCTAAACCCCACAGCCCGATCCAACCGAGCGAGGTGGAGACGCTGCTTGATCGGAGGGCCAGCGTGGAGAGTCGCTTGGACCGTAGGTTCAGAGTGTTTTAGCGTTCCGTTAAGGGGTTCTGTTAAGGGTTGCTGTAGGGGTTCCTTTAAGGGTTTAGGTTTTTGGCTGAGGGTGTTGGAGTTTTGGGGGTTTAGGGGTATAGGGCTTCCGGATCGACGGGTCTAAAAGGATGTTATAGGAATCCGCCCATTCTGCCAACTTAACATCCCTAAGGGCAACCTGAACCCTACCCTACCCAAGACCTTAAACCCCTGAATTTCCTATAATTAGATGCCAGCTTATTCCTCATTCCTCACTCGTACAGAAGCCGGAATCATTACTAATACCATTGCTTGGGTTTCCTTATTATGCAATACTACGAACATAAGCCCTATTCTCGTTGTGAAGGACCCCGCTTGCACCCGTAAGATATTACTTCCCTATAGGTAAGGAGAGATCTCTAGACCCGCCCTGCCCTTCTCACAGCATGAATCGAGGCAAAGTCTGCCGCGATGAGAAGGACAACTACGACGTCATCCAGGCCGCCGTCTTCAAGGAGCGCTATCTGGTCGGTTGTCAAAATCGGGGTTTCTTGTTGATGGGTTCCCCACTATAGGGTGCCGTACTAAACTTACAATTTGTACAGGGTTCCCCGAAGAGGCCATGGTTTTGACAGATACCCAATCTGCTCAGAGTTTAGGACGCACAGGGCTCATCTGCGTGGGGCTTCATGGCTTAAGAGTTTCCTAAGCGTTTTAGGTCTGAGCGTTTTATAGATAGTTCAGAAACTCTTGTCCTTCGTGGGTGGTCATTAGGATCCGTCATTTTCTAGACTCTCACTTGCTTAGCCTCACACTATAATCTGAATGTTCAGTGATACAGGTTTTCAACGTGCTCGGTTTCTGGGTTCTTAGTATAATGACTGACCCAACAAGTGGTTCCCAGTGGATTACTAAACAGCCTAGGCATAGTTGGTGACAGTTTTTCGGCGTGGTGTAGGATCTGAAAAGCTCCTTAAACTCACTACACCATACCTGTAGTGGTCATAGCCTACTCGTTGTCTTAGGGTACCTACGTGTATATAGTACTTCCCTATTATAACAGATCCTACAACTACCCTGAAAGACGGATAGGGTATGCCTTGGGTATTGTAGTACAAGCTAATTACAAAGTTCCTAACCGCCGAGACCCTAAAGCCCTGACACTAGAGACGCAGTCCCAATTTTAAAGGCCAAAACCCCCAAACCCGCCACCCCCTACCGCTAGGATTTAGGGTTTATTGTGTATTTTCCAACCCACGAACCGCCCCAAAAGTCGATACCCCAACAATTATGCCCCCCACCCCCCTCCCCTACAGTTAAAACATGGGGCTTAGGGAAGACCATTCTGAACGAAAACAACTTAAAAAACTAGGTTCCTGAGTAGGACCCTTTTGTCCTTAAAGCCGAATAGTAGGAAAAAGGGTGCCCTTGTTACAAACAGGGGCTACTCAGATACCCCAAAATTCTACTCAGATACGTCGAAAACTACGTCGAAAAGCCGACCTCCCGTTTAGGCCCCTACATTAGTGAGCCCTTGTATATAGACCCTTTTAAAGGAACCCTATTCAAACTCTTAAGGCCTCTATACTAATCGCTTCCCCTTAACATTCAACCCCCCCCCCCTAATATAAAAACTCCCGGCCCCCGGAATTTCGCGATTTCGGGCCCCACATTCAATTTAAAAGGGACAACATTAGGGGGGGCTAGATCTGTATGTGTTTTAATTGAACGAAGATTACACTAGTACTAAAGACAGCAGAGCTTTAGGGTTTAAGGGTTTAGGGCTCAGGGCTGAAGCTTTAGGGCTTGGGGCTTTAGGGCTTAAAGTTTAGGGCTCGGGGCTTTATAGAGCCAAAGACTACAGCTGTACTAAAGACAGCAGAGCTTTAGGGTTTAAGGGTTTAGGGCTCAGGGCTAAAGCTTTAGGGGGGCTTGGGGCTTTAGGGCTTAAAATTTAGGGCTCAGGGCTTTAGGGTCTTGGGCTCGAGGTTTAGGGCTTAGGGCTTTAGTAGGGCCTCAGGGCTCCAGGCTTAGGATAGCTAGCAGCTGGGAGTCCGGGTACGTGGATGCACCGAACCGAAACCCCTCTAATATAAAAACTAAACCTCCCAAATCCAGTTTTAATATTAGGGAGGGGGGGGGGAGCCGTTTAATATTAGGGGGAAGGGATTATAGTACCCTTTTGGCATCCCTTTTGTGGCCCTTATAGAGGCCCCTTTAAGAAGGAATCACTGTTCTAAGTGTTCAGGCCCCTATGTTCGTATATGAATCCCTTATAAACCCTAAGCCCTAAACCAAAACTCTGAACCCTGAACTAAAACCTTAAACCCTAAACCAAAACGACACTAAACCTTAAACCAACACCCTGAACACTATAACCCTAAATACGCAGGAGGGGCGCGGCGGATCCAACGAGTCGCTTGTCGACGGAATTCCCCCCCCCCTGCTCCCATAATACAGGGGCCTTCATACTTAGGGTTTAGGGGTTGAGAGTTTAGGGTTCAGGGCTACACCCTACACCTCTAATCCTTTAAACTTTGAAAGCCAGTATGGGAGCTTCCGAAAATCGGGAAAATCGGGGACCCTAACCTAGTACCCTAAATAGTAGGACCCTCATTCTAAGGACCCCAAAATAAGGTACCTCTAACTTTCGGCAACTCTAAACCCGTTTTGAGGATACTTACTGTTATGGTTAGGAACTGTTATATAGAAAACTAGATTGAACATCCTGTATTCCGAAACCCCAAATCCGAAAACCCTAAGCCTTGAGCATTGAAGGCCTAAACTCTCAGATGCTCAAACCCTCCTGGCGCCTCGGAGCCTCAAGTGCATCCCGAATCCGTCTGGAGCTCCAACTAAACTTTAAGCTTGGTTTAGGGTCTATCCATAGGCCCCAAAGTAGTTCCTTGCGGGGATCACCTTATCGAATTCTAAATATGAACCCCCAAAAGGAACTACTTTGGGGCCTTTGGGTAGTCTAGGCTTGCAGGGTTTCAACGTTTAGGGCTAAGGGTTTAAGGCTTTATGTGGACACGACCTAACGAGGCCTTGGGCAAGCAGAAGCCCCGACTCATCTTGAGTACGGGCGACGAAGGCTGCGTCACACATCTCTTCGACGCCGGTGTCGCGGAGGACTTGATCTTTTGCGAGTCTCTCTTCGAAGAGCGGTCGATCAAGTACGCGACGCCACGACGCCCCAGGAGCTGGCGGCCAGAGTCGGAGCACGAATCAGGAGCTTTGACTATAATATGGCCTCGATGGACTGAGGAGCTCCGACGGCTCAGTCCGGGTACGTAAAAATCAGTGACGGCCATCATCCGCGACATGATTCGCGAGTCCGGAGACAGAGGCGCATTTGCCCTCAACTTTTTGACCAATCTGACGCTATTCTGGCGGCCATGTCCATTCTCACAATTAGATCCCCAATACCCAACCTTTAAACTTTTTAGGTTCTTATGGTTTAGTAGGAACCGGAAAGTTTAACCTGTCGTTTCTGTGGCTTATTTGGGGCGTAAGAGCAATTAGGGGTTGGACCTGGAACTATGGGTTTCGAAGCATCCTGTCTCTTAACGTTTGGGGCTAGAGGTCGGGTTCTTCAGGGTACGTACCACGAAACAGGCTCTCCAAAGCAAGGTACTACATTCTGAATCTAGTGTCTACCTTGATCTACCAAACCCTACTTTGTCCGTAAGGTCCCTTTGAATTCCATGTTAGGGCTTCTAACAAGAAGTAGGCTTTCGTAGGTTAAGGTACTCTCAGGGTCCAAAAGGCCAAATAATTATGTATTTGGGTTTAGGATGATAGTTTTGTAGGGTAGTATTTGGGAGAGTACATGACTATATGGTGTTTGTACCCTACCTATATTCTCCATTGTAGTTCCTGTTTTTGGTTAACCAGTTTTATGGTTAGGGTCCTATAATAGAGCTTCTGATTAACCCAAAAAGGAACTACAATGGAGACTATAGGTAAGAACCCTCAACCCTAAACCCTAAACCCTCTTTTTTTTAAAAAAAAAACCTAAACCCTCTTTTTTTCTTAAAAAAAATCCCTAAACCCTCTCAACCCTAGAGCCGGCAGACTTACGTCCGACTCCCTGCTCCGCCGAGTATCATCACCCTCCTTTGAACCCAAAGGGTCCAAAGTACCTTTATAGTAGAATGTAGGGTTTCTATATTAGGAAATACTATTATGATTTGGGGAAGTATCCCCCATAACAGTCCTTTGGACCCTTTGGGGAACAATAGGATCTTTATTGTAAGGACCCCAAAATAAGGTACCCCTACTTTCGGAAACTCCCATTTATAAGCATAGCTACCCTACTATACCCTACTTATCTGCTCCGCCGAGTATCATCACCCTCCTCTGCAGCCGTGGGGCCAATATCGACTCGGAGAATGCGAACGGCTACTCCTGTGCCTGGCCTGGGCTGAGCAAGCAGTGCACATGGGTTTAGGGCTTAGGGTGTATAGGGTTTAGTTTTTGGGGTTTTGGGTGGTTGGTTTTGAGCACTGTGTCTTGCTAATGCCTGGTCCTGGTGCAAGGAAGCACTGTATCTATGCTGCAGGTTTTCAGGTTGTTCTTGGGCTGATGGAGATCATGGTTTGCAGATTTAGGCCCTAAACCGAGTAGTAGAGTAGGTAGCCTTTAACCTTTTTAGGTGTACTCTAACCCCCCTTATTACCAAATACACTTCCGAAGGCGAATCTCTAGTCCCCCAGGATACTGGACAAGTGGGTAAAACCTAAACGGAGAGACCAGGGTCTGGGTCGTAGAACCCTTGCTGAAGTAACTGGGCTCAATGCAAGCATACGAAAACCTGTTGGGAGACGAAGAACCCTAAATCACAGGCTTGAAAAGCTCGAAATTCTACCTGAAGCTCCCGACCCAAACACCTTAAACCCCTAAACCCTCAATAGTAGTATAGAAACTACCCATGGGCCTCCAAGTAGCCCCTAAACGGCCCCTGACCCTATACCCTTATAGAATTTCTGTAGATCCCTTTTAAGGGGCTCTTAAAGGAACCCTTGCAACTACCTCATGAACCTCCACTGGGCTTTGAAGTACCATACTTTAATACTTTTTCTTAAAGGAACGCTTATGAAATAAAAGTTTATGCGTTTTTCTCTTCGGTCACTTAAAAGCCCAGTGAACCTCCAAGTAGCAGGCTTGCACTTGGCCTTCCAGACCGGCAACATGGCCACGATCCGGGCAGTGCGGCATGCAAGGCGAGGCTTTACACTTACCTTTGGTTACTAGGAAATGGAAGAATGGTAGCAAATGTAGTTATACTTGTACCCCATTCCTCCCTTCCCTACTAACCGAAGGAAAATAGAGCTCTATAGGAGATCTATAGTAGGGTTCTATATAAGGGGTCTTCATAGTTTTCTATGGGGTCGGGATTAAGGTTTAGGGTCTAGGGATTAAGGTTTAGGGATGTATGTTATGCAGGGGCTTAAATAAATACCTAGAGTTCTGTTAAAGAGTTCTTTTAAAAGGGGTCTATAAGGGATCTACAGCAGGGTTCTATAATATAGTGGCCTAAGTAGTGTCCAATACTATTTCGGGGGGCTCCTTCTTCTAATTGTAGTATGATTGGCCCCAGAACCTTACGGTTGATGATATAAATCCTGCATTACCCATAATGAGGAATATACTGTAATTCCCATAGTCTAGGGTCCTTAAAGTACTGCAGGATCTATATCATCAACCGTCTTCTAATTATCAAGGCCCCTATAGTAACCCTAAACCCTAAACCCTAAACCCTGAACCCTAAACCCTAAACCCTAAACCCTGAACCCTAAACCCTAAACCCTAAACCCTAAACCCTAAACCCTAAGCCCTAAACCCTAAACCCTAAACCCTAAACCCTAAACCCTAAACCCTAAGCCCTAAGCCCTATAGTTGGCAGCTTGGGGGTTATGGCTGGTTCGTTGGGTTTGCGTTGTGTGGTCTTTGGCGGTAACTGGGCTTTGGAGTACCATACCCTTATATTTTTTTTTATTGTAGATCCCTTTAAAGGGGCTCTTAAAGGAACCCTTGCAACTACCCCATGAACTTCCACTGGGCTTTGGAGTACCATACTTTAATACTTTTTCTTAAAGGAACCCTTATGAAATGGAAGTTTATACTTTTTTCTCCCTGGTTACTTAAAAGCCCAGGTAAAGGGACCTCCAGAAAGTTGGAATATGGTTTCCGGGTAGGATACCTTATAATTTACAACTCAGGGTTTAGGATAATCATATTCCAACTTTCTGGCTTCTACTTAAAAGGGCTGGGGGTTTGCCCTATGGGTCCAGGCATCTCCTTAGGAGGGTCCGGAATGTCCTAGGGAGAGTCCTTGGGTCTCTTTGGGGTCTGAGAAACCCTCAATTTTGAGGTTCCCCAAGTTGTTAGGACCCTTAGGGTAGGGTTTGCGGCCTCAGGGTTCAAAGCTGGCGAGGATGGGATCATGCCGTTGAGGCTGAGCATGTCGATGATGACACCGGTCATCATAACGATGTCAGTGGCCATCTTCACTATCGTCAGGCTGCTGTGGTTATCATCATCGCCATCATCAAAACAGCATTATCAACAGCGACAAGAACACTGACACGGTCGCTGCCGTCATCATCCTCGTCGTCGTCTTCTACCAGTACATGCATTCTCATCCGACGAACTAATTCTCACTTCTAGTTTCGCACTACTAACTACTACTAATGAATTTTACTTCTAGGCCGACGTTTTCTTCTGTGTCCACCCTTACTTCTACTCCTACTGCTTCTGCTACGGCCGCTTCTCCCGCTGCTGGTGTTACCCTTACCGCTCCTGCTGCCGCTGCTGCTGCTCATACTACCGCCACTCTACTACCACCACACTGAAACTGTAGAGTTAAAGCCGCCACATTGTCTTTGGTGCAACCTCGTACCTAGTTACTTCACAAGCCTAGAACTCGACATGCAAATCCAAGACTGAGACTAAGACCCTAAAGCCCTGCAGCCCCATCAACTGCAAGTGTTGGTACTAGGCCAGTCTTGAACACAATCACCTACTTTTAGTCATAGTTGGGTAACGTTTTACACTTTTGTACTTAAACCCAATAAGGATTAAGATGTACATTTTTAAATCCTATCCCAACCATGAACTAGCTATGAGCCCCTATACACCCTGAGCCGTGTTCGCAGGAAGATGAGAAGTTTGGATGACGCCGACGAGAACTGCGAGCCAGAGGCTGATACTACATGTGAGCACCCTAAACCTCCTGGGAGGCCCATTTTGAAGGGTGGGAAAATGCCAAACGCCCGCCCACGGGTTTTGGCTATGGGTTTGTGGGGAGAAACAAGGAATTCTACTGGATCTAGGGCTAAGCCCTAAACCCATAACAGAGTTTAGGGTTGAAGGCAAGTTAAGACAGTACTATCTGATGTTTAGGCTTTCGGGCGTCATTTTCAATTCAATACTCAGGTTTGATGTTGACAGCTAGGCCGCAATCAAGCAGCTTGCTCTATGAACCTTACAACTTACTTATTCCAATCCCCATGACGCCTGGTTGCAGCTATACTATACTGTTGATGGACAAAATCCTGCATTACCCTGAGGACCCTAAAATATGGGAATTATGGTATATTCCTTCTTATGGGTAATGCAGGATTTTGCCCATCAGCTGTATAACGATCTCCGAAGCTCGGCTCTGGTGGTCCAGGATCTTAATTCTCAATCCGAGTGGGCAGTTCTCTAAACCAGGGTCTTTTTTAGGAGCCCCAAAGAAGGCGGCAGCTTTATGAAAAAGACCCTACTAACCGGGACCCTGAGGTTTAGGGTTCAGGGTTTAGGACTCTCAGAACTTCCCAAGTATCGGCCCGATAACCTTGAGGGTTGTGGATTTGGGCTTATGCCAGCCCCCACAACCCCGCAACCATGTCCCCTGCATGCTCCATCAACTGAGGCCTCAGTGTACGCCACGCGGAAACATTAACACACAGCTCCTGAACTCCGCTTTAAAAAAACGGCAGCCGGAGTCCTCTTGAAAGACCTATTGTCAACGTATTATTCGCACAGCACAGAGGACAGTTATGCTGCAAACGCATAGCACTACAACCATAAACCCTGACGGCTAGAGTCTAAAGCCCGAAAGCGTCCAAAGACCCCCAGAGACTTCCAGGCTGTATTATGGAGACCCCTTAAAGGGGACATTATGGAGACCCCTTAAAGGGGACCTTGCTTTGCCCTACTTATGGTTGTCTTAAAATTGCAAGGGACCTTATTGAGAGGGTTTATATCCCGAAGTGCCCGCTTAGACCCTAATCCTGGCGACGATCAGGACGGTCCCTAAACCCTAAATCCTATAGGTCCCTGTCAACTTAAGGAACCCTATAGACCCCTTAAACCCTAAACCCTATAGATCCCTCTTCTAATTTGAGGAACCCTCTAGACCCCTTGAAAGGAACCCCAAACTTTATACGTCCCTCTTAATTTAAGGAGCCTATAGACCCCTTTTAAAGGAACCCGTAAAGGCCCCTTATAACTCCTAGGGTTTAGGGTTTAGGGTAGAGACTCTCATAGGAGGCCAAAAGGGGTTTTAGCCTATGGGGGTTTAGTAGGGATTAGGGTTCCCATAATAGGGTTCATAGCTTAACCTACCAAGACCTACTTTTTGTAGGGTCCCTATAAATCCCATATTAGGGTTTATAATAAGAACCCACAAAAGAGTAGGGTTTGGTAGTTTAAGGTATTAAGGAATCCCTACCCCAAGAATCTTAAACCCACTTTTGGCCTCCCATCACTAGAGTTTAGAAAGTGTCAGATTTGAGCCGAACCCCAAACTCTAAAAATCATAAACCCTAGAGGCCCTAAACCCAAACCCCGAACGTTGAACATATGAACCCCCGTTTGGCCTCTCATCAGACTCCACCAGGAAGGCGAAGTCGATTTCGATGCCAAAGAGCCCAGGCTGTTCAGTGGTACGTTTTTTGTTTAGGGTTTAGGGCTTAGGGTTAGGGTTTAGAGTTTGGGGTTTAGGGTTTGGGATTTAGGGTTTAGGGTTCCTATTCTAAGATAAGAAGCCTAAGAAAGTATCTACTTTTTCCCAGTGGGTTACTGAACAGCCTAGGAGCACAAGGCGACGCCTCTGGAGCTTGGCATTCAGCCGCCTCCTCAGGGATAATTGGGGGGCCTTAGGGGTTTTTAGGGTTTAGGGCTTAGGATAACCCATAAAAGGGGGCTCCTTTTAAGGGATCTTTAAGGGTCTATAGGGGTTGGAGTTTAAGGTTTAGGAGTTTAGGAGTTTAGGGTTTAGGGTTTAGGGGCTTAGGGGTTCAGGGGTTTAGGGGTTTAGGGAACCCATAGTGTGTTTTCCGGAGTTGAGGAGGGGTGGGTGGGGGGGGGGGGGGGGGTTGGTTAGAGGGACCCAAAGTCTTCGCACAGAGGCTGATGGATAGAGTCCTGCATCTGTGGAATATCCGGTTTAGGGTTTAGGGTCGGCATACCTTAAACTACGAGAAGTGTGGTAGCTACTCGCCGAGCGCGACAGGGTATAGGGCTAAGGATTGATGTCGTCTAGTGATTTAATTTAGTTGTTGGCTGCGTATATGTTTTAGGCAGCACAACTCCGATCTTGGTTCCCATCTGGCCAAAACACGGTGGATCATAGATACAAACTCCAAAGACACCAAAGCCCTACACTCCCAAAGCCCCACACCCTGGACTCTACAGGGGAGTATCGCACATTAGGCTATTCACCAGTCGGTAAGTACCTGCACGCATTGCTTGAAGGCTTATGGGCGACCTAGGAGTCAGGTTACCAAGCTTCGGGTACACCTACACGCCCAACACTCCGCGCCCGCAACCCTATACCCAAACTCCAACACTGAACCCCCTAAGCTCTGAGTCGAACAGAAATCCTAAACTCTCATCTTGCAAGGTGGGGGAAAATGAACAAGGACCAGCGTGCGGGCTTCAGGGTTTTCGGGGTCGAAGAAGGCACTTGAGGTGCCTGCGTTGCGGTCTTGGTACTAGGCTGTCCGTGTGCACCGGAGAGAGGGAGAGAGATGCTAGACCTCAAGCCATTGGTTCCTGAAGCCATTGCCAGATTAACCGAAAGGTCTTACTTAATACGTCTTGATCATGCCCTGTCCCGAATGAGGCACAACCAGAACCCTGCAATGGTTGGCTTCCGGGTTTAGTGCGAACTTGAGGTCCCAAGCCTGGGAGTTGGGATTAGGAGGACCCTCGGGGATATAGACCCTCTCAATAAGGCTCCCCTTTAAGAGAGCCAGAAGTAGGGTTCGGAAGGGGTACCCTTTAAGAGGTCTCCCTCATCATATACTACCCAATCCCCATCAAGAAAGTCCTAAACCCTGAGCCAGGCAACAGAAAAATGGGAGTTTCCGAAAAAAGGGGACCCTACTTGGAGGATCATGGGACTTAGTAAGTCAGGTTATAAGTAACTTAATTGGGGCTATCAATAGTTATAAGTACAGTTACCGTATATAAGTATAACCCTAGTTACTAAGTCCGATCAACCTTTAAGTAATATAGTACCCTAAATCGTAGGATCCCCTTAATTTCGGCAACTCCCAAATGCCTCCAGACTGCCTGAAAGAAGATCACTTTGCCATAGACCCTTCAGCCTTGAAGAAGATCGCATCGCCCGAATCCGTTCAGAATGGTTTTCCCCTTAACTGGGTCCAGGAAGCTTTGGCCAAGGCGGCCCCTCCACACATCAGCAGCCTCAAGGCTCCTTCTACCACGGACGTCCTTCGTGTTCGCTGCATCGTGTTCAGGGGTCGTCTTGGGTTCATACTGCTTGCGTCTTGTCTTGTTGTTTACTTTTAGGTTTGTTTGTCGTTGTTGAAGAAAGGAGTTGTTGAACTTTTGGGTTCTCGAATTTCTGTTCTGGCAATACAATGCTTGCGGAAATGAAGCTGATGCTGCCCTTCTTCGGTGTAGGTTGGGTACGTCCCTAACTAACGAATAGTTTGATACTGTGATTCAATAAGGTAGTGTCCAAAGGTTCGCATTTAGGAAAGTTTAGACTGTTGGTGTATTTTTACTTGGTACTTCGATCGCTAGGGATACATAAGTGCTACAGTAACTGTCATGTGCAGTACGATGGGCCTAGCATTTCTTGATCTAGGCGCCAAGCCATGTTGACCTTAGTTAGAATAGGATTCTTCAGGCTTCTTTAACATAACCATGGAATATTCCGTAGAACGCCATTCTATTTGTCAAGGTCCCTCTATTGGGGCTGCACAGCTTGATATGTTTGTCACTCAGAACTTCGCAACTTCAATCTGGTTTTTGGGCTTGTCACTGCGCGTTCCTTGGGGAGTGCTGTTTCAAGTTTCATACTGGTTAGTATACAAACCCAGCTGGTCATCAACGCTAGCAGTTGTTTTGGTCACATCTGGTTGTAGGTCAAAGGTGCTATAGGGTTTAGAAGGTCTCCAAGATGCCGTCTTGATGCATGCAAGCATATGTGCTTGAAGTGAAGTGCAAACCCTAACGTTCGCACCTTGCGCCCCAAACGTTTATCGACAAAAAGCGAACGCCCGGAGCCAAAAGCTAAAAGCCTCGTGCCTCATGGACCCAGGCCCGTCATACGACGGTTTAGGGTATATTCGCCTTCACACTGCTGGCATGTTGCATCGAAGCAGTCAGACTGTTCGCAACAGCCGCCAGCACCAAACACCCTTAATCCAGAATGCATTCTAAGCCACATCAGTACGGAACCTCTGTAGTTTGATCATGGTTCCTTGATGGAGGGCTTTTGCAGGCTCTATGCAAGGAAAAGAGGCTGTTATCACTGTTTCTAACCCGCCTTACCTAGTCACTACCCTAAGGCCCCAAAGTAGTTCCTTTTTGGGGTTCATATTTAGAATCCTATAAGGTAGTCCCAACAAGGAACTACTTTGGGGCCTATGGGTAAACCCGAATCTCTCAACCTTTCCCACTTCGGAGAGGTCCCTAAACCCTAACCCTGAGCCCGAAACCCTAAACCCAAAACCAGGTCTTCATCCACAGAGCGCCCGACTTCCGGCTGCACCAAGACTTCAACCCTAGCTACGGTTGATGAAAAACATCCTGCATTACCTTAAGGACCCTAAACTACGGGAATTATGGAAAAAATCCTTATTATGGGTAACCCTAGCTACAGTAGAAGCCAAAAAGTTGGAAGCCCAAAAGCGTCAATCCTGAAGAGTAATGTAGAGGGAATCCCAGCACTATTTGACCTTAACCCGGTTTCCAACTTTATGGGGTTTACCGTACTGGGTCACAGCTTACGCTTTTTAGGGCACCTAGTATTTTGGTTAGGAGCTGTGATGCAGGCAAGTAGCTACCCTGAACGGTGAGGGCAGGGAGGGTATGACACTTTAGGAAGCGATATCTTCTGGCAGTCCCTTGTTAAAACATCAACTCCGGCAACACATTGTCCAAGTGTATACTATCGGAGTACATGACCCGTAACAACGAGCCTGCAGCCCCGCGGTTGTAAGTGAGCTGCCGTCACCATGATGATGAAAATGATGATGATGATGACGATCATCATCATCATCGTTAGCGGTGTTGTTGTTGGTGGTGGTGTTGGTGGTGGTGGCCAGGCTACTCGTGGCAGCAGCAGTTGTTGTCGTCGTGGCAGTCGTAGTCGTAATAGGGGTAGTGGGACTGGCAGTCGTCGTAGTCATTGTCACAGAACTTTAAGAATTCCACACCCTGAAACTAATAGTTTTGCCAGCTCTGCACATTAAGGGTCCCTTTTTTGAGAGCACTTTCGGAGAGGATCCCACTAGTCGGAGTCTGTGTTCGGGTCCCTTATCTTGTCAAGCTCCCCTAGACCCTAAACCCAAAACCCAGAACCCTAAACCCAAAACCCTAAACCCTAAACCCATGTTGGACTGGGATCGCTGCAGGGTTTTGGTGTTAGTTCGGGTTTGGGCTGAGGTTGACGATTAGGCTTTCTCCAACAGTCCAGGCTCTACAGAGTCTTTGGAGCTAGCCTTGATTTAGGCATCAGGTTTTGGGGTTTCGAGGTTGGGGTTTAGGGTTTGTTTTTCGTGTTGTCTTTTGAGTTTAGGGTGGCGGAATCTAGTGTTGAGGGTCTAGGTTTTAGATATGGCGTGCAGGGTCAAAGCCCCGTGCCCCAAACCTCAAAGCGCAAAGGAGTGCATCCCAATGTTCATGAGCCGGCTCCGCGACACGAGACGGATGGGCTGCCGCAACGAGGACGGAGGGAAGGGCGACTAAGTTTTGACCGCCTATATAGCATATACTTGGACCACTGGAGCTACAAAAGTCGAAGTAGTTAACTTGGAAGATAAATGGAATAGCCAGTGCGGTTAGAGGTACCGCATTGTTCTTTTTGCAGGTGCGTGTCCGCTGGGTTCTGGTAAAACTTTGAGGGATCGTTTATTCAATGTGCCTGACTGGAAATGCAGACCTTTTTCTGGACTGCACGTGTTGTGGTTCCGATTGCACCACGGACATGGACAACAGCCCCAACGAGCAAAACGAAAGAGGGAAGCTGCCGTTTTAACTGCATTGCATCTGATATCCCCTCGGCCCTAATCTTGAACCCCCGAACCCTAAACCCTAATGACCAACACTTTTAGCCCCCAAAACTGAAGTCGAATCTGGAGGAGCTTTCCAAGAGGCTTGCAGACAAGCTCACTCACAAGGACGGCGTGCAGGGTTTGGGGTTTGTAAACCTAATAGCACCAAGCCACAAAAAGAAGGTAGGTACTGACCCCATATACATAGCAGGAAGTTTGATGATGCAGGAAGTATAATGCTGCATAGGAGGTTGTTGGATCCACAAGAAGTTTTGAAAAGAGCTTTACTTCACAGCGTTTGGGGCTGAAAACACTACGATCGGGTTTTCCTGCGAGTTCAGTGTAGGCTTCCGGATTAGCCCATTCGCTGAGATTTTGTCACGGACGGTGCTTGCATTGGCTTCACAAAGTATAATTGGCTTTTCAGAGCTTGAACTACAAGACGCGGCTTTGTAGCGTCTACAATCGTTCTAGTATAGTTGCTTCTTTTGCATGGTTTGAGCTATGGGTTGAACCAAAATACCAGGCCTGCGCCGAAAAACGCCTGCCAGACACGTGCAGAGCCTTTATAAAGCCTCTATTCACCCGAAGACACGATCGGCAGAGCCCCACTATGACAAAATCATACAGCCTAACCTAGTATTCCATGGACCTTGTTATTGGGTCCTTAAGGGGTCTAGGGCCCTAACTATAAGGCGCTTGGAAGCATAGGGTTACCTTGGAAGCCTAGGGTTACGAAGTCTGTATAAAGGAACCCTTATAACTACCCATGACCCTCTAAGCAGGACGCAAGCCCCAATTGAAGTTGGTATATCCGCAGGACATTGCTCGCCTCTTGCGCGACTATCCGGAGGCCTGTGCGGACATGGCTTTCCTATAGGGGCTGTCATAATTACATGTGTATATATATATATATATATATATACTATTTTGGGAGTTCCTCATAAATGTAGTATAACTGGCCTCAAAACCCTATTCTAATTATTGAGGCCCTATAGAAAGGACCTTTAGGCCTAGAGTTGAAAAAGGGTGGGTAGGTCTTGAATTTTAGGGTTTAGGGCTTAGGAGTTTAGTGTCTGGAGCTTGAGGGTCTTGGGATCTTTGGTTTTCGGGTGAGTTTAGGGTTTAGGGTGTTCTAATGTCCGGGCCTCGTAAGTAGTTTATAAGAGTGATAGGTGCCCTCCTTAATTGGGTTAGTTGCAAGGTTCAGGGCACTCCACGAGACCGCGAGAGGATGAGTTCTAGACATTCTGATTGGGTTGTCCTGCTTGACGCATGCTCATACGGTACTACCCTACACCCTAAACTCCGATTCCCATGATCCTAGATTAAAGCTCTCCGGCTAGAGGGCGCTTTATCTCCACCCTACCTCCAAGCTTATAGTATGAACTGCGCTGACCTCCAAACCCTTGAACCCCAAACCCTAATCCCTGCCACCCTAAACCCCAAACCACGCTCTGCAAGGCTAGGTGCCAATTGACGTTTGTCATCTTTGCCACAATTGAAAATGTTTCGTAGGCTTTGATGGAGTCGTTTTCAACGGCTTGATAATCCCCGGCGTTCTGAGTGAGCAACGAGCCTAGTATCGGCGTCGGAATAGGGGGTGGCAGTATCCTTCCTTCCGTTATGTCTGTATATCTCTTAAATATTCTAATATATATATATATATGTATGTATATATATATATATATACATATACACATGCACACATACTATAGCAAGAGATACCCCAAAACCCTGTTGCAATTGCTATAAGACCCCTACAATCAGTCTAGAGGGTCAGCTGCTGCCTCGGTCTATCGTACATGGTGGTCTCTAGTCGGCAAGCCGGCACCGAATAACTTAGATTCCCAAGAGGGGTTTATAGGCTTCCTTGAAAGGGATCTATAAGGGCTCCTTTAAGGGAGCTATGCTTAGATCCCACACTAACCAACCTTTAAACTTTTCAGGTTCTTATGGTTTAGTAGGAACTTGAACGTTTAGCCTTTAATTTCCGTGGCTTATTGGGGAAGCAAGATAAAGATCCACGATTCAGGGTTCACGAGTGCTTGGTTCCGAATTCATAGCCCTCATGGTGCGGAGATCACTAAAGGAAGCGTTCATACATGCAGTATTGCAAGTAGCGAGCAGGAGGTGACACGAGGTAGGTCGCCAGGCTGTCGATGCAAACGTCAGACCGAGTGCGATTCTGTCGAAGATCAGGACCAACGCCGGACGACATCAGCGACTGGATAGCCTGCCAGCTCATGCCGGAGCACAGCCCGCTGCTGCAGCTTCTGGTGCACCGGCACCTGCTGCAGCTTCAAGTCCCAAACGGTCCACAGTGCCTTTACAGTAGAGTGTAGGGTTTCTATATTAGGAATTACTATTAGGATTTGGGGAAATATCCCCCATAACAGTACTTTGGACCCTTTGGGAGTAAGTGCAGGAACAGCTTGCAGCTTCAGGAGCGGCAACAACAAGAGGCGGCACTCCTCAGGAGCATCGCAAGATCCGACTCCCGTAAACCGCTGTTGCACAAGCCTTGCAGATTTTTGGAATTAACTATCCCCAAGGGTCCAAGTATCTAATAATCATATACTCTCTCCAAAATCCTAACCTACATAACTACTATCCTAAAACCGAGTACCCAATTATTGGGTTCTTTTGGACCATTGGGGTATGTCAATGCACGCAGAGGACCTTTTCATAGGACCAGGGCCCCAGCTGCTAAACACACACCCATAAGTTCAACACCCGGAGCCCCGAAACCCCAAACGAGACCTTCGAAGCCCACTAAACCCTGAACCATCCTACACCCCTATAGCCCTAAAGCCCAGATCTTTTAGGATTTAAGCCCGAAACACAATCACCCTTAATGGACCTTCATGGTAGAAAGGGATATATTGGGATCTCTGGTTAGTCAGTATGGCCTTATGCCGCCCGTAGCGAGCCCAATACCCCTCAATCAAGGAATATCGGAATATTTATTCTTCATTAAGCCACACGACTAACTTTCCACTGTTTCAGTCGTATGAGGCTGTCTGGGATGAACCCTAAGCCCTAAACCTTCAAACCCTGCACCGCTATTCCCTAAAGTTTACCCTTAAGCCTTCCGACGCCTTTTGAGGCTGCTGTGGCGCTGCTCAACGGGGTCACTGCAAAGCCCATCGTGACAAGCGAAGGACGGGAGCAACAGTTTAGGGTTTAGGGTTCAAGACAAGCGATGGACAGGAGCAGCATTTACTAAGTTCAGTGGTGTTTGGTGGTTCTTACACATGCTAGCTACGGCTGCTATACGGGCTACCATGATAGTTCATGGTTTTCGGAGTTTTCGCGGTTTGGGGTTCCTATAGGGCCGACTGTACGGGCTCTCTGCTGGCTACAATAATTAGGGTTTACGGCTTCGTGGGTTTAGGGCTCTCAAGGTTTTGGGCTCTTGGTTCAGGGTCTAAAATTCTAAGGGTTTTGAGGTTGCGGGCCAGCGTTAAGCTGTAGAGATTCGCTTGTAGGATTTTAGGCTAAGGCCGGCAACAAGGTCTGGTGTTTGATCCGCTTCCTAAAGTCTCAGATACGGACGTGAGTATCATGAGCAACATGCTCACCTGTAGCATGTACAACGTTTATCATTGCATATGTCAAACTTCGCATAAAGCACGTTTTCTTACACACTTGAACGAAGAGTATATGTATACACACACTCCAATATACTTGGCCATTTGTCTAGAGAATCAAGCTAAACCCTAAATCCTACAGAACCAAATCCTTAGATCCCCAATACCCAACCTTTTAGACTTTTTAGGTTCTCATGGTTTAGTAGGAACCGGAAGGTTTAACCTTTCATCTCTTGGGGAAGTAAGTTTGTGTTTGTTGAGAAGGGCGTTTCTGGGCTTGGGTGTGGGTTGTCGCAGTTCTGTCCCAGGATCCAGAGTAGGCCCTGATCCCCTTTTTGAGGTTAAGGTTCTCTTATCCCCAACTAGGAGGCCAAGTAGTACCTTTATTTCCCTTGTTGTAGTCCTAGGTTCCTTAAAAAGTTACCCAACACCAAAAAGGGACCAACAACCCTAAATCCTAAACCCCACACCCTGAACCAAAAACCCCCGAACCCCCCTAACCCCCTGAAGGCCTTTTAGGTTTAGGTTCTCTTATCCCCGAACCTAAACCCCCCTTATAGAACCCTTATAGATCCCTTTAAAGGAGCCCTTGTCAGGAATCCATATAGATCCCTTTTAAGGAACCCTTATAGAACCCTCTGGCCCCGACGGGCCACCAGCAAAGCCCAGTCCTTTTGGCAGGTTGGCATCCGCTGCCGAGCCGAGCTTCTTGGCTGTTGTTTTTTGGGGGGTTGGGGGTTTAGAGGGGTTTAGGGGTTTTGGGTTTAGGGGTTTAGGGTTTAGGGGTGTTTAGGAATTAGGGTTCAAGGTTTAGCGTTTTAGATGGTTTAAGATGTAGGGTTTAGGCAGTATTATGGGTCTTTAGCAGATAGGACAATATTCGTTTCGGTTCCTTATTCCCATAGCATACTATGCCCCAAAACCCAACTGTCGAATGGAGACCCCCGCACCATACTACTTGGAGGATCATGGGACGTAGTAAGTAAGGTTATAAGTACCTTAATTAGGGTTATAAGTAGTTATAAATATAGTTACCTAATTATAACCCTAGTTACGAAGTCCCATGATCCTTTAAGTAGAGAAGCCTGAGTAGTTGCGAACACTATTCCTTAGGGTGCCTTGATATATAGCTAGCAAATCCCAGAAGTTTGGAAACCGGGTTAAGGCCAAACAGTGCTGGGATTCCCTATACATTACTCATAAGGATTGAGGCTATGGGGTTTCCAACTTTTGGGCTTTTACTCTAAGTCGAGTATACTATACCCCAACGCCCATGTCCAATTATTAGGGCCGTATATCATGCTGAACGGGATTCACACCCCACGCAGGCTGCACTACCTGGCCGAGGGTTATTCTTGCTTCATGGTGACCGTCTGCTCGCTTGTGTATACTTACATTGGGAACTTGCCCATGCATGTATGCATGAAGAAGAGAGAGACAGAGACGGCGGAATAAGGAGAGACAGAGGAAGAGTGAGAGACCAGCTACGTAATGTGTACTTCCAAGCCAGACCTGTACTCACAGACACGTTCTGCACAAGTATGTGTATTTTGCGGAAGCGCAGCTGTAGTGACGCAATCTTCGTCGCTCTTCCTAATTGCTCGTTTCTGCATCTGAAGTCTTCAGCCTAAGCCCACACCTAAGCGTAAAACCCTAAGTCCTGACTGCCAAAGCCGACATCCTAACTCTTGGCCCGTCTAGCCGTAGGCTTTGAGTCCTTGGTGTTTGGGATTTCGGTTTGGTAGACATCCTAAATCCCAAACACTTTGCATACTGCTCAGGTATCCTTCGCAGCACGATCTCCGATAGTGTCCTTTGGCTCCATGGGCTTGGGGATGAAAATGCCAACAGCTTGTGAGTGTTTACGCTTGGGAGTTTAGGTTTCAGGGTTGTGCTACACCTGCCACATGGCAAGCTTCTCTTGTAAGTACCGCATGAACAGCAGAGGCATCCATGGGGTGCTATAGCTCCATTCCGCTATAGGATTCATCGCCAGGGGTACAGTGCAGGGGGCAATTTGGTTCTATTGGTTGCTGCATACTCAAACCCGAAATGGTATATGCATTGGGACCGTTATTATCAAAAAGGGAAGGGTACTATGCAATATTGCCTTCTGAATCCTAAACTTGTTGGGCCGTAAATCTGAGCGACCTATGGTATATACGGGCATGTATATATACATATATATATATATATATATATGCATAAATAGGTTGAAAAACCCTATAGACACTTCAGGCAACTCTTAGACCCTACAAGGGCCGTATGAAATCCCAGGTAAAGGGGCTGTTAAGGTACACTGCCGAGAGCGCCACAGACACAGCCTGGCTCTGCTGGGCTTAGAGGTTTGGAGTTGCCTGAACCCCCGGAACCCACTGTAGGGACCTAAATAATTAAGTATTCTATTTTGGGGGCTCCTTATTACATTATATATATATATATATATACATACTGGTTATTATTCTAGTATAGTGGGCCCAAAAGCCTATTCCAACTATTCCCCCCAACCCCCTACCTTTTCTAAGAGGCCCTGACTTAGATGTTAGAATCGCGGCGTTTTCAAATCGCCGCGTTTTGGGTTCAGCCGAATCGCCGCGATTTGGATGGGTATGTATAGAGCGTGTAAAGTAGGAGTTGCCGATGTGATCTAGAACATCACTGTTGGGACTTCAAAAATCCGGTAGCTTTTTGAACTGACCGATGTGCTTGAACGAACCCATGAGGATTGACGAGGGTATTTCAACTTCAGATCCATTGGAGCTGAGATTCTAATTTCTCTCAAACTTCAATGATTTTTGACGAACTCCACAAGAACTGTTTTGCCTTGGTTCTCTCCCGTTCCGTTTTGTGATATGGAGGCCTGATGCGATTGACCGGACAGGGCAAATGATTTTAACAGCCGTGGGAAAAATAACCCCCACTCGAAAGCCTCGCCCCGCCAATTAGTTTTACAGAGCCTGGAAAAATCATTTGTGAATCCCCGCTTTCCCGAAACCCCACTCGAAAGCCTCGCCCCGCCAATTATCTTTACAGAGTCTGGAAAATTCATGTGCGACCCCACCTCCAACCCCCGCCCGCCCGCCCCCCCCCCCCCCTGGCACCCCAATGAGTTTTGCAGAGCCTTGAAGAATCATTTGTGCACCCAATGCAGAAATTGCGTTTCTTGCCCATTACCATGCATCCCAACACTCACCAATGAATTTTCCGGAACCGCCCAAAATCATTGAGGCGATCTCAGTAAACTTGCGACTTGCCTGGCCTTCTTTTCTGAGACTCTTTATTCCGTTCCGTTCCCGTTCGCGTTCCGTTCCGTTCCCGGCCGGGGTTGCACGAGCACCGCCGCGCCCTGTCTGAGGCTTTTCCAGAACGACCTTGAATTTGAACTTCTCAAATAGTGGCAACTTCGTAGGGCGCAACCCGGCTGAATGAGTTTTCCAAAGCTCGCAAAAATTATCGAACCGATTTCTCGTCCAAAGAAGCATAAGCAGCGATCTGGCACTGAAAACCCAATCGCGGGTTTGGCGTTCCCAACCGTTGGAAAAGAACGAATAAGAAGCGATTTGCACTTGCGAACCCTAAATCGCAGCGTTTTGATTTGGCGATTTAATCTACTAAGGGCCCTATAATGTAGGGCCTAGGATTGTTCAGAATAAGGCAGGGCTTGCGACGTTGGGATCTGTGGCAGGTGTTCAAAGTTTCAGGGCTGAGGGCTGGCAACTTGTAAAGGGTCTTAGGGCATAGGGCTATTGCCAGTACTGCCCTATTCGGAAGCAGGCTCCTCAAGCCGGACTATACAGCATCTCCTCATACTGTAGTCCTGTGTAGTTGTAGTACAACTTCACACAAAAGCCTCTAATTATTGAGGTGCCTAACCTTACTATTGCGGTCCTGTCGTAAGAAGTTGGTCAAGCTATCATGATCAATATAAGGAAGGCAAGTCTTAATTGTTCAACACGCTGGCCTGAAACTCGATGCCCATAACTGGACCCGAATCTCCCAAACCAAAATCACAATCATCATCATCATCATCACCAGCATCATAAATGCAACATAAATGATAGTACTCATAGTTTGACCAAGGGTCCAAAGGACCCAATATTTGGGTACTCGGTTTTAGTATAGTAGCTATGTAGGTTAGGATTTTGGAGAGTATATGATTATTGGGTTCTTGGACCCTTGGGGTTGTATAATTAATATATATTAGTAACATTTTTAGGGACAGCTGTGTTACTGTCTGCAAAAGTTATAGCCCGAAAGATTCACAGAATTCACAGCTAGGCGGCTTCTGAAAAACATCTTCCCGACGCGTCGCACTCCGGCCGGCAATTGCAAGTTAAGAGTTTTGACGAGGCCTTGGTTTGAGGCTACTATAATTCGGGGTTAGTCGGGAATTATAAGGCGACTGTACGTGTTACCTCTAGAAGGGTCTACAGGGGTTAGGGTCCAGGATTTCGGATTTTAGGGTTTTGGGTTTAACGAGTGTTTAACGACAGTTTTGTCTGTGTTTACAGAAGACTGCCGGGTTTGTGGTTTTGCCTCGGTTTCACAACATGTAAGGTTTCGGGTGTTCGGGGATTGCTTCGATGTCTGCGTGTTAGGGTCCGAATTTTAGGACGCCAATTTCTCTTGAGTGCCCGGGTGGGACTTGTGGTTGTGTGTGGCTTGAATTCCCGCACCTGTCGCTCCACTTACAACTGACCATGAACCCTCAGGCAGTCATTGCTTCAGCACAAAAAAGCTGAGGTTTCAGGGTTTTGCATTTGTATTTTTGGGCGTACTTAAAGTATCAGGGGCCTTTGTGAGCAGTTTTTAAGCAGAGCAGAGTCAGAAGCACAAACTTACGTGTACCTACTTGGCAAGTTCCCTGGTAGTAGACAGTAGGGCTTCCCAATTTGAACTACTGTTCTGGTTTGGGTAAGTATCACCCGTATGGGCATTTCGGGGCCTGAGGGTTAAGTTAATTAGGGTTTAAGGTTCAGAGCTTGAGCTCCAGGATTTCTCCAGCGAGGCTGCAGGATTGAGACGGTTTCTGTTCAAGGGATCCACAAGGGTTCTACAAGGATTTGGGGTTCAGGGGTTTAGGGTGGTATTTACCACCCCCCCCACCCCCCCAGCCCCCAACTATACCCGAATGAGGACTATAAGGGCTGTATTAAAGGGTGCTTTGGGGGGTGCTGGCAGGCTGCTGGTGTTGGGGTTTAGGGTTGCACGTTGTTTTTGTTTGTAAAGTTCCGTTGAGGGGCTTTCGGCTGCAGCTTGGCCGTAGCATTGGGGCTTATAGGGTTTGGGGTTTACGGTTTAGGTTTGAGGTTTAGGGTTTAGGGCTTTGGAAGCATGGACCCAGAGGCTCCATATATACCATATATACTACTATTATGGAATTAGGTCCCCGAAACCATAACAGGGATGGCCTTTTGGGACCTAATTCCATAATGGTAGTATATATGGACTCTCTTAAAGAGTGGCTTCGTACACAAGCTGCAAGACGTGGGGGGAAAAGGGCAATAAACCCAGCGAAAGCCAATGTATAAGCATCTTAACAGGCTACATTTATGACCTATTTCATTTACTCAAAGAGCCTTTGGAGCCTCTATGGAGGTGGCAGGGCGCAGGTGCCCGAAGTTCAAGCCGCAAAAGTCGAAGGTAGCACCAAGAATTCCAAAGGCCCAGCACTCCCGTCCCAAAGCAATTCAAGCACCAGTTCTCTGGTGTTTAAAGTTTGCTTCCCTTTTAAGGACTTGTAAAAGGAAATCAGAAAAAGGAGCCCTGAAGAGGTAGGTTATTCAGGGTCAAGGTAAATTCTAAACCCTCTTAAACCCTTAAACCCTTGAACCTTAAATCTAAACCCTCAACCCTAAGCCCTAAACCCTAAACCCTTAGCAGAACAGGGTTTGGGGCTACGGCTCCAACTCCTGAAGCATTGAACGGTGGCCTGAGGTTTCCTTTGCTTCTATGAGACCGAGTATAGTTGGAGCCGGGAACTCGGTTAGATCTAGCTCGGTGGCTCTGTGATTCAGGCTTTCGGGCATTGCTTCTACAGTAGAAGCCCAAAAGTTGGAAACCCAATAGCCTCAATCCTTAAGAGTAAGGTATGGGGAATTCCAGCACTATTTGGCCTTAATCAGGTTTCCAACTTTAAGGAGTTTACTCTACACCCACTCTTACTCTCACTTCCGCCACTCCTCTGCCTGCTTCCCCTCCTGCCCCTGCTCCTGCACCGACTCCGACTCGCGCTAGTCCTGCTGATGCTGCTGCCTCCTCACCCTAAGGCTCCATGTATCTTTATAGTAGATACTTAGGCCTTATAAAGTACCTATATAGAGACCCCTTTAAAGCCTAAGTATCTACTGCAAAGATACATGGAGCCTTTGGGTCAGCAACAGCGTAATGATTCCTTGCGTACCGACCGGAGCCCCAGGAAGGGTTTCGGCTTGAAGGGTGAGAGGCGAAGGGGGGGCAGAGTTGAATATGTGTTATTCTCCACCCTACACCCTCAAGCCGAAACCTGAACCTCAACTTATACGTTTAGGGTTTAGGGTTTAAAGTTACCTTCAAGCTTTCACCCCAAAGCGAATCTTGAAGCCAACGTGACCACCGCGACAACGACAAACTAACATGACGTCTCCAAGGTATACAAGCCTGTCCTTGTGATTCTGTGTGCAACCTCCAACCAACACGTCGGAATCATGTAGCTCTATAATTAGTAACACAGCCGCCGAGAATCCAAGGTAAACCCCCAAGCCCGATACCGCCTCTAGGAGGTTCTATTGTTGCTCGTGTCCCCTCATGCCCCCTTTTGTAAATATACTAGCAAATAATTACCTCCCCCCTGTCAGTCCCTATGACAAACATACAGTATACAGTATAATATTACAGTACCATGTTCCGCAGACTTATTCTAGTCATGAAAGCCCCCCCCCCCCCATATTGCATCCCGTAGCCTCCAAGCAGTATGAACAACCTGAAAGATGGGGATTAGGGCTTCGGGTTTAGGTCCAGGTCATCATAACCAGACCCCGGGAGGATCCAAAAAGTAGATCCCTTCATGGGGGTTTCCAGAAATAAAGTACCCTGAGTAGTATAGGGCCCCAAATTTAGGGGATCTACTTTCTAGATCCTCCCCGGGGTCTGGTTAAAGGTTAACCCCAGGCCCCTCAGACGGTTTCCCCTGCAAAACCCTAAACCTTGAGCCCCTAAATCCTAAAACTCAAATCCCTAAAACCCGAAGCCCTAAACTACGGCGTGTACCAACTGTGAGGTCCGTGAAGACCCCGCCTATACCCACGGAAGACTTTCATGAAACCCCACATTTTTGTTTTGGGTAGAGAGAGGATTTCGAGATAACAGATTCGTGTTTAGGTGCTTCTTTCCAGGGACCCTATGCGACAGTCTTTTACGGTCGTTCAGGGCTGAGGGTTGAGGGCCTTCTTAAAGCGCCTTTTTGATTACAAGTCTTCTGAAACCATGCCAGGGCTTAAACCCTATACTCTAAACCCTGCCTGGACCCTGAAGAACCTACCTTTTTGGGGGTCCCTAATATGATTTCTTTATCTAAGTCCTGAAAAGGTAGGTTATTTGGGGTGAAGGTAAACCCTAAACCCTAAACCCTAAACAACCGGCTGGGGGTTTAGGGCTTCTGAAGCCAGGCTTCGACGACCAAGCGTACGAAGCCCCAGCCTGGCACACGAAGATCACAGACGTCAAGGCCATGTACAAAAAACATCAACCCCTAAACCATCACAAACCCTAAACTATATATAAGGCATATTTGTATGTTCAGAAAGCTCATGTTTCAGAGTCATAACTGTATATGCGAAAGATCACAGACGTCAAAGCCGTGTAGAAAATGAAATCATACAGTTATTATATAAACAGTTTCGTTAACTTCATTCTTCAGTATTAGGCTTCAGGGTTCAGGGTATGTTTAGGGTATACGAAGGTTACAGACGTGGAAGCCTGGCTGGCTTTTGTTTTGGGTGGGGCGGCATTCAAGGCGCTAGGTACCCCTAAGGGTCCAAGTACCCAAATAGTAGGGTTTCAAGGTCCAAAAACCGTTCAGGGTATGGATTTTGGGATCCCCTAAACCCTAAACCCTAAACCCTGGACCCTCTGGGTACTGTAGGGTTGAAGGCAAGTTCCGTAAAGTGTAGGCCGTGGGAGTTCGGGCTTCCGAGTTTTTAGGGTTTAGTTAGGATGTCCTTAAGGGGGGCTTCCCTAAGGTTCCCCAAAGCTCCCTAGTACCCTCCCCCCTTGAACCACCCCCCCTTAAGGATCCTATAATTTAGGGTTTGACTGGTTGTGCCCTAAGCCCCAAAACCTTTCGGGTCCAGCGTCATTGCTCGCTTGCATCGCATCGTCCGTGCCTGCAAGATGAGAACGTCCATGCTACAGTGTCGCAGCATGCATGCCTGCAGGGCAGGCTGACAACGTCCATGTTTTGCTGGTCATGCTCACAATATTGACGATGATGATGGTTCTGACGATGACGCAACTGTTCTGCCTCATGTTGCCGCGCGTCCGAGTCATCCCTCGACCCTTGCATTCTTACTCCAAGACTCTAAGCCATGTCAGCCTTCAAGCACAGTTTAAACTGCTACACCACATCTCGAAAAGCGTCTCGCGCACCGTGTTTTAATATTTGATAACAAATCAAGACCTGGGAAGTGACTGCTTTCTGTACTTCATGAACAGCGAAACCACCGTAAATGGCCGTATATACCCAACTTCGAACATCATCATCGACGAGTGTTGCGTGGCATAACGAAGGGACTGAACGTTTCGGTTTTGAGTTTCAGGATTCAGGTCTTGGGTTTTGCCGTAAATCACTGATGTTCAGACCCGTCTTTCATGCGTTTAGGTCCAGGATTCAGGGTTCATAAGTTCATAGGGGCTTGGGGATTTCCGGCCCGTGAGGATCCGAGAGCTGTGTTCGCGGTGCAGGGTCTTCAGCCCCTGACGTTTATGGGTTTCAGGGTTTGCAGCGTATTCTCTTCGGGTGGAGTGCTTAAGGCTTCAAAGCTGTCCATGTTCTTGGATTCTAGAGTATCTGGAGGACTCAGGATTCAGGCTTCACTATTTTTGGCGGGGGCAAGCATAATCTCCACAATAGTTTCGATTGAAAAGCTACAGGGTGAGGGTCATTTGTCCGGGTCTGTGCATGGGTTGCATTCTTTGGCTCACTCTGTCGGAGGTCCACCAGGTAGTCGGAGTCTGATGCAAAGGCATCGGATTTCAGGTCCTCCCCCCAAATCGAAACCAAAGCCCTTCGCCTACACCCTAATTCTAGCCGTAGCCCCAAACCCTACAAAAAACAAGTGCTTTGTATACAGCTTAAACTCTGTAGAGAACCTGTGGCCCCGGCAGAAAAGTTAAATTCTCTAGAGAACCCTTAGCCCCATACATTTTATATTTGTTCATATAAAATCTAAAACCCAAGAGAATGTTAAACACATTATTTTTTATTCTGGTTCTAAGGGGGTATAGATAATTTGCCGAATCCCGGACTACTTCACCTTTGACCTTCCCTCATAGGGGGCCAACAAGGGCTTTAGCCTATGAGGGGATTTGTAGGGATTGGGGTTCCCATAATAGGGTTCATATTAAGGAATCCTTACCCCAAGAATCTTAAACCCCCTTTTGGCCTCCCATCATTCCCTCAGGAACCACCACGCGTCGATGCGAGCATCCAGGCCGGATCCGGGGGTCTCTTGCGGTGGTCTAGGGCTCACCTGTAGCCCCTATACTTAGATCCCCAATACCCGAACAGGGTTCCTTTAAAGGGATCCATAAGGGTTCCTTTAAGGGATCGAACTTCGATCCCCCAATACCCAACCTTTAAACGTTTTAGGTTCTTATGGTTTAGTAGGAGCCGGAAAGTTTAACCTTTCATTTCTGCGGCTTATTGGGGAAGTAAGTATAGCAGGTCGATGTTTCAGTTGGGTTGAACCCCTTGCATAATAAGGTTTTGGATCCACAGGTAGGCTTTGGCAAGTAGTGTTGTTGTTGCGTAGTGCGCCTTCAATTATTCAGGGCCTGCATCTGTCACCTATGGGGTTTCATCCGGGTTTAGGGCTGCACTTGCACTGGCGACATATCCTGCTACTTCGTTGTGAATTACTCCCACAGGCTAGAAGCTGCCCCCACCCTGTAATAGTGGTATAATAGGAGTAGAATAGGGCCCTAATATAATCCTATATATAATCCTTATAGTCACTATTACAGGGTGGGGGCAGCTTCTAAGCCACAGGTAAAGTCTCTTGGGTTTTAGGATGCTAGAGCTGCTTGGGCTTGTTCGGATGTTTGGAGTACAATTAGACCCAACGGTTGCAAGTAACTAGAACCGCTAGGTCACTACTTATACGAGATGGCACCGTCTGCATGGAACATTTCCGACTGTGTCGGAGTTGAGCTAGTCACTCTGATCCGTTTGGATATTCTGCTGGTGGCGTGGTGACTACAATGGTCGACCACAGCAGTTCACAAGACCCGTTTTTATTATCAGTATTGCACTTCCCTTGATGACAAACCACCTTCCCTTTGCAGGGACCTAAATAGTAGGGATCCTACCACTAGGGCCCTTAAAGCAAAGGAGGTTTGGTAATCAGACGTCTGCATGTTGTTTAGAGTTCTCTGCTTTCTCCTGCTGGAGCGACCCCAGACCTATACCGCTTCCTTTTAAGGGATCTATAAGCCCAGAGACTCCAATACCCCTTAATTAAGGAATATACCTTAAATTATAGTAGGATGACTAATATGATTTAAGGAATATTCCTTAATTAAGGGGTATTGGAGTCTCTGGGAGGGTTCCTTTAAGGTTGGGGGTTTAATTTAAGTGACCATAATACGGAACCATCTTATTCTTTACTATGGATCCATTTTGTGGCCCCACAGTTGCTCTGAAACCCTCAATTTCAGCCTTTGCACCACGAATCAGATCCCTGAATTTTCCGACAACCCAGGTGCCTAGTTCGACTTGGGTTTTGGCTTACAGCGTAGTATAGCCGTATGACTACGTAGGTCACAAAAACCAAGCAGTCAGACCTCTATAGCTGGCTTCCATCCAACCCCTATACAGTTTCAGCCTTAAGCCAGAGAGAAAGCAGGTGTGTTACATTCCCAATATCGTCTCGGCCAACATTTTCGCGGCGTTGGTGTCCCTTCGTCCAGACCAGTGGTTGCGAACCCTAGAACCCTAAAGCATCCTAACACCCTGCAAGGCCCAAAACCCCAACTTTGTCCCTAACCCTAACACACTAGAGTCCCCTCGTCCTTAAACCCAAGGACCCTGGCGCTCTAAGTCCTAAAGTGCTAAACCATGAAACCCTTGAAACAACTTGTGACACCCAGAACTTTGTACCTGAAGATTCTACTTCCGTTCTGTTGACCAAGAATTGATGAACACAATATATGTATGTATGTATGTATCTATGTATGTATGTATGTATGTATGTATGTGTATATATACATATACACAGTTACACAGATACATGTGCTCGTGTCTGTCTGCGTATATATACAAGTTCATAAGCGAGTCCTGTTATCGTTATCATTGTCACCGAGTCGTGGTCATTGCTAAGCATGTCGATTTCTGAACCAAGTAGCACATCTTGCTTCATGGCCATATCCTATGCTTGCTGGTGCTGCTGCTGTTGTTAATCATGTTCGTGAGCTTGGGTTGCAGCCGGCGTTTGTCTTCAAAGCCTAAGACCCAAAGAGGGCTAACCCTGAAACATAATCTTTAAACCCCGCACCCCCCACACCCTAAAGCAGTAAACCACCAGACCCCAGAGCGAAACCCCAGAACCCCTCGAACCGAATCTAAACTCTGAACGCAGGCTTTAGGATTCAGGGTTTAGGCTTAGGGTGTATAGGGTTCAATTTTTTTAGGCTTCAAGGTTTTTAAGGTTCAGGGTTCAGGGTTTAGGGTTGGGGGTTCAGGGTGTAGAATTCAAGGTTTTCAGGGTGTCTAGGGTTCAGGGTTGATAGTTTAGGGTTCGGGGTTTAGGGTTTAGGGTTCAGGGTTTAAGGTTTTTAGGGTTTTTAGGGCTTTCAGGGTTTAGGGTTCAGGGTACATGGTTTGGGGCTCAGGCTTTAGGGTTAAGGTTTAGGGGCTCTGAATTGCCGAAGGGGAACCCCTTTTTTTTGTGGGTTCTTATTCCCTGGTCCTAAGGCTCCATGTACCCATATAGTAGGTACTTAGGCCTTCAAGTGCCTATAGAGGGACTTCTTTTAGGCTTAAGCATCTTAAACCCTAAACCCTAAACTCTAAACCGTTGGTTTTAAGGCTTAAGCATCTACTCTAAGGGTACATGGAGCCTTTGGGTGGTACTGTTGATGGACAAAATCCTTCATTACTCATTATAAGGAATATACCATAGTTCCCATAGTTTAGAGTCCTTAGGGTCATGCAGGATTTCGTCCATCAACAGTAGTAACTGGACAATTTAGGGACTTATAAGTACCATAACCCCAATTAGAGTCGCGTTTAGGGTACTTATAAGTCTACTAAGCCCTATAGATCCCTTAAAGGAGCCCCTATAAAGGTACCCCTACAGTAGGTTGCGGGAAACTCTGAGCAGCCGAGGTCTTGCACGGGAGGCGAGGATCCGGCGCTCCCTGGCCTTAGAACTTATAAATTATAGTTTAGAAGCTGCCCCCACCCTGTAATAGTGGTATAATAGGGATATAGCAGGGCCCTAATATAATCCTTATAGTCACTATTACAGGGTGGGGGCAGCTTCTAAATTATAGTTGTCTTCTGTTGTTGTTTGGTGTGGTGTAGGGTTTGATCAGGGTTTAGAGCTGTTGTTGTTCTTTTGCGGGCGGGGGGGGGGGGGCGTGGGGTTTAGGGTTTAGAGTTTGTCGAGGTGTCTTCGGCTGTATGCAGGTAGCGTGAATAGGGTTTAGCTTTTCTTCAGCCCTGAAGGTTTTGATTGTTTAGTGTTTTGGGTTAAGGGCGTCAGAGTCTGTTGCATATTGTCTTGTTCTTACGCAAGTTCTCGTAGAGTTGGTAGAAAGGGTTTTGGTATACCGCCTGTGTCCCAAGCTCTTCATTTTTTGTAATTATATTCAGCAGGGTAATTCCAATGCTTGTATTGCCTGATCCCCTCATAGCCCTATACGATTGCACTACAATATATCCCAAGCCCTATTCTACTTAGTGTAATCATGTTATCAATTTGTGGTAATGTTTATGAGGTTTGCATACATACATATATATATATACATACATATATATATATATATATATATACATATATATATATATATATAGATGCGTACATACATGCACCAGTTTGTCGCTATAGATTTGTACTATGCATACCCCCTCCAGAAGCATCACTGCACTTCCAGCGGCCGATCTTACCAGTGAACCAAGTCTACATGCTCCAGGCTCTTCCTGTACGACTCCGTGGCAGTGCGTGCTGTGCCTTGTCCACCCAGCGAGTTAGGATTTAGGGCAGGGTTTGCTCGATCCATCCCCCTAACCTGTGTTTCTTCTGCTTAAAGTATATACTTAGGCCAGTGAGGCGTGTAGGTCCTATATGAAACCTAAGCCCTGAACCAGAGGCGCAGTGGTGAACGTAGTTGGTCCGTGGTTGCTTCGAGACAGTTTGCATTGGATGCATGGATGAACTTGAAATCCTACGACCGAAAGCCCAAACCCTGAACCCTAACCTCGGAACCCTAAACCCTAACATCCTAAATCTTAAACCATCTTAAACCCTAAGCAGTATATTTCCAACCCATACATGAAAGCCTGCAGTGTATGACCCGACGAGACCACGAGGTCAACGCATAAGCCTCATAGTCCCACTCGGACCTGGAGTAGGCCCTTATTCCCTTTTTTAAGGTGTCGGTTCTTTTATAACCCCCTTTAACTCAAAAAAGGGCACCCTTTTTATTCCTAGGTTACTCTCGGGTCTACTTTATGGTCTCATCGGAGGGTCGGAACACACTTAAAATGATGTACCTGCCTAGGCTCTATTATCAAGTGATTATAGTGTACGATGCCTCAAAACCCGACTCTAAGGCTAAGAAGGCCGTTACACCCAGAGGCTCCATAGTAGTTCCATTTTGGGAGTACCTTGTATCAAAGGGGAAAAGGAGGGACCCTTAATAAGGACCCCTAGGTATATACCCTTAATATAGCTATTATATACCCATTGTATAGCCCCATTATAGGGTAGGGGTCCCCATTAAGGGTCCCTCCTTTTCCCCTTTGATTGTAGGATTCTACACATGAACACCAAAAAGGAGCTACTGTGGAGAGCCTCGGTTGTTTAGCCCAACACCCTGCCTAGATCACCCCAGCTGCCCAGGGCTACAAGGACACCACTACTACAGGCAATTCAAAGGCCTGGTAATCGATTATTCGAGCCCCAAAAAGCACTTAAGCAAAATTGGCACAATAATATGGGAGTTTCCGAAACTTAGGGGTGCCTCATTTCGGGGTCCTTATGAGAAGGATCCTACTATCTAGGGTTCTATATTACTTAGGGTCGCCCATTTTCGGAAACTCCCATCTACCCCATAATTAGAAACCCGCTTCTCATGAAGCCCCAGAAAGGCCCTAGGTAGCCTTGCGAAGTTTGCCAAATCTGAGCCCAGAGAGCCCAAGACCCCTGTAATTTTGAAAATCTAGCTTTAAGATTGTAGTAAGAAGCACCTCTATTACAAGATATTCCTTAGTTGAGGGGCAAGTGTTAGAATCATAGCATGAGGATTTATGGGTGTGGGGGTTGAGGGTTTGGATTGATATGAGGCCCCTCAAGATGCAAGGTGCATTCCTGAATTGAGGGGTATCGGGCTCTCTGGGAAGGCCGTGTCCTACACCTTCTGGAATGGTGCAATCTGGGTGGACGTACTCCAGTGTCTGGTCTAATGTAGGAACCTGATTAAGAAACCCTGGGTCTTTATTAGGGTTCCTCATATGAATCCTACTATTTTGGGGTTATAGGCCCAGGGTTTCTTAATCAGGTTCCTATATTACATGGGCTGGCTGTTCAGGCTTTTTGGGGTGCTGTGTTTCTACAGGTTCTGGGGTTAGGGTTTACCTGTGGGTCCAATATCGTAGCAGGAAAGGTTTAGGGCTTAGGGCATGAGTAAGCAAACTTTGCAAACCTTATTAGTCCACAGTTGTGCATGCCTTACAAGCACGAAGAAGCCTTCACGCTGGGCCTTAACACATGAGAATCGTTCTATAAGGAGACTTCAGTACCACTTACGTTCAAAATTATGCAACCCTATGAAAGACTTTGTCAACGAATGCGCTCGTAATACTTTCTGACAAACCCTGCAAACTTGCTAGAGGCTCATGGGAATCCTGTGGAAGCCTACAAAATATCAGGCAAACTGCCTAAGACCCGAACCCAAACCCTAGACTCCGAAAAACAAGCCAGACTCCCTAATTACCTTAAGCCTTAAAACAAGAGAAACACATCCTCCGAATCCAACAAAAACAACACCCTGAAAACCTGAAATCTTAAATCCCGAACCCTAAAACCCAAAACTCCAAAAACCTACCACCCTAGAATCTAAAACTTAAAGCCCTACGCCCTAGTAGATCCCTTCAAGGAAGCCTTTAAGGAAGCCTGAAGCCCAGCGATCCCAAAAGAGCTAAACTAGTCGATAATCCCGAAAAACCAAACCCTTGTCCTCAAAACCCCAAAACCCTGAACCCTCCCCTTGGAACTAGCCGGCACCAGTGCCTCAGCCTAACGGGCCTTCTGGACCAACCTTGTGGCGGTAAGGAAAAGGGGCGACAAAAAAAAAAAAAACTCTAAACCCCGAAACCCAAACGCCGCAAACCCTAAAAAGGCTCACTCCCTAAACGAGCTGTGGTTCCCCGTCCTGAACCCCAACAGCCCCAAAGCCCTAAATCCCGCAAACACTTTACTACTATTTGCTTAAGAAACCACCAAAAAATAAAAATAAAAATCCCTATATAACACCCATAAGGAATATATTTTTTATTTTTTGGGGGCTCTTAAGCAAATAGTAGTTTAAGGAACCCTAAAGCCGAAGCCCTAAACTCTAAGATCCCAGACCCTAAACGCTACAACCCCTAAGATCCTAACCCTAGGGATCTAAGGACTCATATATTAAGGCTTTTGGGCCCAAAGACCATACTATATAAGGCTTTTGGGCTATTTTGATCCCTAGGGTAAGACCCTCCAAAAGTCTTAAAAGCCCCCTAAGACCCTAGACAGAGCTGAGGTTTCTCTTTACGATTGTACAATATGCCACCAAACCCTATTCTAAGTATAAGGCCCCTATAGCATAGAGCCCTTATAGTATCCAGTAGAAATTACAGACCCCTGGAAAGGAACCCTATTTTAGTCATTAAGGCCCCTTATTCAAAAGAGCAGAGGTTCCTCGTCTCCTTCCTATTCTATTTTGGGGCTTCCTTGTTATAGTTATACTATAAGGGCCCCAAAAGTCTATTCTGATCATTAAGGCCCCTATATTAACCCCAAAGATCTATAGACCCCTTTAAGGAACCCCTTATAGGAACCTAAAGCCCTAAACGCCCCCTAAGACCCTGAAAAGAGCTGAGGTTCCTCATCTCAAAGGACCCCTTAAAGGATCCCTTAAAGGAGCCTTTAAAGGACCCCTTGTGGATCCCTTAAAGGACCCCTTAAAGGAGCCCTTAAAGGACCCCTTAGAGATCCAAAGGATCCCTTAAAGGAGCCCTTAAAAGTAGAAACCCTAAACCCTAAACCCTAAATCCTAAACCCTAAATCCTAAACCTGTGCTGAGGTTCCTCATCTCCTTCTGGGGATTGACGCTCCTGGTCCTGGAGACCTGCTTTAAGCACGAGGCGGCTCATAGAAACTTAGGATCTTTGGGCTTAATTCTGGTGTTTGGGGTTTTAGGGTGTCTGTGTGTGCGTGTGTGAGTTTTGGCTATAATTTTGGGGGTTTAGGGTTTTAGGGTTGAGAGTTTGGGATTTTTGGATATAATTTTGGTGCTTAGAGGTTTGGGGCTTTTGGGTTTAGGGTTTTAGGGTTTAGAGGTTGGGATTTGTGGCTTTAATTTTGGGAATTGGGATTTTAGGGTTTAGAGGTTTGATTTTTTTGGATTCAATTTTGGGGTTTAGGGTGTAGGGTTTAGTAATAATGTTGGCGAGCTTGGGCTTTCTATCATGGCTTAGGGCTTTAGGATATGAATTTTGTGTGGTTTGTGTATGGTTTGTAGGTATGAAGGGTGATTTGGGGATTTAGGGTTTTGGGTTTCCTGTAAGGTTTTGTGGGGTTTAGGGAGTAGGGCTTTGGGGGTTTAGGGCCTTCGGCCTTTGGGGCTTTCAGGGTTTAGCGTTTACTTCGTGGAGCACGGGACTTACTAGCAGGTTATAGAATGCCTTGTAATCTGAGCCATCCATTTTTTGATAGCAACTTAGCGAGACAGTACGTAGGCTACCGTAAAAGCCCCAAACCCAACAATCCAATAACCCTCATAAAGAACAACCGGTTTTCCAGAACCCTAAATGTTTTAAACCCTAACCCCAAAAACCCCAAATAACCTACCTTTTTAAGGACTTAGATAAAGAAATCATATTAGGGAACCCTAAAAAGGTAGGTTCTTCAGGGTCCAGGTACACCCCAAAACCCTAAACCCAGAACCTTAAATCCTCCGCGGGGCAGGCAGCAGTTGGCAGGGAGATGCATTACCTGGACTGGCAGATGAATGAAGGTGACTTCGCGTTGGGGGGTTTAGGGGGTTCGGGTTTAGGGTTTTAGGGATTTTGGGGTGTGGTGTTTGGGGGTTTAGAGTGCAGGGTTTTACATGCTATAGATGGATTTAGAGGGTTTAGTATCGGCGCCTGGACGGTATTGCTAATTGACCGAGCCTTCGCATTGTTGGGGATTTGTAGTGCTTATTCCTTTTCCATTGAATTTGGTTGCGCCCGGTGAGGCCCATGAGCCCCAAGCCTAAACCCGATCAGCCCACAGCCACAGCCCATACCGTAAGCCCTGAAGCACAAAGCCCACACCCCAAGCCAAACCAGAAACCCTCTCTCCTATGTGATTGAAGCCCTATATATGGGACCTGTTCGTTCATCTCGGACCATTGTTCTGGGACTCTTTCGGTCATCCGGACCACTATTTTGGGACTTGTGTCGGGACATGTTCGGTCAACCTCGTTGACCGGAAAAATTCCACACCATTTGGCCACCAATGTTATGGGACTTTTTTCGGTCATTCGGATTCAATGTTGTGGGACATTTTCGGTCAACCTCGTTGACCGAAAAAAGTCCCATGATTTTCCGGGCATCTGGACCAATGGTGTGGAACTTTTCGGTCATTTAGGGCCTAGGGTTTGGCTTGGGCTTTAGGGTTTAGGGACTAGGGTTGTCGGCTTTAGGGTTTGGGCCTAGGGTTTGGGCTTTAGGGGCTAGGGCCTAAGGGCTTTGGGCTTTAGGGCTTAGGGACTAGTATTCGGGCTTTAGGGTTTAGGGGCTAGGGCTTTGTTCTTTGAGGTTTAAGGGCTAGGGCTTTGGGCTTTAGAGTTTCTTTGGGTAGTTGTAGGAATCTAAGACGTGTGAGGTGTCTTCCAGCCCAGCTTCGTGGCACGGAGTGATCGAAACGGGGTGGTCGCCGACTGGATCATTGCCAAAGGCAGGACGGGATAGCCCCAGCACTTTGTTCGTGCGGGATGTGTTTGAGTTGTCTGTGGAGTGCGTAGCCGGTATACGTGCATAAGCTCATGTTACTGCTGGGGCGCGCAGACTTTCCCAGGATGTCAGTCATGTTGTGCTTCTGCTTTATCATACTTCAGTGCAGTATCTGGTATTAGACCTATGAAATATCATGTCATATCAAAACCTTACTTGTCTAACTAACTATTAGGTATGTTGGACTCTCGCGCGATCCTGCCACTCCAACCCGCCCACCCTTATAGAGCCTTCCCCTTGGAAGCCTCTAAGCCTGGATAAGTTGGGTTTTGTGGTGAGGCACCGCCGATCCTAACCCTACACCGTCAACCTTGGATCCAAAACTCTCTCGTTGTAGGACTTAGGGCTTGTTTGGGGTGCCCAAACCCAGAAACGAGGATTGCCTGTACCTTTTAAAATGCAGAAAGCAGATCAACCTTAAACCCAAAATAACTCTCTCGTTTTAGGCTTATTTGGGTACCAAAACCCATCAACAAAAAATATTGGGACCCTTCAAGGCAGGGGACATGCGCCCCTTGCCATGAATCCCCACACCCTGAACCCTACTTGGAGGTTCATGGGTAGTTGTAAATGGAGCTGTACGTCCCCTAATATGGGTTATAACTATAGTTACCTTACATATATCCCCACTTATAACTGCCCATGAACCTCCAAGTAGACCGTAAACCCTTTACCCTTATAGAATCCCTATAGATCCCTGTAAAGGGACCCTTAAAGGAACCCTTATAACCCTAAACCCTAAGCACCCTGAAAAGGCATGGTCGATCTGCTGCTGGAAGTGGCCCAGTTTTCTGGCTGCCTCATGATCGGCGAGGTTAGCAGCTACCTGAACCTAGGCAGGGGCTTTGGGCTTATAGTAGAAGCCAGAAAGTTGGAACATGGCTTTAGGAGGATTTGTGCTAGAATCCCTTATACTTTACCTTAAGGGCATGAGGAGTCTGATGTTCCAACTTTCTGGCTTCTACTATAGGGTTTCGGGGGATTGGGGCTTTGGGTGAGGCTTCTTGGGGTTGTGAGGTTCACGGATAAGGTTGAAGCCTTGGGGTTCGGGGCTTCCGGCTTTGGGTGTAGCAGTAGCGGTTAGGGTTCTTGGGGTTCGGGGTTCAAGGTTTAGGGTTTGGGGCTTAGTGTTCGGGGCTGCGGGCTTTGGGGACTTTAGGATTTCGGGACCTAGGCCGGGCAGCCTTTCGCTGCCTGGGCGTGGGCAGGGGATCCAAGGCTTTCAAGGCGGAAGGCGTTTTTTACCCCTAAACCCTAAACCCGGCACATCCCCAAGCCCTGGTGGGATGGTTCGAAAAACGATCAGTCGAAGGCTCGATTACCCTAAGGGTCCGTGTACCCATATAGAGATACATGAGCCCCAAAGTACCTATATAGGGACTACATTAAGGCCAATGTATATACTATATGAGTACATGGACGTTTAGGGGTGGCTCATGCCTGCATGTTGATTGAGTTGAGACGTAACCCGAAGCCGTATGCCCGCTTACTGGTGAAGTCAATGCGTGGTAGGCTTAAGTTGTTAACCCTATATATCCACGCTGAAGCCCTAAATCGGTCGGCACTTTGTAGTCCAACAGTGAGGTTAGGGTTCAGGGTTTAGGGTTTAATTTAGAAGCTGGCCCCACCCTGTAATATTGACTATAAGGATTATATAGGGCCCTATTATATTCCTATTATACCCACTATTACAGGGTGAGAGCCCCTTCTAAGATATAACATAGACCAGGACCCTAAGAAACCTACCTCTTTTGGGCTCCTTAATATGACTTCCTATTATCCTACTATTACAGGGTGGGGGCCCCTTCCAAGGTTTAATGCAGTTTGCTTCTCTTTCGCGCCTGGGGTCAAGGCATACCTCTTGGTGTTAGAAGATGCTGGGATCGTCGGGCCCCAGAGCCTCCAAAACCCCTTCATTAAGGAATATTCCTTAAATTATAGAAGGGCCCCTATTAATTGAGGAATATCCTCCCAGCTGCAGGGAACGTCTGGGACCTTTCGCGCAGCATCGTTCCGATCATGAGCAGCTGGCACGTTTTGGGGGTTCAAGTTCATGTGTAGTTCATCCCCGTTTTGGCATACGGGGCTTTGCTGAGCTGTCTCAAGGTCTCTGGGACTCCTTGATGGTTTCGTTGAATGAATCGAAATGGAGCAGGGATAAGGGTCTAGTCAGAATTTGGAATGGATGCGTCGGAGTAGATTCGCTGCGTGTCGAAACTCGGCTTGTCTGGATGGCCGTAGCCGGTGCAAGGTTGTCGAATTGCTGGGAAGCGAGTGTACATACTCCTGGCCTGTCCTGAGCCGCAGTCACATATCAAGTACGGTGACATAGCTCTACCCCTGCCCGCATGTAAATTTTGCTTCAAGTCCTCTCAAGTACCCCTTCTTGGAGGTTCATGGGTAGTTAGAAGTGGAGTTATAAGTCCCCTAATATGGGTTATAACTATAGCTACATTAGTTATAACCCCACTTATAACTCCCCATGAACCTCCAAGTTCTTTGATGTGAGGTAACATCCTGAACACAGGAGCCGGTAAAACCCTTCTAGAGCCTTAACCCTAAGGGTCCATGTTCCCATATAGAAATACATGAGCCCCGAAGTACTTAGTACCTATATAGGGACTACATTAAGGCCAATGTATATACTACATGAGTACATGGACCCTTCGCGTAACATAACATCTGCGTACGAGGCTCTAATCTGCAGAACCTTATGGTATTAGATCCAAAAAGGCCATCCCTATAAATTATGGTTTTGGGGACCTAACTCCATAACAGTCATAATAGTAGTACATATGGACCCTCTGGGTAATGTGCAGAACCTCGAGCCCGACACGCGATCTCTGGTGTTTCAGAGACCTGATACCGACTTGGTCCAGGAGATGAGGCGGAATCTTAGTGCCGCCCATCCATCCTAGGATTTATCGTTTCGGCTTTAAGTCTTTAGGGTTTAGGGTTTAGGGTTTAGGGGGCTGATGTTCAGGGGCTTTAGACATCCCAAACCCCTGCTTCCAAGCTTCCCCAAATCTCAGACGTGAAAACCCGGCCCTAACAGCTGCTTCTCCCCAGACCTTCCAAAATCCTTTAATTAAGGAATATACCTTAAATTATAATAGGATCCTTAATATGATTTAAGGTATATTCCTTAATTAAGGGATTTTGGAAGGTCTGGGTCTCACTAGAAGCCCCGCCCGCCTTGTTGTGATTAAGGTGTAGGGCTTCAAATATGCAGAAAAGAGGGAACTTACGGTTGATGATATAAATCCTGCATTACTTAAGGACCCTAAAGTATGGGAATTATGGTATATTCCTTATTATGGGTAATGCTGGATTTATATCATCAACCGTAGTATTCGGAATTCGGATGTGCGGTGGCGCATCTATGCCTTTGACTGATATATGGGCTCCCAGACTCCCAATATGTATATTAATGCTATTTCTTATACGGCTCCTAATGCAAGCATAGTATACCAAAGCCTGTGTCCTGGCATGTGTCAGGCTCCTCTTCTTCCATGACAGCCGGCTGCTACACCTGCTAATCGTGCCTTGGCGACGGGCTCGCGATAGGACCGATAAGAGCGCTACGGTCGGAATCATATGTAAGACTATTCATGTATCGTCCCAATATCAGGCCAGCACCATCTACCCTTAAACCTTCTTCTAACTTACATATATGTATGTACATATACACGCATATACATATAGGTGTATGTATGTCTTTATGTAGGTAGGTAGGTAGGTAGGTAAGTAGGTAGATCTGTGTGTATGTGTGTGTTACGGCCCCTATGTCACTGTAGAGGGGCCGTCACTGTTGTCTAGGAGGGGCACAGGGCACGCACCAAACTACACGCTGATGAACATGCCTCGAACATGCCAAGCCGATTTGTCGTACTTAGAAAGCGGAATGAAGTCGGTAATTGGCTTCCGTGAGTCTTGTGCAACATACCACGAAATAAGTCCATAGACCAACATGACAGGCAGAAGGAATTCAACAACTTTAAATAATTGAACTAGAACAAGCATTAGGCAAATAGCGAAGCTGTGCATGTACAAGTGTTTACAGCTGGTTGATGCAAGTGCCACGTGGCCGTGGTGCGATTTAACCCGCCATCTGTGCGAAACACTACGACAGAATCGGAGCAGTTCATCTCGGAGCGACAGAACCTGGCTGTGCTCTTTGCGGACCAGGTGCCACTTTGGATCAAAGCTGGCTCAGAAAAGGAGCTGTTCGCAGACTTCGAGAGGGCTAATAAGGCCAAGGCTACAGCCAAGGAAAGGCCGTGCACATCCCGAAGCCAGCAGCTCGGACCGGGTTCATCTCGACCCGATTCAGGAAACCCATTGTCCTCATGGCCCGGGCACTTCAGATGGCCGCAGCGAAGCTGCCAGTCGGATTTTCAATATCCGAGCGGCTACGGTGGACAGAGGCATCTTCTGTTTAGTGCCGTTTGTGGGTATAGGGTTTGTCTTGAAGATGAGAGAAATCTTGCTTGAGGGTTTCGCAAGCAAGAATGATAAGTAAAACACAAATGAGACCAGATTTGTTTGGGGTTGCAAAACTCGAAGTTAGATTTGTGACAAGTAGTGTCCAAGGAGGGCAGGCAGGGCTTGATCTTTAGGGGTAAATGGTATCGTCGAGTACAAGCCACGACCCTCCTAGAATCTTTACAGTGCCTTTTCTTGTACAAAATGTAATCACCAGAACTAGTGTAGTACTATTACTCCCCTAAACACCACTCAGAGAGCTCTAAGCCTTAGTGATGAGTGGATCTCTGGTTGAGGGATGTCTAGTAGTTCGGGCAGTTTCTGAGGAACGGGTCTAAGCATCTAACCTCAAAGCTGTAAACTTCTCAGGATCCTAGCATAAACCTCCAAATTCACAACTCGGGTTCCCAAGCCCTGGACACCAAAGCCCAAATACCCTTCATAGGCAATTTCGGGCCCCGGAATGCCTGTTGTTCAAGAAACCCTAATCCAAATGGGTGGTTGTCAAAACTAGGGTCCCTTTTTGGATCCTTATTATAGTACGGCACCTATCATTTAGGATACCCAAAAAGGGGCCACAATTTTGACAACCACCCAAATACACCCTAGACCTCAAATATGAGTCCTTGAGTCCCGGTGGCCTTTATGGCATACTATTTTAAAGTTGCCTGGCTCTGAGAGGCTTGTGCCTTCAACGAATGTCTACCGCTGCTAGCAGTCGAGTAGGGTTTTTTCATGGCCCCTACATCACCCCGGAGGATAGCCTTTAGTTCTCCTAGGAAATGGAGCGATTAGACATTTCTGATGACCCAAGAACTTACCTTCTAGGAGCTCCTTGTTATGGTTACCTTATATTATACGTCCTTAAGACGGTAGGTTATCCCGGGTTAAGGAACACCTCAACATTGGGTACTTGGATCCAGTGGGATACCACGCGGCACGCTTGCGTAGGTGCTCATCTACTGGATGCGTCTGCTGGAGGCCACTCAAGTTTGACTTCAAGTTCCCAAGGTAAACCCTAAACCCTTTAATGAGGTTTAGCACATTGCAAGCGTTGCATCCTTAATTGTATAGGTAGCCCATAAAGTAACTGCGATTGAGACTGTAGGTATTGTCTATAGGCCTTAGGTCCCGAATTCCGAAAAATGCGCGAATCCTTGATCTTGAACATGACGGTGTTTTGGTTTAGGTAAGGGTCTATAAGGGTCTAGGGTCTAGGGTTTTGGGTACATGACTCGTAAGAGCAGAGGTGCACGATGGCCCTTAATTAGCAGGTATGATCCGGGACCTTCGACCTTACGTCTAGGCCTCCCAGCGGGCCGGCCCTCTTTCCCTGCTGTAGTCCCAGGTTCCTTATAAAGTTACCCAATACCAAAAAGGGAGCCCTTTTTTTCCTAGGTTACTGGGCATCCTAGGACATTCTACGCAACACTACCCCTCAGTTTTTTGAACCCTAATCCAGAGGCTCCACATGTATTGCCATTATGGAATTAGGCCCCGAAAACCATAATTTTGCATGGTCTTCTGGGACCTACTCCCATAATGGTGTATATATGGAGCCTCCGGGTAAGTTCTTGTTCTTAGCCTTAGCTTCTAGCACTAAGTCAGATTAGGGTTTAAAGTAAAAGCCAGAAAGTTGGAATATGATTATCCTAACCCTTCTATGGTAGATTATAAGGTATCCTACCATGAAACCATATTCCAACTTTCTGGAGTTCCCTTTAGGGTTTAGGAAATCCTAAACCTCAGATCCGACCCCTAACGCAGCACTGGCAGGGCGTGACATACTCGGAGAAGATCGGGCACGCCCTGCTTCCATTGCAGAAGCTTGCCACTGGGCTCCTCCCGGTCCCTTGGCAGAGTGGTTTAGGGTTTAGGGTTTAGGGTACTTCAGGGTTTAAGGGTTTCTTTCAGGGTTACGAAGAGGGTTTTCTGACTCTACAGGCCAAAGGGTTTCTTTTTAGGGATTTGAGTCTTGCCCTTGACGGGTCTGGGGATTTTGTTTTGGGTTCAGGGTGCGAGTTTTGCTGGGTAAGGCAAAAGTGGAAGATTTTAGTTAAGGGCTCCAGCATGAAGGTGTGGTACCCAGAGATCCAAATACCCCTTAATTAAAGAATATACCTTAAATTATCGAGGCCTTAATATTTTGATTTAAGTTTAAGGGGTATTGGGCTCTCTGGGTATCTGGGGTTTAGTGTTTAAAGTTTGGGTCTGTGCTTCTAGCTTGCAGACTTGACTCTTCCACCCGGAATGTGGCCAGAAGACTTACCCTAAGGGTCCAAGTACCCAAATAGTAGGGTTCAAGGTCCAAAAACCATTCAGGGTATGGATTTTGGGATCTAAAACCCTACTATTTGGGTACTTGGACCCTCTGGGTTAGCAATTCATCGCATTCCTTGGCAGACCAGCTACACTGAGTTGCATGAAAAAGAGCACCAAACCCCTGTCATACTGCTTTACGTATTTACGTCGATGCACAGGAGCTCGTTTGCATGCGCTATTAAACTGAACCACAGGATTTCGAAGATAATTGCGGGGCTGCAGATGTCCCGAGGGTCCATCGTACTCAATGATTGGGTACCTGGGCTTAGGATAGTCTCGGGTGGACACCTTGTAGGCGAGCAGTTTTTGGAGAGTAGAGGATTACTAGGTGCATGGACCCGTATGGGGAACCTCTGAAGCCAATCAGCTCCTTAATTATTGGCTTCCGTGGGGTTTTATGGGGTCACAACCCTATACACCCCAACCCCAAACCCAAGTCTATCACCACAGGGTAGGTTTGTCAGCAGGGTCGGGGTTAGGATGGGTCTTAAGTGTCTAGAGACGAGGCCATGACCTTCACGCTGGTGGGGTTCTGCGCGCTGACCCATGCCATGTACGCCGTGCAAGTGCAGATGGGCAGCAGCGAGGGCATCCTGGGTTACACGCGGGTTTTTGGGTTTCAGGGTTCAGAACCTCAATTCCACTCTAGTGCAGGCTTTGTTGCAGCCTATGTACTTGCTGGTAAGGGCTAGTAAAATGCCTCCGTCTAGGTTCTGGAATAAAGCCCAAACATCTCATCTCGCCTCTCAACATTGCCGAATTAGACGCTGTGAGGCGGTTAGTGCTGTCCGACCGGCAGAGTATAGCACTGCCCTACTTGGAGGGTCGGGGGACTTAGTAACTGGTTATTTTAGGGACTTATAAGTACCATAACCCAATTAGGGTCCCCTCTAGGATACTTATAAGTCTACTGACTACCTACTTACTAAGTCCCCCGACCCTCCAAGTAAGCTAGACCGACACTGCGACATCTTATTGATCATGATGGCTACCGTCGTTTCTGGCATAACCCCTACTCAGGACTGCCTTTAGGTGCTTTGTTCCTAGACCACTACGATACCTTGTCCCAGAACAAGAACAACTACACGAACCCGAAATATTATCGGATGTAACCCCAAGGGTCCAAAGGACCCAACAATTAGGTACTCGGTTTTAGGATAGTCGTTATGTAGGTTAGGGTTTTGGAGAGTATATGATTATTGGGTACTTAGACCCTGGGGGTTGTATAATTAGAAAATATCAATAACAACCCTAAAAAAATATTAATATACTAGTTCCCAGTGAGTTACTGAACAGCCTAGACAACTACACGAAGCCAGAAACTCTTTCGGATGTAAGTGAGTGAGCGGGGGAAGAATGATGGTGTCGGAGGCAGGGGACGTCGAAGACGAACCGGAGGAAGTCGCTGCGGATGCGGGGCATGCCTAGCGGCGGAGGAGTGAGGTCGCGACGAGACATCCGCGGCGTGGCGCCACATAACATGCGTCTCCGTTATGCAGTGCCGAGTCCGGTTTTTTGATATTCTAGACAAACTGTGTGTACCTTTCTGGCCGTCATGTCGATGACGTCGCAGTGCCACGGAAAGATTCTCGGGCTGTTGCGTGGCTCGTCAGATCTCATGTTAATCATCAGACCTTAGACCAGCACGAATCGCCTCACACTCGGAAAGCACGAACGCAGAACGACAACATCGAACTACACGAGCGTATATGACACTGCTATGAGGCATGAAGCTCGCGTAGGAAGCCTTTCTACTTTCTGAGAGACACTAGACCTGGCCCCATTTTCTTCCTGCCTGGGTGGCCGACCTCACGGCCTCCCACTCGGTCTCCAACTTCGAGTGTTGCGTTCAGATCGAATCGATACCGACTCAACTGACTCGGTGAGGCCATGGCGAGTTTGCCGGGCATGATTCATTCCACGGCCACGGTCCTGCCGCAACAGCCACTACAGCAACTTCACGCGGCACAGCTTCCCGCAAGCGTTGCTGAATCCTGGCGTTTGTCAGTTGAGCATGCAGTCTTGTCATTGTACCCGCGTCGTCCCGTCGCTCCGACGACGCTTCGCCGCTTCGCTGCCAGACGCGCATCTCAGGACAACACAGGAACGCTCTGGATCGCGGTAACGGCTCCTAGGCTTCACTAATCATGTCCTCACGTTTCTCTTGCTCCAGCGTGTTGTCGCGGTCGTCAGAGGGCTTGTCGTCGAGTCTCCCCGGTTTCCGAGGCAACGGCTCCGACGCAAGGCACCATCATATCTTTCACAGCGTGCCTCGTACGGACACTGGTGTAACGACGCTTTGGCAGTGTCCTTGCCGGAATCCAAGGTCTACCGCCGCGGAGAGAACGGCTCTCGGAGGCGGCTGAAGTCTTGCGGATGTCAGGGCCTCAGAGCGGCTCAAGAGGGAGGGATGCACGCAACGGCATGGACTCGCACTGCTAGGCTGTACATGTTTCCGGGTACAGAAAGAGTTTTCATGAATTCTCGATGTAAGGTGCCGTCCCGAGCTGCCGAAGCGATCTCGACGGCGTTCAAGACAATAAATGCCTCCACAGTGCCGATCCTTGCTCTATGATGATCTGCTGACCTCGGTTGTTATCATGATGAATAAACCTGCACGCGCATCTGCAGTATACGCATAGCTATGAGTGCTATCATCCTGCACTGGCATGCAGTGGGAGTCCGCCTGCATTTCCGGTCTTGTAGGCTGTTGGCTCCAAGTCCGGCATTGCGGTTCGTCCTTTGCGTGAACTTCCTCGACCCCTTCCAAGTTTGCGACTGAGATACGCAAGTCGCTGCATTTCAGTGCGAATCCTCATCGGCCCAGGCTCGACCCCTGGGCGCAGCAGCCATGCGTTCCATGGTGCAAGGCTTCTTGGCTCAGCGAGACAAGCCCCTTTCTCCATCCCCCTCCGACCGTGCCTGACGAGATACATCCGCTAAGGTGGGTTCAGTGTGGTGGTCCACAGCGAGTTCGGACCACCAGTCGTGCTGCTGTTGCAGGAGAGAGCCACGGTAGACGACCTGAAGGCAGGGCAAACTCGACGCTGTGGATCTGAAGTATGAAGCTCTCCCGAGCAACCAATTCGAGCGTGCAGGTTGCGTGGTCCAACACTACCTGGTTGGCGTGGCCCGCGGAGTGCTTCTGCGTAATCGGTCGCCTTCGAGTTGGCAAGGAGCGTGCATGTCTTGCACGCAACAGACAGACTTCTTGTTCTTTGTTGCCTATGGCGTCAGGACCAGCACCTCCTATACCACTTCTCTTCTACCAGAAGACGTGTGTAGTTCATGTGTTTCACAACCGCCGACTAGGACCGGGCTTCACCCCGTCGCGGTTGTGAGGAACAGAAATTGAAGACTTCGGAAGTGAGCAAATCAGCCTAGGGAGCCTCCTGTGTGGATATCCTCTGCATGTCGCATGCCCTCGACGGTGGCTCATCCGCTTTCACGCTAGCGTCGACCTTCGTCCGGTTAACATGTCGGCTCGCAGTCCGGCAGCTGCAACTCGTTCCTTTCGCGAACTCGCTTTGCCCTTCCCCAAGTCTGGGACTCGACACGCGATTCGGGTCTTACAACGCGGCGTGAATCCTCGTCGGCCGAGGCGACACCATGTCCTACGTCCAACTGGTCGGGGTCCAGACAAGCCCAGTCTTCGCCCTCGCACAGCTTGCATTCTGAGGTCATCGCCGACGCCTGCGCCATGGCCAACGACAGGCAGAGCCCACAGGAGATCCTCGCCCAGGCCCGGGGCTTGGTCGGTAAACCGTCATCCGGACAAGCGACTTGCATCTGTATAGCGACATGTGATAGGAGGGAGCTAATCTGCATACGTGCCGAGTTGCAGCGGCGCCACGGTGCCCTGGCGCACTGCGCCGCGGCGAAGGCCGAACGCACGTCGCGACCGCCGTACGTATGAGCTTGCCATGCACTCGACGATAGCGAATATTGACGATGCCGCAGGAGTTCTTCCGCATGATCCGGGGCGAGGACCTCCTCCGGCGCATCGACCCGTCAAGGGTTTAGGGTTTTACGGTTCAGGGTTTTAGGCTTTAGGGTTTACAGGTTTTAGGGTTTAGTTTTTGGGGTTTTAGGGTTTAGGTTCGTCAAAACTACCAGAAGCAATTTGTGTTGTCGGCTGCCTTCAAATTCGGACCCCACCTAACACTGCGAAAAGGTCGTCTGAAGTAGGCCGAGCGTTTTGGACTGTAGGCGTAGGGCCGCAGGTTGATCCGAAATTCAGGTTGAGCCTGAAACACTGCCTTAAGCCCTACTTGGGAGTTTCCGAAAATGGGGGTTACCTTAGTTTGCGGGTCCTTATAATAAGGATCCTACTATTTAGGGTACCATATTATTTAGGGTCCCCTGTTTTCGGAAACTCCCACTGAAAGGGACATACGCTATAGAAGCCAGAGTAATTAGTAATGCCTCTCCCTAGGGATTTCTAAGTGTCCGTAAACCCTACACGCTAGGGTTCTCACTGTTTTTGCTGTAGCAGGAAACCCCAAAGCCCTCATTCTAATTGTTCACACTTGACATCCGAAGCACTAAACCCTGAACCCTCAATTCCAAACCCAAACCTTCAACCCCAAGCACCACTCAACCCCATACCCTAGAGCGCACATGGACCCAAAAGAACCTACCTGGGTTGGGCTCCTTATTCTGATTTCCTCTTATAGGTCCTTCAGAAGGTAAGTTATTCAGGGTGGCAAACCCAAAACCCTAAACCCTGGCCCTAAACCCTAAACCCCACATCCCATGCCCTTGGCCCTATACCCCAAGCCCTAAACCCTGCAACCCTTAAATCACGCCCCCGCTGTCCGCAGCCCACGGATTCCCTCCGCTGAGGGAGGCAAATCATCTCTGGCCAGACACGCTTTTCAACACGTTCACCACGCTGATCACCCAGGCAGACTTTGGGGCTAAGACGGCTTGCCCCGAGGCCCCAAAGTAGTTCCTTTTTGGGGTTCATATATAGAATCCTATATAGTAATCCCAAAAAGGAACTACTTTGGGGCCTATAGGTGTGAAGTTTCAAAAGGTTTTGTCTTTTTTGGAGTTGGGAGCTTTTAAGTTCATAAAGGATACTGGATTGGTCTACGTCACGGTTGACCTCAACCGAAGCACCCCGACCCCTTCAACACCCCAAAGCTCCGACACTGCCGAACCCCGTGTCCCGCAGCATTTATTCCTCCGATCCCAAACCCTGCATGTTTGTTATAATCACGTATTCAACGGCAACTGCGCTGTTGAGTTTTGAAATTGCCAGTGCTGCTATCAAGGCTGTTGTGGGTGGAATAGTAAATCTGCTATCATTGCCAATTTGCGCCCGCCTGTACGCCCCAGAAACCCCATCATTCCGTAGGGAGGAACTGCTCCTGCAGTTTGTAAGCCATATGGCCAGGCTTTCTCTTCTATGGGTCTTGAACTGGCCCTACACGCTTAACAGAAGTGCAGATTTCTAAGAAGGATCGACAAGGATTTTGCAAATCGCCATCCTTGTAGATGTGTTTACATTATAAACCCAGGTGTCCTTCCAGTAAGTCCTTAACCACGGCATAAAGCCTGTAAGCATTTAGCCGCAAGCCTCCAGCCTCAAACCCCTTTTGTTTCCTAATGCTCTGTGGAGTACTCTTCGACAAGTTTGAAAGATCCGCGGTTGTTGGAGAACCACAAGGCCTAAAGCCCAAACCCCAAGCGATGGACACTATACAAGCCCTCAGCCCCAAACCCGGGACAGTTTGTTCCACCTATATGAAGGGCTCAGGGAGCTGAAAGCTTCTCCAAGCCTCTGGAAGGGAGACCTAAACCCTGAACCCTAAAACCCTAGAACCTTAAACCCTAAAACCCTAAACCCTAAAACCCTAAACCCTAGAACCCTAAACCCTAAAACTCTAGAACCCTAAACCCTAGAACCCTCAAACCCTAGAACCCCAAACCCTCAACCCTAAACTGCAGGGCCTACCGGAGAAGCCGCCGGACGACATTCTCGAGCTGCTGGTGCTCTACGGAGGTCTTGACATGAGGGTTTAGGGTTCAGGTTCTAGGGTTTGGGTTCTAGGGTTTAGGGTTTAGGTTGTAGGGTTCAGGGTTCTAGGGTTTAGGGTTCTAGCGTTTAGGGTTTAGGGCCTTGACATGAGGGCCGTGGGTTGAAAAGTCAAGCGTTGTAGGGGTTGGGTTCTTGGGGGGTTTAGAGTGATAGGCGTTGGGGTTCCGGGTTGTTAGGCCCAACTAAGGCCCTAAGAGAGCTATATGGTTTTGGGGTTTAGGGCCTTGAATCCCTAAGATCTAGGCTTGCAGGGTCTACGGTTTAACCTTTGCCCCCCAAAAGCCACCCCCTCAGAGGATTCGTATATGCAAGACAAACTATAAGGAACCCTAGAAACACAGGTGTCTTAAGACCCTGGTAGGGATTGAGAAATCGCATTTACAAAAGTTTAGGTTCCTATAGTCCCCTTAGGAACTATTTTTTAATTTTTGTTCACATAAAACCCAAGAGAATATTAAACATATGATTTTTATTATGATTCTCAGGGAGGTATAGGTTCAAGGTTCAGGATTTGGGGTGCTCGGAAGGCTTCAGGATCGGCTTAGAGGGCTTCAGGACCTGCTGTGAAAGCATACGCCGCGGGATGTGGATGCCGAGATCGATTACTTTTAGGGTCCATGTACCCATATAGAGATACATGAGCCCCAAAGTACCTATGTAAGGACTACATAAAGGCCAATGTATATACTATATGAGTACGCGGACCCTTAGGTTTAGGCATTCCTTCTCCTGCGACTGCTATCATTACCAGTGCTCCTGTTTGTTTGTAGTTATTTCTTCTTTTTTCGCCTATCAGCTATGGATGCGCTTACCATTGTTGTTTGATTTTTTGTTACTGTAATTACCATTGTCATCATACTGACTATTTTCACTGTCATTATTACTTTTAATCATACCCTAAACCCCAAGCCCTAAACCCTAAACCCGAGTTCGTGGTTGATCCCTGCGGTCCGGCCAACAGCCCGCCTTCTGAGGTTTTCTATGTTAGTAAGGTCTTCGTGCTCCCATATAGGAATTTCCGAAAGTTAGGGTACCTTATTTTAGGGGTACTTATAATAAGGATCCTATTATTTCGGGTACCATATTAGGGTCCCCTATTTTCGGAAACTCCCATATGACTTGCATAGACTTAAAGCATCAATCCCCCGAAACCCCTGGAGCCTCTGCATCCTATATACCCTTAACATCCCGAACCCAAAGGACCCTGAACCCTCATTCGTAAATCCAAAACCCTAAACCGTAGGGAACTAGTACTATATAATCTATATATATCTATCTATATATATAGATAGATATATTGCGAAGAGTGGTCATGAGCAAACGTCAGGCGTGCTGTTCTTTTCTGTCTTCGTTTTGAACATCTTCATTGGCGTGATCGGCGAGCAGTACTCGAAAGAAAAGGATCAGGCCCAAGCACCGCTCGTGGGGGCTCCTTTAAGGGTTACTATAAGGGTTACTAAAAGGGTGCTCATTAGTTTAGTTTGCTGGGTAAGGCAAACAGTGGAAGATTTTAGCTAAGGGTTCCAGCATGAAGGTGTGGTATCTGGGGTTTAGTGTTTAACGCAGGTTTAAAGCCTTAAGGGTCCATGTACTCATATAGTATATACATTGGCCTTAATGTAGTCCTTACATAGGTACTTTGGGGCTCATGTATCTCTATCTGGGTACATGGACCCTTAGGGATTAGTTTAGTTTTAGGAGTTGAGGTGAGGAGGGTTCAGAGCTCAGGTATTTTTTGTCGTTCATATCCCGCTTGGGACTTAGCTAGGACCTTACCTTGCGCCCTAAACTTGTTTGATTTCCTTTGGGTTCGTATGTACAGCTATATGAACTTTTAGACAGGAGTCTACGTGCCATGACGCCGAGCTGTTCAGCGTCTGGGTTAGGTTGCAGTTTTAAGATTTTGGTGTTTGGGTTTTGAGCGCTAGGGTGGTGAATGCTTCGGCGGGCTAATGTGGAGCTACTGAGAAGGATTGTGTGTGCTTGGTGTGCCCTTTGTCGAGCTACGATGAGCGACGTAAACAGCTTGAAGTGGAGCTTTGAAGAAGGCAAGGTTGGAATTTAAATGATTTTCAGTTGTTGAGCTGTATACATCTATTTACTCTGTAAGCATCAACCCCCTACGCCTCGAAATTGAAACTAAGCCTTAAACTGTCAAAGATAGTCTCTGCAAGCTATACAGAGGAAGCCGGAAAACCAAGCCCGAGCGCCAGAGGCCAATTCTAAGTACTTGCACGGAAAGGCCAAAGACCCCCAGAGAACGAATTACACATAAAATCATACCGGTAGTTCACTAAATTAGGGTCCCTTTTCGAGTCCCCTAATAGTACGGCACCCTTGCAAAAAGGACCGTAGAACGGACACGAAGTTGGAGAACTATCCACATTGAAAAGCCCGTTAAACAAACAACACCCCGTGATTAAAGCGTCGTTTGAGCCCTCTGGTGAAGCCCCTGCAATTTCACGACCTTATGTCATTATAAGTCTGTATACATGTATGTACACTCACACACACACAATCACACACACACACACACACATGCCCAACGTGTTAGTCAGAACCAATGTTGAATGTAGTTGATACTTAGGATCCTTTCGGATCCAGAGGGCTTGCTGCAAACATTTGGGCCAATATGATAATATACCGGTGCGGCATTTAGCATGAACTATCGTGATGGCTATGGCAATGGTCTTGTTGAGCAGTCTGTGACATCGTTCGAATATTTCAGGCCCCTGCAAGCTCCTTTGAGGCTTCTGCGTTCATGCAAAGAAGCATGCATGCGGACGCACATACATCTCTGCAGGTATGCTCTTGTAAGTTTGTGTACATGCACGCATACGCATGTGTGTATATATATGTATGCAAACACAATCAAACATAGTTGGTACGTACTGGCTAAGAGTTGAGACAAAGTTAGAAGCTGGTTTAAAATTAGACGTTGGCCCACATTATACTGATAGAGATTTACATAGAGATATGTATAGGCATGGTTGTACTTAGGCATTGGTGTAGATCTATGTGTATCTGCATGTGCATGTGTATACACATGGCTGCATGTCCGTTGGATTATATGTATATACGCGTCACTCATATTCATATGAAGGCATGAATATTATATATATATATATATATATATGTATTTTTGTACACATGCAGAAACAGTCCTAGATGCCGGTGCTTAATTGGGGCCTTGGCGGAAATACGAGTTATGAATTGGGGTTTCGGGTTGATCGACATCGCGGCACAGGTCGGCCTGATGTTCATCAGCGTTCGGGTCTGCGCCCTGAGCAGGGTGGTTGAATAATTCGTAGTACTAGTCCTCAGACCCGGCGGCTCCTATTACTATATGGGTAGTGTCAAAATTATGATCCCTTTTGGGGTACCCTACATAATAGGTGCCGTATTATATTGAGGACCCGAAAAGGGACCCTAATTTTAACAACCACCCATATGTGTAGGATAGTCCCCCAAGCCGTAGTCTACGTCGTCATGGCTCCTGGGCCTAAATAAGCACCAATACTATTTTGGTGTGGGCTCCTTCTTAGACTTCTCGTATAATGGGCCCCAAAACCCTGTTCTAATTGTTAAGGCACCCATAGTATAGTACCCTGCTATAGATCCGCTTAGATCTCTTTTAAGGATGCCTTAAAGGAGCCCTGTTCTAATTATCAAGGCCCCTATAGTAGCTAGGCCGTTTTTTGAAAACGATGCTCATGGGCCTCCAAGAACAGCCCATTGTTGCGCCACGGTTAAGGTTTATAGGGGTTTAATGTTTCGGGTTTGGGAGCTTTGGGGTTTAAGGTTTAGGGTTTAGTAGGGGTTTAAGGGTTTAAGGTTTAGGGTTTAGTAGGGGTTTAAGGGTTTAAGGTTTAGGGTTTAGTAGGGGTTTAAGGGTTTAAGGTTTAGGGTTTAGTAGGGGTTTAAGGGTTTAAGGTTTAGGGTTCAGGGGTTTAGGGGTTTAAGGTTTAGGGTTTAGGGGTTTAGGAGTTGAAGGTCTAGGGTTTAAGGGTTTAGGGGTTTAAGGGGTTTAGGGGTTTGACGGGTTTAGGGGTCCAAGGGGTTTAGGGGGTGTTAGGGAGTGAGGTTGTTCCTAGTCTACAGCTCGTGATGGGACGGAGGGCCCCCCCCAAAAACCCTAAATCCTATAACTCTACAGTGCAATCTACCCCAAAACCCCGCTCTAATAAGTTAGACCCTGTATTACCCGGAGCCCTGCCGCTTTTCGATTCGATCGCTGCTTCTCGACTTCGAATGCTATACTGTTTCTATTAAATAAACTACCCAGAACCTACGCCCAAACTGCAGGTCTGATCCTTGATCACATCTGAGCACATGTCATAAATTTCCAAAACTGTTTTTTTTATTCGCTGGAGCCCTAAGCCCTAAGCCAAGACCCCAAAAGTCCACCATGATCGGACGAAGCCGAAAGCACGATGAGCTAAGAGACCAGGGAAGGACTATAGGGGCCTGAATAGTTGCCGATGAACCCGATAGGCCTAGTAGACCTCCATGCACCCCAAGCCCCGCATCAACTCTGCGATTTGTTACAAAAGCTTGAATTGGGTTCTGGAGTACCAGGCTTAAATAGTTGGTTTTGGATCTGGTGCTGAAAGGCACCACTGTGAAATGAAAGTTTATACATTGTTCTCTCTAGTTACTCCAAGTTCTACTGAGCCATAAGGGGGTAGTGCTCTACATGAGGTCCCTTTCAGGCTTTGTTGTAAGGGTGCCGCCTCTTCTCGGGCTCCCAAAACATGACCCAAATTAGAGAACTACCCACCGGACTCCAGGCATCCTCCTGCCTCACCTACCTCCTCCGCATCCACGTTTTTCCCTGCAACTTGGCACGGGTCCTTCTGGAAACCCTAAACCCCTAAGGCCTAAACCCTAGCCTCAGTAGGGGAGCAGGTAGCCTTTTGCTTTTGGGGGTTTATATCCCTATCCCGACCATAATTGAAAAGGCTGACGTTTACTGGGCTAGAGTACTCAGCCACTAAGCTAGGCTTTGACTGGGTTTAGAGGTTAGGGTTGGGGGTTCGCTTTGCAGGTTTGGGTATTCTGCACACCTTACAGTTTTGCGGTTTAGGTGTAGCGTCTACGTGGAGGTTCATGGGTAGTTAGAAGTGAGTTGTAAGTAGGGTAACTATAGTTATAACCCATATTAGGGGACATATACCCCCTTTTTCTAGCTACCCTTGAACCTCCAAGTAGGGACATTTGCAGCAGAATCAGACGGAGTACAGGAGTTTGGAGTCACATGTAGGGTTTTAAAGGGTGCCATGTTTCTTTAATTGCTTGGGCATGTTGAATGTTGCCGCTTTCAGGACCGTTTTTTCGCTTGGCATGACAAGGATCCTACTTTTTGGGTGATTTCTCTGCAAATCCAAGATGCCGATCAGATTCTCCTTGTGCTTAGGAAGGACCTTGAACCGCAAAGTCCGTCATGCCCCCAAACCCGGAGCCCTGAACCCCTAAACCCTAATCCCCTGAACCCTAAACCCTAAAATCCTAAAACCCTAAAGTCCTAAAACCCTAAACCCTTAAACCCTAAAAGCCCTAAACCTCATGCGCTCAGAAACCCGGAACCCTAAACTCTAAACCCCTAGCCTTGGGGCTGCCTCAACTCTCGAAGCCCAGAGCCCAGAACCCTAAAACTCTGCAGGTTAAAGGTTTCGGGTTTAGGGGCCTCGGGTTTACGGTTCAAGAGCTGCAGGCTTTTGGTTTGATGCAGGGCCTTGAGTGATGAGACATATGATTGATTCGGCTTCTTTGCCATTTCATATTGCAGCAACCTACCAGAACCCTTGCGCAGTTGTCGAGGCCCCTGCATAAGAGCCCTGAAGCGTAACACTGTGCAGTCCGCCAACAGTCCAAACACAATTTTCGTATAATTCATTTCATTTGGCCCAAAATTCTATTCTATTTTTCAAGGCCCCTAAGCTAAAAGATGCATACCACCTCAATAGTTTATGCTGTAATTCTTCTCAAGCTATGTTCTGGCTGCCCACTCAGGCAATCTGGTCACAAGTACCACTGCTGCCATCGTGGCCGCTCGGCAAATGCCTTCCTGAAACGCTGGAAGTCCGAAGTAAGCCTCTGCGAAACTTTGTCATAGTTGGGTAACATTTTACATGTTTATGGGTACTTAAACCCAATAAGGAATACAAATTTAAGTTGTTAATCCTATCCCAACCGTGAACTAGGCGACAGACCGCCACAAACCTTGCAGCCTGGGATGATTTGCACGGTCGAGTATAGGGGTCGGGAGAAGTACCAATACTTTGTCCTGGGGCCTTGGGGTTCTCGAATGTATGTTGAGGAAGCAAGACCCGCAAAAACCCCAGCTCAACTGTCTCGACCTGAACCGCCGCGACTCTTCCGGTATGGGTTGTAGCCTGCTATCTTGCAGGGTCTGGGGCCCCAAATTAAGGATGGTTTATCGGGTTTTCTGTTAGCAAGGCAAGACCTGAAGTGGCCTGTCGGCAGCCCCGGTCTGCACTTTTGGGTTTTGCAAAGTGGTTGGCATTTTGTCTTCGAGCAGGGTTTTTAAATGGTTGTAGAATGGTTTCATAGTCAGGCCCTACAATAGGTCCTGCAGCAAAACCCCTTTGCTGGTGTTGAAGGGTCTCCGATCTTCGAACTGAGCAATGGGAAAAGGGCACCTGTATAGCTCTGGGCACACTACACCCTGTTGCCCTTCTGAAGTAAATTTTCCATCAAAGCGGAGGAAAATCATCAAGCCCCAAAACCCCCGCTTGAAACCCAAGAGCTGTGCACCGCCAGGGAGGCGTCTGTGTGTTTGCCACGCTGACGCTCCAAGTCTTGGCGCTCTTCTTCGGCAGGCCTTTCAGTTTAAAAGGCTGCAGAGGTTTGGGGTCTTGGCTTTTCGGGTTTAGGTGTGGTATGATTTCGGTGGATTTTAGGGTTGAGGCATAGGGTCTTCAGGATTATGTGGTTGAAGGTCATGGTTTGAGTTCTGAGTGGTCATCACACAGGTTCGGCCACCATTTCGGGAGTAGCGCTGTGGCTGTAAGTCTCTACTGCTGCCATCTTTGTAAGTATGTCTGAGTACTGGGAGACAGACATAGGGGCATGCAGGCAACATACAAACATACATGCGCGTTTGCATAAACATGCACATAGAGATGCACATACATGCGCATATAAGCATGTGAAAAGAATGATAGACATAGATATGTGCATATATAAATATATACAGAGCGAGGGATAGATTGTGTGTGTGTGTATATGTATATGTATATATATATATATATATGTATATATATATATGTATATATATATGTATATATATATGTATGTATGCATGCATGTAACAATGTATGTCTGTAAGTTATTATACATATGTACACGTGTATGAGTATGTGTATATATATATATATATATATATATACACACACACATACATGCATATGCACACACCTACATACATTCAGACATACATACATGCCTGTTTATGTGTATAAATGTACTTCCATACATACATACATACTTACATACATGCATACATACATACGTACATACATACGTACATACATACATGTGGAGGTTGTGTTTCGTGTATGCATACACAAACCAACACATGCATGTATGCATGCATACATATATTACATGCATGTTTGCAGAGATGCATGCTTGCATGTACCTATCACTCTATCTATCTGCCTGCACATCTATCTAACTATCCGGCTTACCACAAACCTTGAAGTTCGGGCTGAAGGCCGGCATGCCGCTTCTTCTTGGTCTCAACTCAAAAAGTGAATCCGAACCCCAAATCTACAGCCACAGACCCCGCGCCTTCAGGCCGAGCCTTGATTGCTGCCCCCCCCCCATTACAGGAACAATCTGTAACTTAGAGCCCCTGTACTTAGATCCCCAATACCCGAACAGGGTTCCTTTAAAGGGATCCATAAGGGTTCCTTTAAGGGATCGAACTTCGATCCCACAATACCCAGCCTTTAAACTTTTTTGGGTCTTATGGTTTAGTCGGAACCGGAAAGTTTAACCTTTCATTTCTGTAGCTTATTGGGGAAGTAAGGTAACCGGGCTACTCTTCTTTGCCTCATATTTCTATACGACATGGAGGCAGTGTCCAGCCTAAGCCTGACATCCTACAAGCCCTAAGTCTGTGCCTTACACCTTTAGCGGTTCAGGCTCCCCCCTGTCGCGGGCTTAGGAGCAGATGAATAGGAAAGCCCCTTAAGACAGGGGGTATCTGCAGCCGTGGGTACGGTTAGAACTTTCGGGCACTTGAAGCTTCAGGGAACTGACCAACTGTAATTATTTTTAGTTGTGGGCAGTAGACAACTTACAGGCCCGCTTGGGTTTTAGGGGGCCACCTGTTTCGCGCATATCCACCACAGGTCGCCAGCATGGTAGATCATGTGCCCTACCGGGAGGGTATAACCCCTAAACTGGTAGGGTTCGGGGTTCCACAGACATAGCCCTCTTAACCCGAAATGTCAAACCCTAAACCCCACTCCTTAACTCCAAGCCCGAGGCCCTAAACCCCAAACCTTTAAAAAAATCAAACCCTAAACTCAATATCCGAAACCTGAACCCACAACCCAAAAATTCGAAACCCCAACCCAAAACCCTCTGAGAAGCGCGGAGAGGCAGCTGCCGGGGCTCTTGCAGCTCTTCGCCTTCGTGGCATGCCGGGCTCTGAAGTTACATTGGGGTTTAGGGATTTAGGGTTTAGGGGTTTAGGGTTTAGGGTTTAGGGGTTTAGGGTTTAGGGGTTTAGGGGTTTGGGGATTCAGGGTTTAGGGTGTACCTGGACCCTGAAGAGCCTACCTTTTTAGGGTTCCCTAATATGACTTCTTTATCTAAGTCCTTAAAAAGGTAGGTTATTTGGGGTTAAGGTAGGGTTCAGAGTTATATTGGGTGGGGTTTTGAGTTTATAGTTAGAGGCTCCATAATAGTTCCTCTTTGGGGGTTCATGTTTAGAAAGCCTACAAGGTAATCCCCAAAAGCAACTACTGTGGAGCCTATGGGTAGTTTAGGGTTTGGGGGTTCATTAGCAGGGTTTAGTGTTTTGGGTTTAGAGTTTTGGGCTTCAGAGCTCTTTGGGGGGACACTTAGAAGTTTTGTAGGCATTAAAAAGGTTTGAATAGAGTGCTGCTAGGTGTTTATAGGGTTTAAAAATCCGGGCTCCTTGGTCGGCTTTTTGTGACTCAGAGGTGTTTAGGGTTTTGGGGCTAGATTAGGATGCACACGTCTAGGCGTTTAGGGTCAAGGAGGGGTTTGGCGTTTTCAGGGTTTAGGGGTCTTTGTGCAAGTTGGCATCCCTATGAGGAGGATCCTGCTATTTCCGTTCTACAGCAGGGTTCCAACTTTTGCTGAAGTCTTCGGTTGTTCCAACTTGGGCGGGGTTTTAAGGTGAATGAGTCAATCTTCAGGCTTTGGGGAAATGGTCCAAAGAGTCTGAACGGGTGGGGGGTTCGGCTGCAAATACAGTTTAAGATAATCTTACAGCCCCGACTTTTCCGTAAGCTCTCCCCCAGTACAGCCCCTACACTAAACCCAAAACCCCTAAACCCTAAACCCCTAAACCCCTAAACCCTAAACCCCTAAACCCTCTCTATCATATAGAAACTTACACCTTAATGAATTCGTGGGCAAGGCAATTTTTCGGAGGACCAGATATTTGGAATTCGTGGGCAAGGCAATTTTTCGGAGACCAGATGTTTGGAATTCGTGGGCAAGGCAATTTCGGTCCAAAATTGCCTTGCTCACGATTTCCAAACATCTGGTTCGCCTGAGACCATATGTTTGGCATTCGTGGGCAACGCAATTTCGGTCCAAAATTGCCTTGCCCACGAATTCCAAACATCTGGTTCGCCTGAGACTAGATGCTTGGCATTCGTGGGCAACGCAATTTCGATGCAAAATGCAACAAGGCCACTCCAATGCAGGCGGAGAACCGTCGTATCCGTGATGCCCAGACCTTCCAAAATCCCTTAATTAAGGAATCTGCCTTAAATCATATTAGGGATCCTATCATAATTTAAGGCAGATTCCTTAATTAAGGGATTTTGGAAGGTCTGGGTGGTGGCATGAACAGGTCGGAACGCTTCAACGCTTGGCTAAGACCTCCGAACTTTAGAACGGACTTCGACCGCATAGTCACCTAGGATCTCCAGTAGTACCCTTATTCCCTTTTTGTAGTCCTAGGTTCCTTATAAAGTTACCCAATACCAAAAAGAGAGGCCTTTTTATTCTTAGGTTACTGGGTATCCTAGTCACAAGTTCTGGGTGCGAGAGGCCTGCACATTCCTCCGTCATAATAAAGCGTCTCGCACATGCCATCCTTGAAGGGGCGTCTTCGTATGAGTTAAGCCTTTAAGCGAGATCCCACAACAGTCCCTGCCCTAGATAAAACAATATGCCCGAAGATGAGCTTACTTGTTAAGGCCCCTATTGGTCCCATATATTACGCGGGCGTTCCGATCTATTGTATAATCACGATAAGGAAGAACTCGTTTGAATCCAAGTTCGGCTGAGAACCTGTGTCTTGAGGTCAGGTGATTACCTTCATCGCAACGATTCAGCCACTTGGATGCTGATTATACAGTCATACCCCAATACCTGCTTGTGGGGGCCCCGCAGTATGTGTCGCAGGGCGGTATACGTTTCATCCAGGTAGCTTCTTAGGATCCATGTCCCCAACCGAAGTATTACCCTTTGAGTACATGGACTCTTATTTACCCAAAACATCCCCTAAATCCTGATGGTACCGTTATAGAACCCTAAACGGAACCCCTTTACAGGAACCCTATTTGGGTACATCGGACCCTTCGGGTCTCTCTTTGAGCCTTTGGACCCTGTTCACCCAAGCCCTGAGGGTCCATGCCGGCCGGCAGCCATGAACTGACTGGACGTTCCCAAGTGCAGCCAACCCCAATGCCAATACAGAAGGCAGTGACCCTGCGGTTCCAAGCTATACGCAGGAACTTTGCAGACATGCCCGGTTTAGGGTTTAGGGGGGAATCTATTGAAAGGTTCTGAGGGTGCTGCTTTTGCTCCCTGAACCCTCTGCTTGATCAGGAAGATCAAAGAAGCTCTATCGGAGCCTTAATTAGGGTTCTTTATCTTTACAGGGGTCTAAAGGGGAATAGGGGATCTATAGTAGGGTACTAGAGCATGGGGGCCAAAATAATTAGAATAGGGCTTTGGGGCCCCTTATAGTAAGACTAACTATTTTTAAGGACCCCCCCAAAAAAAAACAAATGCAGAGGTTACCTCCAAGGCCCCTACATTATGTAACATCTGCAACTCCTAAATCTTAAATTCCCCAAACTGAACCTCGAGCCGGCCCTCAACCTCAGGTGCAAGAGGGCTAAATCCTGAAACCTAAACCCTAAAACCCTAAAATCCTAAACCCTAAAACCCTAAAGCCTAAAGCCCTAAAACCCTACAACCCTAAACCCTAAACCCTCAAACCCTAATCTTGACCTTAAGCCCGCCTTAAACCTCAGGTGCAAGGGCAGCGATTTTCCTTGGACGGATCGGACCTGGTGTCATTCACAGGCCTCTTCTACATCGGAGCGCCTCCGGCGTGCATTGGAGATGCAACTTAGGGTTTGGGCTTTTGGGATTAGAAGGTTTAGGATTTTATGGCTTTAGGATTAAGGTTGAGGATTTGGGGTTCAAGGTTCAGGGCTTGGAGATGTACTAGTACCAGCAGGGTTTTACGGTGTGTACTTTGTTTTTGAGACAGTGTGGATGGGAGGGGATGTGCGGCTTAAACTGGGTCTGTTTTGTTATTTGGAAGCTGGCTCTTCTATTCTCACTCGAAGCCCTAAACCCCTAAACCCTAAACCCCGGCCCCCATCGAGTCGAAACCCTGAGCAATCTGACTCTAGTGCTCCCTAAGGTTCCCTTGTGGTTCCCTTAAGGTTCCCTTGTACCCTCCCACCCTCCTTAGGGGTACTTAGAAATAGTTTTTAATTTTTGGTTATTATAATCCCTAAGAAACAGCTAAAATTACAATTTTTGCTAGGGTTCTAAGTTCAGTATAGCCTTGAACCACCCTCTTGAGGATCCTAAGCTAATCTGAAGCAGCCTTGTTCTTTTTCATGGTTCCCCCAGAAGAACAAACAGACCGGCTAGTAGACCTTCTTAAATACTTCCTACTAAGGGATATAGGTATAGGGCTTTGTCCCCTAAACCCTAAACCCTAAACCATTTCTAAATGGACAAGGGTGATCCGAAGTCGAGGTCGGTGGACTCTTCGGGGTATGTCCCCGTGGGCACGAGGCCTGCGAGGGCGGTTGAGGGCGCCCTTTTTGAAACTATGTTAGGGGGTTTTAGGGTATAGTAGGGTTTATCGGGTTTAGGGTCTAGGGGTTTAGGGGTTCAGGGTTTATGGTTTTGGGGTTTAGGGGTTTAGCGTGCTCAATAACAAGCAAATGCATTAATCACTAGCCGAAGCAAGTGAGTCGTTAAGGATACTTGAATAAAAGAACTCTCAGCGATGGGTCTCCCCGCCCGCACAAGGGTTTAGGGTTTAACCCATAATTCAAAGGGGAAAAGGAAGGACCCTTAATAAGGACCCCTAGGTATATACCCTTAATATAGCTATTATATACCCATTACATAGCCCCTTTATAGGGTAGGGGTCCCCATTAAGGGTCCCTCCTTTTGCCCTTTGAATAATTCGAAATGCGAAGTTTCTGGGTCTCCCAGGGGTACCCTTTTGCCCTTTTTGTTCGGGAGTGTCCTTCTTGAGCTCGAATAGTAGAACAACTAGGGTGCCCAGTACTACCCTTATTCCCTTTTTGTAGTCCTAGGTTCCTTATAAAGTTACCCAATACCAAAAAGAGATGCCTTTTTATTCTTAGGTTACTGGGTATCCTAGACAATGGTACCTCTCATGATCAAGGTGCTGTCTGACTATCAGGGAACCTGGGTGTACGAGCCTGAACCCTACAGAGCTCTAAAGGAAATCCAGAGACTCCAATATCCCTTAATTAAGGAATATACCTTAAATCAATTTGGTGGATTTTACCATAATTTACGGTGTATTCCTTAATTAAGGGATATTGGAGTCTCTGGGAACCTTATGACCCTGCAATCCCCTTCGCCTCTTTGGTGACAGGAATGGCGGCAAAAGGCCCCTTGATCGGCGATGAGGGGAGCAAAGGGCGAGATAATTAGGGTTTAGGGTTTATGGTGTAGGGTCTAGGGTTTAGAGCTTAGAGTTTAGGGTTTAGGGTCTAGAGTCACAGGGACTCTTAAGGGGGGTAGGGGGAAAGGCTTCCTTAAATAGGGCTTATGAAGATTATGAAGTCCTTATTATGGGCATTGCGGCCCCTCCCCCCCTAAGAGTCCCTATGAGTGACAGGATGCTAGAGTTTAGGTTTTCTGGGCTCAGGGTGTAGCGTTCATAGGGTTCATGGGTTGGGGGTGTGTAGCGGTTTGACACAAACCTAGGATCGTCTATGACCCCGAGGCAATCCAATATTCCATTGCTTTGAGGGTTAGGCTGTTCGACTCGGTCATAACCTCGTCAGAAACTGCTCTTTGCTCGAGTTTGGGCCCACAGTGGAACCCCGTGCAATAATACGCTTGCAAACATTGTCAACAAAAAAGCAACCCTTGCCCAAACGCTACAATATCCCAGCAAGCACCACATCCCAGACCTCAAAGATGTACCTGAAAAATCACATTCTACAGCCCTGGAAGGATTGTTTGGATCCTAATATAAAGCCCCTTAGAGATTGGTTTATTCATCAGAGGTGTCCAGTATTCAAGATACCCGTATTGAGTATTAACCAGTAATCTTAATCCTTATTCAGCCCCGCGCGTATTTATCATTAATCTGTATCAGATTCTACAAACACGGCACGACACAGAACCACCCAGACCTTCCAAAATCCCTTAATTAAGGAATATACCTTAAACTACAATAGGATCCCTGATATGATTTAAGGTATATTCCTTAGTTAAGGGATTTTGGAAGCTGGTCCGCTCTTGGATCCAGAAGAGCCCGGTAAACCGTATATGTTGCAAGTACCCAGACCTTCCAAAATCCCTTAATTAAGGAATATACCTTAAATCATATTAGGGATCCAATTAAAATTTAAGGTATATTCCTTAATTAAGGGATTTTGGAAGGTCTGGGCAAAGACCTCTATTGCCCCAAAAGCCCCTAAACCCGAAAGCCTAAGCTGAAAACTACACGCCGCACCCAAACCCTAACACCCTAGAGAAAAAGGAGGCCCAGCAACACGTAGAAAGCGTAAGCCCAAGGAGATATCTTTGGATTTGTGAGCCCCGGGACCAAGTCTCCCGGTCGCGAGTTGGAGGTCTTCGGGTCTAGGTCTTATTCATGGTTCGTAGCAGGGCTTCGAATCGTTTATAGAGGCTGTATGAAGGGTTGCATCGGATTTTGCAAAGGTTTATTGGGGCTTTTGAATATTAGGCCCGGACCTTTTCCATTGATCTAAGGCTTTAAGGGTTCTTTTGCCTGGGGAAGGTCTGTTAAGGGATAAAGCTTCGATTTTTCAGCTCTTTCAAGAAACCCTCAACCTCTAAACCCTCAACCCGAAACCCTAAACCTTACAAGCCCTAAGCCCTAAACCCTAAACTTCTAAACCCCTAAACCCCAAACCCTTGTTTGGAGGATTCCTGCCCGGTGGTTCGGTGCCTTCAGCATAAGCGACTTCAGCTTCGATGAAGCTCTCAGGAAACAGTATGTAGACGTTGAACGAACCCTACCTGGACCCTACGAAAGCTACCTTTTTAGGTTCTTGAATATGGTTTCTTGATTTGCACTTGATACAAGTCCTTAACAACAACAGGTCATTTGGAGTCAAGGTAAACCCCCTAACCCCTAAAGGCTTAACTTCTGTAGCCTTGGCCGTTCCACCTTATGCCTTAAGCTGAAGAACCCTAAACCCGAAAGTCAAATCCGCTAACAACAAGGTTGGGGTTCAAAATGAAGACCTTATGATGCTGTACTTTTGGGTCCCCGAAAACTAGATCCACCCCAAATTCAGGAATAGCTATAGTCTCCATTGTAGAGGGGCAAGTAGTGTGCAAGCTACTGCTGGGAACCGTTTCCGTCGTTGAAAGTGGCTCCAAGCCACACTTTCGTCTCGATGGCATGTCTTTGCGGTTCGACAGGCTGCCGAGGAGTGGATACCTCGATGGACTCGCGCCCGCGACTTTGATGAGGAGGAGGTTCATCATGTACTTTCGGCGCTCCCTGCGATCGCCGCGCACAAGCTGTGCTTTTCTTTCTCTGGAGGTCGGTTGCTTGCTGCTGCCAAACGCATGGTGGACAAGGCTGCTGGCCCCGATGATTGGGGAGCTTCCTCTTGGATCTTGCTTCCTCCTGCTTTTTGGGACAGACTTGCTGAGTTATGGGATGTCGTGCTGGCATCTGCTGAGGTTCCCTCTCCGTGGTGCCGCGCCCGGGTGTCGTTCATCCCAAAAGCCACTGGAGGATACCAGCCGCTGAGCATTCTCTCGCTTGCGTGGCGACTTGGCACCAAAGTCTTGTTGCCAACTTTGCGACCTTGGATCGACTCTGTTGTGGACCATCGCTTGCTGGGGGGCCTTCCTGGCCGATCTGTTCGTGAGGCACTTGCGCAGGTCACTCATGCCGCGCGTACTGTTCAGACTGTCATCGGGCGGGACCTTGCCAAGTTCTTTGATTGTGTTGGTGTTCCGGAGCTTGACGCGGCGCTCACCAAGTTGGGGGCTCCTTCGCAGCTTCGATAGCTGGTTGCCTCCTTTTAGGGGGAGCATTACCGTGTGATGAGTTCCTCTGGAGTCTTGGGAGGCAGATGGCAGGCCATTACACACGGCATTTATCAAAGGTGTCCTTTGAGCCCTTTGCGCGTTGCCGTCGCGCTTGCCGGATGGACTGCCTTTGTCAGCGAGGTTGGTGCTTCGGCCCTGGCTTATGCAGAGACAGTCTCGAGAAGTGAAAGAGGGCATGTCGAGAAGGACACGCCCAGCAGAGGCTCACGAATGGGTTCCGTTCAGGGCTCGATAAGGGTTTTAGGTTTAGGGCTTAGGGTTTACGGCTTGCTAGAACTGTAGACACTGAGCCCAGCAGATCAAACGAGCGCAAGCCTCCTTTGTAAGAAGACGCATGTCACAGTACTCAGAACAACCGCGAAGAAAAGCCGATCATTCTCTGAACCAGCCAATGCACATGAAACTTCGAGCTCTAAACCCTAAGCCGAAAACCATAAGCCCTAAATTAGACCCAAACCTCTATACTTACCCTTATCCCCTACTCCCTTAAACCGGGCAACAGAAGCCCGAACAATCAAATACCAATGCCATCCCATAAGCCTTAAACCCTATAAAGCCTAAACCCTAAAACGCTGTCAAGCCTCATCCCTATAAGCCCTAAGTTCTATAAGCCCTGAGCCCTATCAGCCCTAAACCCTCGGTTTGAAGCCGAAGAGCGTTGTAACTCAATCTAGGGCATCTATAACTCCATTTATAATTAAATTAGCTGCCCACCTAAACCCCGGAACCCTAGGCCCATTAAACCCTGGCCCCATAAACCCTAAGCCCCACAAACCCTAAGCCTCATAAGCCTTAAGCCCCATAAGCCCTAAGCCTTGCTCAAAAGCCGAGGAGATCATGCACCCCTGAACCCTGAGCCTTAAACCCCTATGAAGGACCAGCAGGCCTCTATTAAAGGGCACTTGGAGGTTTAGGGTTTGGGGTACCATGAGGCCTCGTTTTAGGGTACCTTAACCTACCAAAACCCACTTTTTTGTAAGCTCCCTCTAAATTCCATATTAAGGTTTATCATAAGAACCTTCAAAAAAGCAGGGTTTGGTAGTTTAGGGTAGTGCTTGCCAAGGAGATCATGCACCCAAAAGGCGGCAAGGGATCTGCGGCACCAAGTCGCACCTTGGCTCCAGGCGATTGAAGTTACCATACTAGGGATATATAAGGGTTCCTTTAAGGGTTCAGGATTTCAGGATTCAGTTACTATAACAGGAAGTATATAATGTGGTTGTTTATGTTAACTTGGTTCAAATGTTTTAACAGGAACCCAGCAGACCTGCCCCTCAGGGTCCAAAGGACCCAGTACTTAGGCCCCTAGGTTTCGGATCGGATCTAGGGTTTAGGGATGTAGGGTTTAGTGATTAGGGACTAGGGTTTCGGAGAATAGCTATGTAGGTGACTAGTTGGGAGGGTATATTACTTCAAGGGGCGTCTGGAAGGGTTTCTTTTTAAGGATACTATAAGGTTCCTTTAAGGGTTTTATAAAGGTTCATTTCAGGGTTGCTCTATTATGGGTAACCTTTAAGGGCTTCTACAAGGGTACCCGTCTTCAGGAGTACTATACGCTTCCATAATGGGGGTGTTCCCTACAGGCTTCTATGATAGAGTCCCTTCAAGGGGTTCTACAAGGGTACCCTACCGATTTGGTCATACTCTACTCCGTTTCGAGGGTACCATACTTTGTGCTTGGGAGCTCTTCTCACAAGTAGGTACCCTGCAACAGGGCAGGGTATGACCCTCTAGTTACAGTAAAAGCCAGAAAGTTGGAATATGATTATCCTAACCCTTCTATGGTAAATTATAGGGTATCCTACCATGAACCCATATTCCAACTTTCTGGAGTTCCCTTTAAGGGTATGAGGTTTTCGGATTTAGGGCTGAGAGTTCAGGGTTTAAGTTTGCGGTCTGGCGGTGACGCCAACAGACCGGTGGGTTTCTTCCTAAGCGCTATAAAAGTCCGTTGAAAAGCAGGTCGTTTGGGTACGGAGCCCTAAACCCCTAAATCCTAAACCCGGGGATACAACATGAATTTAACCTGTCTACCTAAACTCCCTTGCACCCTAAGGTTGCTTGTCGAGTATTGCGTGCTTAGCTTTCAGAGTCAATATTCAAGTTCAGCATGAGTGACATGTTTCACAACAGTCAAGATTTACAGTAGAAGCCGGAAAGTGGGAACATAATTCTCCTGCTGCCTTTAAGGTAAGGCATTCGGGATGCCAGCACCAAGCATCCTAAATCCATATTCCAACTTTCCTCGACTGACAATCCCTGGGCATCAAAATAGCCCAAAAGGCCTCATATAGTATGGTCTTTGGGCCCAAGAGCCTTAATAGACGAGTCCTTACCTTAAGGACGAAATGAACCCTAAAAGGGTTTAAGGTTCATTAACCATTATAGGAATTCATAGTATATGGGTATAGGGCCCCTACTTTTAAGGGTCATTTGGTCCTTCAGGCAAACGATGACCCGCACAAACACCTCAAACCCTGACACCTGACGCCTGAAAGCGCCCAGTGTTGAATCCTACAGCTCTGATGCAAAGCCATCAGCCTTCTGTTGAAAAGCAATGTGCATTACGTACTTATGAGAACTGTACAGTGAATCCGGTTTGGGCACCTCAGGGGATGCAAGGCTTGCTCCGTCAAAGATACCGCACGGACAACGTACCCGGAGCCGCAGCCAAGCCTACATCCCCCGGCTTGCTCCACGGGTCAGGTCAGTGTTTTGGTTTAGGTCCACACCGGGTCATGCGTAGTAGCTGAGCTCCAACTAGGGCCACTAGGGTTCTTGAAAGTTTGTTTAGCGCTGATTTTGCTAGCTCGATACTACGAGATCAGTTTTGACCAGAGGTGCATCGCAATCGATGCTTTTCGACGATGCCGACAAGGCGCTGACAACATCAGGGGGTGTATAGGTGCGAGTGAGTTGTTGGGAGACTGCCGTTATGGGCTCCCTGTACAGAGCTGGCGCATGGCTTGGACAGCACCTCACTAAACTCGCCACAAGGTGCCTTGTAGACTGATGTTGTCTTTTCGGAGAGGAAGGAAAGCTCAGGGCTCTCCTCCTTGGTCGAACAGTGAAACCCACAGAAAGAGAAAGAGCAAGATAGACTACGAGAGGGATCGAGGGAGGAAGGGAAGAGAAGGAAAGGAGCGAGCGAGAGCCTGAACAACTCTTAAGTGGCCGCGCTTGGGGTTTAGGGTATAGGGGTTTAGGATTTGCGGGTTTGGGGGGTTAGGGTATAGGGGGTTACTTCCACGGTTACTGAAAGGGTTCTTTTCAGGGCTACCGAAAGGGCTACTACAAGGGTTCTTCCCACTGTTACTACAAGTCACCCACGTTTGGAGCATAGATGAGGATTGCATGAGGCGGTTCAAGCGATATACGCGCGTTGTCTAGGCCCGGCCCAAATATATCTAGAGGCCTCATATAGTATCGCCTGAAACCAGGCAGGCTTCATTAATGACTGTTGAGCGTTGTTTTCTGACGCAAGGTTTGATATAGGGGCCTCCATAGATTTTCGGAGTATGTTGTAGCATTACGAAAGGATAACAAGGGAGTACCGATGCTAGATATGTTTAGACCCTCTACTACTGAAGCCCAACGGAAAAGCTCCGACAGATGCTGCGCTCTTCCACCGGGGGCCTGGAGGACCTGGGCAGCTAGGTGGCACTTGTGGGGCCTTTTAATCTAGGATGCCCAGTAGTACCCTTATTCCCTTTTTGTAGTCCCAGGTTCCTTATAAAGTTACCCAATACCAAAAAGAGAGGCCTTTTTATTCTTAGGTTACTGGGTATCCTAGTAATTCGATTCGAGTTGCTCAAAGAGGTACCTGTTTGTAAATACGTTTGGGGAGGCCTTTAACCAACACGACAGCCCAGGCAAATATGAGCTCGCCTTGATGATACGCGACGCCGTGCGCGAGGTGCCTTGGCAAATGTGGCAAGATCCTTAACCCTAAATCTTAAACTTTCAAGGCCTATATCAAATCCCTGACCTTAACTGCCGGGTCTAGCTCCCAGGCAGTCGGCATTTGGAGCTGAAGGTAGAAAGCACATGGCCCACACCTACAAATTGTATACTTCCCAACAAGTGGCTCTACATACAGTTACTTCCGCTTTAATTCTCGAGTACTGGTCGAAATGCCAGTCCCAAACCCGCCGCTTATTTCGTTTGGAGTCTATGAGGGCCGCAAAGGGTGGTGGAATGCTGTTTTCGTTGCGCAGCTTCATGAGGTTTATCAGGGTTGACCTGAATCTTCAGCAATACTGCTCGTGAGGTGTTCCTATTACATGTGACGCCTGAAGTGTCGGAACCCTCAAACCCTATTGCATAATTACCCATAGGCTCCATGCAGTTCCTTTTTCGGGACTACCTGCAAGGATTCTATATATGACCCAAAAAGGAACTACTATAGAGCCTCTAGGTATATTCAGGCTCTTACATGAATCCGCAAAGCTGCCATGTTCTTCTGGTGATAAGTCAATGCAGAATTCAGGGAAAGTTGAGCGTTTAGGAGTTGGGGCAGAAAGAAGACTAGGGGCCTCATTAACATGGGTTTCACTGCACAGAGCTGTACAATAGCCAGCCTCAAAATCAAACAAGAAATCTTAGTTTCTGAAGGAGCTCGAAGACGCCAAGGACGGCAACCTGGGATTCAGTGTGCTTCGGGTTGTGGTGGTTGGTCGTAGTCGTCGCAGTCGCCGTCGTAGCAGTAGCAATAGCAGCAGGAGCAGGAGTAGCAGTAATAGTAGCAGTAATAGTAGCAGTAATAGTAGTAGTAGTAGTAGTAGTAGTAGTAGTAGTAGTAGTAGTAGTAGTAGTAGTAGTAGTTGTAGTAGTAGTAGTAGTAGTAGTAGCAGCAGCAGTACCAGCAGCAGCACCACCAGCAGCAGCAGTAGCAGTAGCAGTAGCAGTAGCAGTAGCAGTAGCAGTAGCAGTAGCAGTAGCAGTAGCAGCAGGAGCAGGAGCAGGAGCAGGAGCAGGAGCAGGAGCAGGAGCAGGCACAGTGGCAGAGGCAGTAGCAGGAGCAGTAGCAGTAGCAGTAGGAGTAGGAGTAGTAGTAGTCGTAGTATTAGTAGTAGTAGTAGTAGTAGTAGTAGTAGCAGTAGTAGTAGTAGTAGCAGCAGTAGTAGTAGTAGTAGTAAGAGTAGTAGTAGTAGTAGTAGTAGTAGTAGTAGTAGTAGTAGTAGTAGTAGCAGTAGTAGTCGTCGTCGTCGTCGTCGTAGTCGTAGCAGTACGAGTAGCAGCAGTAGGAGTAGCAGTAGGAGGAGTTGGAGTGTATGATCGTAGGAGGAGCAGGAGGAGGAGAAGAAGAAGTAGTCGCAGTAGTAGCAGAACCCCAGTCTTAGCGATAGTCGTAGTCGTAGTGGTCATAGTGCTGGTAGTGGTAGTAGTAGTAGTAGTAGTAGTAGTAGTAGTAGTAGTAGTAGTAGTAGTAGTAGTAGTAGTAGTAGTAGTAGTAGTAGTAGTAGTAGTAGTAGTAGTAGTAGTAGTAGTAGTGTAGTAGTAGTAGTAGTATTGCATTGCCATCGTCTTGCGGTCCAGCGCATCCGACGTAGGGACAGATATTATCCGGCCATTCAATTCAGCACCATATGGGCTGAAAGGATGGCACCGAACTGTTGTCGGCTCCCACAAACCTAGCTCTTGGAGATGTCTAATCCATCTCCTCAAAACATATAATCCTTGCTCTGCTACTGGGGCCGAGTAGTAGTAGTAGCAGTAGTTGTAGTAGTAGCAGCAGCAGTTAGTGGTAGCAGTAGTTGTAGTAGTAGCAGCAGCAGTTAGTAGTAGCGGTAGTAAGCAGCCGTAGCAGCAAGAGCAGTGGCTAAAGCTGAGCGCTTTCGGTTTTCCCCCAATGTTTGGACGCGGAAGAGTTCGTACTGCATACGTAGGTACAAATTCCAGAATGCGCAGGAGAACGCACTGGTTCATTCTGCGTTGGAACGCCCACAGATTCACAGATCTTGAACTCTGTACGACTATAAGCCTCTCATCGCCGCCAGAAGCGCCGTTCAAAACCTGAAGCACCGAAACCGTTCTTCTGGAAAATCTTTTATAACCTTAACCGTAAGCTTCCGTAGCAAAGCTGCCGTTCTACCCGAAAAGCAGGATCGCCTGGGCTCCTGATTAGTGACATTGGGGGGTGGAATTAGTGTATTGCGGTAGCCCCCTCTAGTCCCTGTGCAATTCAATTTTGACATAGCCCCAAACTCTATGACAATTGGTAAGTTTTGATCAGCTAGTATATGCCCTAAACCCCAAACCTACACCCCCAGAACTTAAACCCTAAAGCCTCTTAGAACCTTTATGGATCCCTTAAGGAGCCCCGTAAAGGAGCCCTAAACTCAAAGAAGCTAAGAACCCAAACAGGAACCCTAAAAAGAACCCTTAACCCTAAACCTTAACCCTAAACCCAAACCCCTTAAAGGAACCCTAACAGGAACCCTTAAACCCTAAACCTTAAACCCTAAAAGGAACCCTAAAAGGAAGCCCTAAACGAAGTTCGAAAGCACAGGACCTGCTGGAGCGAGGCCCCTCCGCTCGATCCCGCCCGGGTCTCAGCAGCCACTGCCTGGAGAGATATTAGGGCCTATAGGGACCGGAAATTAGTGCTACCTCAGGGTTCCTTTAAAGGGATACTAATAAGGGCAGAGAGGGCTACTATAAGGGTTTAGAGTTTCCGAAATTAGGGGTACCGTATTTTGGGGTCCTTCTAATAGGGATTCTACTAATGGGGGGTACTATATTCGGCGCCTATTTCGGAAACTCCCATATTAGGGCCCCAATAGGGACATGGACTTCAGTATAAGGGGGTATATACGGGATATCCCCATGCTTATTTTTGCTTATGTGCTTGTTTGGGGCACGAAGATAGATTCCGATACCTTAGGGCCTTAATTAGTATAATTTGGGGGGTTCCATATTATAGATATCGCATAATTGGGCCCAAAACCCTATATACTCTAATTATTGAGGCCCCTCTATTAGTTCCTATACCTTCAATTACCGGGCTCCTTAAAGGGTACTATAAGGTTTAGGGGATTAGGGTCTAGGATTAGGGACTATAGGGTTTGTGGGTTACCTTAAACCTACCAAAACCTACTTTTTTGGTAGGGCCCCGAACTAAGCCACTAAGGAATATCTAGGGTTCCTTTAAAGTTTCCCTAAAGGGATCTATAGGGTTTCTAGATCCTTCCGGGGGTCTGGGTATGTACCGTGAATGATAGAGTCGTCAGATCAAGCACCCAGCGTACCTTTATCGGCACTAGTTTTTGTTTACAACCTCGAACGTTGAGAACTTAAATGTTGAGGAGGGAACCCCACCTCACATCCCCGATGAATCCCCAAACCCCAAACTCTAAAGCTTAGCCGCCTTTAGCTTCGGAGGGGGTGCAATGCCCGGGTTGACCCGCAATCCTAGTCTCTTCCCGATATCCCAATATTCTTTCATTCCAGCATATGCCTCGTACAGACTGAGACGGGTTCCGAATTTGACTTTAGGTAGAATTCCTTTGCTGTAGCCGAGCGGTTTTATGCTACCTTAAGTGGTTCTACGTTCGAGTTCAACAGGGGCCACGATCGTGGCAAGAATTTTCCATCGGGGTTCACCCATAAGCTGTCAGTCGTGACACCTGCTCCTACGTATCCTATACACATCCGCGCTCATATCGTCCATGTGAGGGGTTTGGTGAGGAATGCATATGGACCATCGAGGAAGAACACCAAGTCGATGGAGCAAGAGCTACGGGACTTGTACAGCAACCAGGGGCGGCCGGGAGCGAGCCTCGGTGGTTGGCTTGCTAAGCGGACCTCACGCCAACACTATTTTGCTCCCGGTATTTGATTGCTGCAGGCAAACTGCCTTGCAATTGTTGCGTGGCGCTTCCACTGGCAATTGCTGAGTGAGCCGTCGCACGAACGGCTGGTCAGGGATTTGTTGAGACATCTTCCGATGTTTCGGGATGCGATCGAGATTGGTGGTGTAGGGTGAAGCTGACCTGGCCCGGTCCAGGACGCCCTTCCATCGAGCCCAAACGGCAAGTTCATTCTGTAGAACACCTTGAAGCAGAAACCTAAGCCTTCGAGCCATACAACCCAAAAGCCCCAGAATCCTGTGAAACCTGAGACCCTAGACCCTGTTAAGCCCTACACTCGAGACAGTAGAACCCTAAACCCCGAATCCCTACGACCCTAAACCGTGATTTAATAGCCCTAAACCCGAAGTTGGTGGCGGTGTTAAGCGGGAGCTCGAAGTGGGGATCGCCACACACCGATGCATTCTCAGGGACTCCGAAACCCGGGCGCGGTTGAGGGTTTAGGGGCCACACCCCAGAAGAAAGCCCTGAGCACGTTTTTCAATCCTCTGAACCTTACCTACCCAAAGGGTCCAAAGTACCTTTATAGTAGAATGTAGGCTTTCTATATTAGGGATTACTATTATGATTTGGGGAAGTATCCCCTATAACGGTACCTTGGACCCTTTGGGCTAAAACCCTCAACCCTGAAGTCACGAGACCGAGGAAGAAACACATCTCCCGCACCGACGTTGCTCACGTGCTGCGGTTGCAGAGAGTATGGGATTAGGATTCTTCGTGTTTGGTTAGGGCTTGTGTTTCAGGGTTTGGGGTTGTGCACCAGAATAGACTCGAATAGACCTAAGCAGACACTATTGAAACCACCCCTTGCTAATGTAGGTGGAGTACTTTTGAGGGGATCTGCGAGACAGACCCATGACTTTTTCCCTAAACCCTTAAGCCCTAATCACCCTCCTGTGAGCATTGAGGGTGTTGGTTTCGAGGATTTGAGTTTGCAAGTTCCCTTGGTGGGCCTTCCGGGCTTTTCGTGCCTGCTTCCCCAACGGTTGATGATATAAATCCTGCATTATCCTGAGGACCCTAGGCTATGGTAATTATGGTATATTCCTTATTATGGGTAATGCAGGATTTTGTCCATCCGCCGTACGGATGCTTCAGCGGACATTTTGGTCTATGAGGGTGAGCCTCGTATCAAAAACGCAGATGAGGAGTCCACGTAAACGACGGGATTCAGGACAGTGTCTCGGTCCCTGGCACTATACACTTTACAGGCACTGCATATTGATAATAATGCTGCTGAAGTCTGGCTATGTCCTGCCGGCATTCTTTCCGGTCTGACATCGCAAAGGCCCAGCCCATGTGCTCTCGTTCTAGGCCCTGCACCTAGAACCCTACACCTGCAGCCTGACTGCCTTCCCTAAGCCTCAAGCCCGACCCGAACCTCAAATAATCTACCTTCTTAAGGACATATATATATATATATATATATACATATATATTTTTTTATTTATTAAAGAGTTCATATTAGGGAACCCTAAAAGGGCAGGTTATATGGGGTCCAGGTAAACCTTAAACGGACCGTTTTGTGCCCCGGGACCTGAAACTTCACCGAGGTCGACGCCGTTTGCCGCAGCAGATATGCGCAAGGCGCCTGCGGGGACCTGTGTTGCATGACTTGTTGTGATACGGTTGATGATATAAATCTTTCATTACCTCAAGGAACCTAAAGTATGGGAATTATTGTATATTCCTTATTGTGGGTAATGCAGGTTTTATACCATCAACCGTAGTCTTGTACTTTCCCCAAGAATCCAAGTACCTAATAATCATATACTCTCCAAAATCCTAACCTACATAACTACTATCCTAAAACCGAGTACCTAATTATTGGGTCCTTTGGACCGTTGGGGTTTGTCGTGGGTTGATTGGTCGAATCTATGCAAAGTATCCCAGAGGGTCCATATACACTACTACTATGGAATTAGGCTTTTGGGGACCGAATAACATGATGGTAGTATATATGAACCCTCTGGGGTGTTACTTTCTGCTACGTTATCGTTTTCAGGAGACTTCATTACAGTGTTGGATTGCTCAATCATGAGCAGAGGAGGGACGGTGCCTGTAGGAGTCAGGACTCCGGTGCTACGCTACTCTTCATTACTCCCCAGGTTTAGGGTTTAAGGTTTAGGGTTTACGGTTTAAGGTTTAGGGTTTAAGGTTTAGGGTTTAGTAATTTAGGGTTTACGGTTCAGGGTTCAGGGTTTAAGGTTTTGGGGTTCAGGGTTCAGGGCCCACTTCCGTGAAGGGGTTAGATTTCCGAGTTGGGCGGGTATGGTCTCACTTGGTCTCCCTTGTGGATACGTCAGGGTCCCCTGCTGGTTTCCCTATAGTGACTCTTCCTTCTAAAGCTTGATAAGCCCTGAATCCGGAGCAGCTCATCCATAACCCCTGTATTCCCTCAACGTCGAAGCCCCAAGTGCCAAAGCCCCCCAAACCCTGCAACAATTCCGAAATCAGACCTTGTATGAGAATGGTCCGATAAAATGTCAGGTATATTCCTCAATCAAGAGGTGTTGGATAACCGATTTTGGTTTCGGCTCCCAACGACAGGAAACAAGATAATCAATGTACGCTTGACTGGAGACTGGCTTGCATCCCAACTCAAATCCCTAGCTCCTATAATGAAGTTACTATAATCCCAAAGGATCTAAATACCCAATACCCTATAGCCTATGCCTATACCCTTAAACCCCCCAGCCCCGATACGCTTAAACCTCTAAACCTACAAGCAAGCCAGGCTGACGGCGATGATATGGCAGGCCTTCCTTGACGAGCGGCGGGGGCCTCTTCAGCTGATGAGGGATCTACGTAAGTCGTTGTTTTTTTGGACCAGGGGGGGGGTTGAGGCGGGGGCCGGGCGAGAGTGGGGGGCGGATTGTTAATTCTGTGATGTCTTTTGTAGGGTTTAGCTTTCTTCGGACGATGAGGGTAAGGGCGTGTGTTGTGGTAGAACTCGGCGAAGCCGGAAGCTCTATCTACCTTAGGTACGGCCCCCACGCAGTAATAGTGAATAATATTCAAAATATAGACATATATTAGGACCTTCATAGTAGCCCTATGATACACTCGTACCGTATGGCTACTACTTGCTTAAGGAACACCCAAAAAATAAAAATAATAATCCCTATATTACCCCCATAAGGAATATATTTCTTTTCTTTTTTGGGGGTTCTTAAGCAAATAGTAGATGGGGGCCGCGCGCAATATCTACCGCATTGCCTGGGCCAGGGTAGGCAGGGAGGGCAGGGCAGAGCAGGGCAGGGACCAGTTGGCCCCTGAGGTCTTCTTGAAATCTACTGCTTGAAGCGGTTTAGGGTTTAGGGTTTAGGGTTTAGGGTTGGGGGGTTGGGGCACGCCTTTTCAGGGGGGTTAGATATTAAATCTGGTGTTTGCGGTGTTCCTATCAAGGCGGGCTGTATTCGACGATTTTTAGTGGGCTTCTCCCAGTTTTCGGTCCATTGCTGGTGTACAGGCTGTGGGCATTTCAATGTTTGGGCACCGTTAGGGTGGGAACGGTTTTAGAAGGCTGGGTGGGGATTTGGGATTTGGGTTTAAGGTTTGCAGTACCCTGTGATCTTGTTTGGATTTGGGCTTACCGGGCTTACCCTAAAACCGCATCTTCGGATAGAGGAGTCCATCTAACTAGGTCACGTGACCCTGGTCCATCCCATAAAAACTCCGTAAATCAAAACCCCAATGCCTTAATCCCCTAACCCCTCTAAATTTGGAACCACGAAAGCTAAGCTCAAAGCCCTCCAAAGAAAACCAAACCCTCCAAAACCCTTTATGCCCTCCGAACCCGTTGTCTTGCACAAAAACAAAGCAGACATCCTGGTTGCTCCCGTCCTCCCAGGTTATGCTGCCGCAGTTCCTGCGGAAGGATGTGGACTCCAATTGGCTACAAGCCTTCCTTAACCCTAAATTTCATATTTGGTGAGGGTTGAAGGATAAGGGGTTTCGGGTTCAGGGTGTGTAGGGTCCCTCTACATGTCATATTTGGGTTTGCAAGAAGAGACCTTCACCAAAAAAAGAGTAGGTTTTGATGGGCTAGGGTAGACTTTAATCCTTCATCCCGAAGCCTCCCCGAGACTCCAAAGCCATTTAGCTCCGGATACACAAACCCCTAACCCCCTTAAGAGAAGTCGCATTAGGATCCCAAGTATGAGCCTGGTTGGAGCAAGGGGGGCTATATAGATCAAGGGTCTACATTAAGCCAAGATGACCTACCTTTGTGAGGACTTCTACAAAGAAGTCATATTAGGGAACCCTAAAAAAGGTATGTAGGTTATATTGGGTCCAGGTACATTACACTTCAAATTCCAGGTGGACGTTCTCCGGGGGGTAGCGAACCCATGCGAAACCCCTAAACCCCGTAAACCCGAAACACTGAGTAGAAAGATTTTATGGTCGGTTCATGTAGAGTGCAGGGTTTCACTAAGAGCTAGGCTTGAAGTTAAACAGAGAAGTGATGGATGCCACTGCTTTGCGAGAATCAGGGCTGCCGCAGCGTAGCCAGATGTCATAATGCCACTGCACAGACGCACAATGTCCGAGACGCAGGAACGAACAACTTTACGGTGATACGTGGTCTGACTCAGTATGGTTCACATGTTTGCTAAGCCATACCTGTACCTTCCAAAGCAGTAGTACTTGATTCTGGTTAGGGTACGGCGTCAAACAGGCAAGTCTATGAGCGAACAACAACTAGTTCAGTTCTAGTAGGCGTACATGACTCTGACTGTAGCCAAAAGGGTCCAAGTACCTTCCAATCATATGCTTTCTCAAATACTGACGTACATAATCCACGATCCCCATCCCAATGATACTATTCCCTAAACTCGTTAATGACTTTATAAATGGTACCTAGTTTTAGGGCCATTTGGACAGCAGGTTCCGACCAATGATAACACCTCCTACCTAGAGGCGATATAGTATATAGTTCCTTATTGAGCTTCATATTTAGAGTCCTGTAAGGTAATCCCCAAAAAGGAACTACTATGGAGCCTATGGGTACACTCTATCAATGGTACAAGGGTTTAGGGTTTAGGTTACCTACTTTGGGCTGAATCCGACTCCCCAGTCCTAGCAGCTTGAATGAAACGAACTACTATAGGGGCCCAAATAATTTCCCATACTATTTTGGGGGTTCCTTGTTATAGTTATAGTATAGTCGGCCCCCAAACCCTATTCTTATTATTAAGGCCCCTATATTACTGTTAGTGGGTTTAGTTTGGTGACTGTCTAGGACCCTTACTTCGATGAAATCCTACGCGACTCAGAAACAAGCCCACTTAAAGCTAAATATACTCTGCAACGGACTCACGCAGGATATCCGAACTTCATGATCACCAAACTCTATATGCATCTTGCAAAGCTCAGAGCAGTTCTTAAAGGCCTAGACGTAGTCTGGGTTTAGGGTTTAGGGTTGTAGACCACAAGGGCATCTTGCATACCTCTCGAAGTATGTGCCAGAGCCTATCGCCGTGGAAAATCTGACAAGAAACCATGTGGGCAGTTCTCTAAATTAGGGTCGGGTCCTTAGATACAAGGGTGCCGTACTATTTTGGGGGGGACCTGAAAAGGAACCCTAATGTAGAGGACTACGCATGTGCTTCAGGCTTCACTTGACGTTTTCATGGGCAATTAAGCCTGCAGGGCTTGATAGAGTTTAGGGCTTTAGAGTTTGAAGGTTCAGGGTTTAGTGTCACATTTAGGGTTAAGGGTTGGGCACCTAGGAGCCTGCACTGTCCCATTGAGGAACCCTGGCCGTAGAACCCCAGAGAAGTAGGATCCAGATGGGTAGTTGTCAAAAATATGGCCCCTATTGGGGTACCCTAAATAATAGGTGCAGTACCATAATAGGGACCCCTACTATAATAGGGACCCCAAAAAGGACCATAATTTTGACAACCACCCAGATAAAGAGTTCTAATAAAGATGCAAGGTTTCTGAGTCAGGTTCTGAAATACTTCGGGCCCCATCAGTAGAGTAGCTAGCTGCCTGCTTTTGCATCTCGGGTGGTGACGCCTTTTAGTCGTTTCATTTTAGTTTCGTGCATGTACAGCTTCGTGAGCGCTTGCGCGCGGCGCCGACCTGGATTGGCTTGTTGGCTCCAAAAACCGTGGGCGAAGCACCAAATCACTGACCAAACCCTAAACCCCACACGTAGCTTTTGCTCTGCGAATATTTCTTGGCGCGCAAGGACTTGCGAAGGCAGCTGCAAATTCGCAGCTGAACCTGTAGTTTGAGGCTCCTCCCCGGAATGTCTCAACAGCAAGCCCCGCACAGTGCTGAGTTCGGGCTTAGGGTTCGGGGTGTAAATACCTGTGGACCGACGACCGAACAACCAACTAATTAGTCAAAGCCGCCATGATTATAGGAGTCGTAACCATGTAATGTAGGGGCCTAAATAACTACCTCTACTATTTTGGGGGCTTCCTTGTCGTAACTATTTTATTATCGGCAATAGGCCCCAAAACCCTATTCTAATTTTTGAGGCCGCTATCAAGGCCCATATATATATATATATACATGATATAGTACCCTTATAGATCCATATTGTAGCTCTTATGTATACCCCTTTTAAATTAAAGGAACCCCATTCTAATGATTAAGGCCACTTTTGCTATTCCGTAATGTTTGGTCGAGGTTCATCTGTGCAAGCAAGAAGCAGCCCTTGAAATCTTAAGCCTTACTTAATACCCTACATATCCTCCCTTTTTATGGTTTCTTATCATGATTTCATTTTCAAGTCCTTCAAAGGATAGGGGTTAAAGTATCGCCTGCGCCCCCTGCTATCTCCTGACGCGTACGTCCGGTTCTGGTCCATCTCTCTGCCTCCCTCGTCGGTTGGTTTCAAATCGCCTAGATGTCTGCAAGTCAACAACCAACCGCTCGACTCTGGTGCCCTCTTCGTGGGGTTTCTGACTGCAGCACTCGAGAACGGGGTCTTGATTCTTCTTCCTTAGAGGGCGAGCGCTGTTGAGGTCCCGTGATTTTGTCGGGCATGAGCGGGCATTGAACCGCGGCTGCTGCCATCAGTAGCTTGATCCTAGTTTCGAAGATTTGAAATGGTTGGTGTTATCGCGTAAAGCCAAATCCCAAGTCTATATCAACATCAGAACCCCAAAATCTTCAAACCCGTACATATCAAGCCCTAAAACCTACTGTAGAGTTCGGAAGAACAAGTAACTAATAACATACCTTGCTCTTCTAGTCACCGTATAGTTTGTGGTATATTATCCCCCAAACACTGCTCTAATTGTAACGCCCCTGCATCATGGAACCCTTGTAAAACCAGTATAGCAACGCATTTTCGGAACCCTTAAAGGAAACCGATTCTAATCGCTAAGGTCTTACAACATCTGCTATACGGGTTATACCCTCACCCTACCCCTTTCTGAGGGTACCTAGGTGAGCTATGGCTAGCACCTGTTGTGTAGGAAACTAGGTGCCCCACGACGGGTAGGGTATGACCCTCTAGGTCCCTAGTCATTATGATTGCGGGGTATTAACTCCTATCATTATGTATCGAGACCGGGGCAACAAACATCGTTGCAAGTACTTAGTGCTTGTGGTGAGTACGCTTGGAAGGTAGGTAGCTATAGGATGCTATATAGTGATAGGTAGCACTAACCTGCATTAAGGCAGCTTTTTTCCCCGTGCATCAGAGCTGCTCGTATAGTCTGATGCCAAAGACATCAACAAACGCAGACAATATCAAGTTACCCTGGGGAGGGGACGAGCTTCTGGATGTAGGATGTTATAATTAGCTGATGGCTTCATGTCTCAACTTTCAGGTCTGTGTGCTCAGCACGTTTTGACATCGTAGCTCTTGGTGGGATGTCGAAACTGGGCCATGCGCCTGGCAGCGCAGTTTTTTCCTCGAAGTTGTTTAAAGACCCCAAGGCTCCATGTACCCATATAGTAGGTACTTGGGCCTTAAAGTGCCTATAGGGACCTCTTTATGGCTTAAGTATCTACTATAAAGCTACCATGGACCCTTAATACCCTAAACCCCTATAGAACCCTTATAGAAGCCCTTAAAGGAACCCGTAAAGGAACCCTGGTAATCTACTATAATGGTACATGGAGCCTTTTGGGAAAGACATGCCGAAACCAGGCGACGGCATTGTAAAGCCCCCAAACCGAGGCCCAACACCCCAAAACTCTTAAACCGCCCAAGGTAGATGTCCGGAAGCCACCAGAGGGTTTAGGGTTCAGGGTTTAGGGTTTATAGGGCTCAGTTTTTTTCACCAAGTACTTTTGCCAGCATGTCTGTGTATCGATCTGTGTTTACGTCTGATGCTCTATGCTGCTGTTTCGGTTTTCGGGGGCCTCAAAAGGTAGGATGAAGGTAGGTGGGATATTCCCAAATAGGAGTCCTTATATAAGGGATCCTTAATCATACGGGAGTTTCCGAAAATAGGGGCCCTAATTATAGTAATTTGAAACGCTTCGCGTCGTCCGCCTCGGCCCGGCTTTTCGCGCATGCGGCGACTGGCTACCATCCGGCGCAGCAGGAAGCTCTTGTACGAAAATAACAACAGTTGGAATCGCACTTGTATTAATTGTAGGGCAGGGCAAAGCTGGGCGGAGCAGCGTAAGGCAGAGGGCTTGTCTCAAGAAGCCAGCAAGAGGTTGATGTAACCATTGTAGCATCTCGGCGTTCTGTGCCTGATATTCGACATAGCCCCTAGCTGGCGATAGCGATGCTTGAATCTCCGATGCTATGAGAAGGATAGGTCGTGGAGCCGCGTGCTGTGCTGCCCAAAGCAACGCTATTTCTGAACTTTGCCTGGAGGGGGGCAGGGGGGAGCGGGGGGGGGCGGGGGGAGGGCAGCGGGGGCGGGGGGAAAGGGAGGAAATTGGGTGGGACTGCCTACAGACAGCCAAAATCAAGTGGAGGAGGTGAGAATTCACCACCGGACCTTGGGCTAGTCGACACGTTTCCATTTTTAAGGGGGGGGGGGGGTCCAGTGGCCCCGGCGCCGAGGCGAATTAACTAGTAGGATCCTTACTATTATCAGGACTCCAAAGAAGGTACACCTAATTTTCGGAAACTCCCATACCTACCTTCATCCCACCTTGTGAGGCCTCCGAGGTTCTGGGCGAACGGATAGAGATCGATCGTCGTGTTTGGCGGGCCAGGGGTCGCGCATATCAATACGGTTGATGATATAAATCCGGCATTACCTTAAGGACCCTAAAGTATGATCATGGTATATTCCTCATTATGGGTAATGCAGGATTTATGTCATCAGCCTTATCAATATTACCAATAGTTTCCATTCCAATTGTTTTTGTTGGGTTCACCAGCTTTATGGTTACTGTTCTATTTTGCAAATCTGGTTAGCCAAAAAATGGAAAGGAGCTACAAGGGAGGCTACAGGTAGGTAGTCATCTTTGTTTGGAATTCCCAGCCCAGGTTGTTATAGTGTTTCTTGGAGGAGCCCACGAAACATCCTCAGGTGTGAAAGGTCAGCGCCCATTCCGGGAAAAGCCTTTGCATAACGCACATTTCAGGAATGGGCTTTGGAGGTTCAAGGTATAGGTATATGTGTGGATGTATATACATGTATGTATATATATATATACTGTTGTTTGATGTTCGTTGTCTTATGTAGGTGTGTATGTATCTATGTAGGTACATGTGTGTGTATATATATATATATATATATAGATGTGCACAATTGTTGTTGTTTCTTTGTTTGGTTTGCTTGCTTGTGCTATGTATTGACTGGTTTGATTATTCACTTGTTGATGTGTTTCTCAGTTGATTCGGCACAGATTGCTGTTCACACTTCTTGTTCGCTATCAATCCAGTTGTCTTTTTGTTTCTGTATGTATCGGCCGACTGGGTGGTTCATGTACTTTATACCTGTGTACAGCATACATACATATATACATATAGGTATATGCATATGTATATATATATATGTATGTTGGTGTTGTTATTGATCTATTTGTTCGTTGGTACGGTTCGTTGTTAGTATTTTTGGCTCTCGCTGATTTTTTAAAGTACTACTTATGTATTATCATTTTGTCATGTATATATTTTTGTGTTTGGCCATTCGTTGATGGTATATGATTTTGATTGCGTGTGTACATATATACACATACTTTTTCGCATGTAAATGTATACACGTGTTTGTACAAACAGGCACATATAGGTGTGCACCTGTGTTTGTGGGGTTCTGGATCCGTACCAAATGTTCTTTGTAATTATATTTATGTCACCCCGCCGCACTCCTCCAATTCCCGAGGCACTGAAATGCATAAGGTTTGAGTCGTGCTCCATTTCCCGAGCCACTGAAAGTGCCGAAGGTTTGAATCGTGTAGTCTTTGGGATTGGGGATGTTGGCGTGTGTAGTCTTTGGGGCATGGGGTGTAGACTCAGTCCAAGGTTTTGAGAAGCCGTCGGCCCCATCTCACGTATTCACCCTAAACCCTAAACCCTAAACCGTGCCCAGGAGGTTTCAGGCTCATGGGGCTTTCGGTGCCATTCACGGAGCCTACAACAGCTGGGCCGTCCGCAGTTTCTTCCAACTGCCGCGGCTCCTGCCACCTGAAGGCACGAAACCCTCGGGTGCTCGGGCTCCCGCAAACCTGACATGGAAGCCTGAATACGGTTTAGGGTTCAGGGTTTAGGGTTACTACCATTCTTGAATAAGTTCCTTGTGAGAACTATGCCAGACCATTTCATAGACCCCACAACCCTATTCTTTATGTTAAGGCCCAGTGTCAAAGCTTGGGCAAGCTAAACGGAAAACCAGCTCCACACCCCAAAACACTCCAACCGGTGGGCCACTAAAGGAACTAAATAAAGTGCTTGTTTTCTTCGGTATTCGACCATTAGTGTCTCAAAGCCTGTAGAAATGTGGGCAGCGAGGAGGATGCTCATCACATTATGTGTGTCGTGCCTTGAACAGAAATGTTGTTGTTTTTTTGTATTGTCACTGGTATTGCTATTGTCATTGTTAGTGTTATTGTTTTCTTATTGTGTGTTGTTGTGTGTCGTGTGGTGTGGTTGCTATTTAGCTGCTATTTGCTTTTGTTGCTTGCTGTTTGTTGTGTGTTGTTTTTTGTTTGATATTGTTGTTGTGGTTGTTTGTTGCTTGGTCGTTGGTTGTTGGTTGTGGTTGCGTTGCATGCTGGTCACGGCTTGCGATTGCTGTTGGTGTTGGTGCTGATGACTGTGGCACTAGTCTTTGTCATGTACCGTTGTGCGTTCTGTAGTAGTATTTCTGTTGTGTACATGTTCGCTTTCTGACTATCAGGAGCACCATGAAGTTGCGTGTCGGGGCGATGCATTCGGGTTGAAGGCTTACGGCGTACGGCTCTCGCGCGTCCGAGAAGCTTGCAAAGAGAATGGTACTCTCCAAGAGTGAGATGCCGCTGTGAAGCCGCGATCAAAGAAGCACGATGGTGGGTTCAAGTGGCTTTCCTTGTATGGGTAAAGAGCATCTCACACACACAGACATATATATATATATAGACATATATATATATATATATGTATTTCTGTATACTGAATAAGGCATGGAATTCTTTGTAGATCAGGCAGAACTATACTCAGATGAATGAGAAAAGCAGGCCAGTTTGAATACAGACTGAAAGAAGATTCGGATGACTTGTATTCCCGTGTAAACCTCTACAACCGCTTTTGCAAGTCTACATGTAACACAATGCCTCTGCCAACCTGGTTCCTTCACCTGTATGCAATGTTGGTATATGTGTATGTATGCACGGATGTACAATGTAATTATGTATGCATGGATGGATGGATGGATGGGATGGATGGACGGTGGATGGATGGATGGATGGATGGATGGATGGACGGTGGATGGATGGCGGGACGGAAGCACGTATGTACGCATGTATGTATGTATGTATGTATGTAAGTATGTGTGTATGTACTGGCATACGTACGTAGGTACGTAGGCATGTAAGTAGGTAGTTAGGTATTGAATGGTATGCATGCACGTATGCAATGTATGTATGCATGCATGTATGCATGCATGTATCTGGCTGCGTATGTATATGTCTATGAACATACACTGTGTATCTATATGTGGTCCTAATTACCTGTTACGACTGGCTCAGGTTCAAGTAGGGTTCGGTGGCGAAGCGGATATGTACCGTAACATGAGGGGTAAAAAGCACGTGCAAATGAAACATTAAGAGAGAACGACAACAACCCTCACTATGACCTGCTTGCGATTTCCCTTCATCCACAAGAGAAAGGCTGCGAAATTGCTACTAGAAACGGCCTGGATAGGTAGTTGCATGTAGTCCCTACGGCTCCTATATTACTGTTTGATGATTGGATTTTACAAACGACCCCCCAAAACCCTAGTCTAACAATTACTGAGATAGCTAACGGGAGAGCTTAATGTTTTTGCCTTATATATTGTATCTGGTCCATCCTAGAATCCTAGAAAGCTTGAACTTTTTGGGCCTGGCTCCTGAAGAAGAGAGATTTTGAGCCCTGATTTACCTGTAGCATGCTGCCCGACGGTAAGGACCGTTTACTTGCATGAAGAGCCACAGGTAAACATTACACCCGTCAGAAAGCCCTAGTAACCCATTACAGTATATGTAGACGCACGATCATATACCTCAAACCTTTGTATATATATATATATAGAGAGAGAGAGAGAGAGAGAGAGAGAGAGAGAGAGAGAGAGAGAGAGTCGTGCGGTCATCTACCACCAAACCCTAGGCTTGTTAGCAGTCTACGCCTAAGCTTTAAGTATCCTTAACAACCAGATGATAGACCCTCACGCCGCATGCCTCCCAAAACCCCAAACCCCCGAAGCCAGGTCGGGCAGCAGGATCTGCTGCACACTACACGACTGTCACGGAGCGGTATATGGGGGGTATTTGGGTTTTAGGTTTTAGGGGTGTTTGATGAAGGTGAGGGTTTCGGGGTCGGAAAAGTGGGTCATGGTGTGCCCGTGTTGGCTGCGAAACTCCTTTATTAAACCCTGCCTAAACCTTAAATCCTAATCTAAGCATTATGAATGCCCCTGCAGCGGTGTATCGGTCTTCGCAAAGGGAGGGAGTTCTAATCCTTCCCGGTGTCGTAAATGCTTGTTTCTCGATATTCGGAGTCCTTTAGGGGTGTTTCATTCATTTGGGGTTGAGGGTTTAGGCAAGTTTAAGGGCTAGGGCTGTTTGCGGATTCAGGGTCTGCGTTAGATGGATTAATTATTAGGGTCGTCCTCCATGCGTGAAGCTCCGTAGTAGAATGGTTTCAGTTTCCTCACCCCCTAAGCAGCGGACCTTATATCATTGCATTGTAACCATACACACTCCAGGGGTTGTTACACGTACTGTCTTCAAATCTGGGTCCATGGAGCTTATACTGTCGCTGTTTGAAACACTCCTAAAGGGCCTCAGAGGGCTTTTAGATTGTTTCTTGGGCCTCACACGTGCACGTGCAAGTTCTCTGAGCTGCAATCTGAGGGTCGAGGGTCTAGCATCTGCTAAGTCCTGCAAGCCTGTCACTCTTGCAAGAAACAACCCTTTAATGGGAGCACAGTGCGATAGAAAAGCTCCAGAACGAGTGCTCATCCCTTAAGAGAATCCCCTAAGTGACCCTAAGACCTAAACCTTGAACAACCTAAACCTTAAATCCGAAGTCCCAAACAACCTAAACCTCACCCTAAGGGTCATAAGTACTGAATGATCATATACTCTCTAAAACAGTAACCTGCAGAACTACCATCCTAAACCGGAGTACCTAATTATTGGGTCCTGTGGACCGTTAGGGTCGGACCAAAGTCTGAAGAGGAGTGGGGCCGGCGTCTTTGTCGGCCGAGCAAAACCGAGGAGGAGAGCTTGAAGGAAGCACAGGCGGGTTTGGGGATGGTTTGGGTCTTTAGTTTAGGGTTCAGGGTTTAGGATTTTGCGTTTAGGGATCAAGGCTTAGGCTTGGGTCCTTCAGACTGTTCATGGCTTTCTTTGGGGGTGGTGCGGTTTAGCCTTCAGGGTTCACAAAAACCTTCTAGGTCTTGTTTAGGGGGTTTCTGGGTTGAGGTCCTTAGGAGTTTTGAGGCTTGGTACCTTCAAGGGATGCATTAGCTTGCTTGTTTCCGGGCTGCAGGGCTAGCACGAGGTAGAGCAAGGGGTTTAGGGTTTAGGGTTTAGGGGCTAGCACGAGGTAGAGCAAGGGGCTTAGGGTTTAGGGGTTTAGGGAGGGCTTTTCAAGATTTTTGACTGGGTCTTCGTTCACTTCTCTGACCGACAGATGTCCGTGAAAAAGGCAGGCTTTTGAATAACTAGTAACTAGTAATACTGCTGATGGACAAAATCCTGCATGACTCTAAGGACTCTAAACTATGGGAACTATGGTATATTCCTTACAATGGGTAATGCAGGATTTTGTCCATCAGCAATAGTATACTCGTATTTGTGAGGGTTTCTATTCATACGATGCTATACCTTTGCACCCGCTAATCCCCTGCTCTACTTCTTGAGGCCCCTACGGTTGATGATATAAATCCTGCACTACCTTAAGGACCCTAAGGTATGGGAATTTATGGGATATTCTTTATTATGGGTAATGCAGGATTTATATCACCAACCGTAGATCATGCCCAGAGCGGCCAATTTGAATCGTTGTCGCCGGTCACCGGTTTTCGGGGATTTCGACGCAGTTCCGGATGATTGCACTGCCACACCAAGCAGCGGGTGCGCGCCAGGGTTGCCACCCAGCAGATTGCTCGAACACCCTCGCGGTACTGTAGGGGTCTAAATAATTACCAAGGTCCCCAAAACCATAATAGGGATGGCGTTCTGGAACCTAATACCATAATGGAAGTATATGTGGACCCTCTGGGTTATAAATTATTAAGGCCCCTACATTACTGGAGTCTAATTCAGCCCTGCCTGTACCTGCGGGACATCGTGCCTCTTTGCATCTCTTGCCCAAACCCCCAAGCCCCAACATTGTCCGAAGCTCTAAAGACCCAAACCTCAAACACCGAAGAAGCCTAGACCCTCCATCTACCCCCTATTGGACCCTAAGTACCTTTTTAAAATTCGGGACGGACGAGAAACCCCTACTTGGGGGGTACAAGGAGGGTCCTGGAGACTAGGACCAAGGATAAGCCCTTATTCCCTTGTTTAGGGTTCAGGTTCCCTTATAACACCCTTTACACCAAAAAAGGGCACCCGTTTTATTCCTAGGTTATTCTTGGGTCCAGGTTAGTAGGGGTATAGAGGGTTCCTTTAAGGGATCTATAAGGGTTCCTTTAAGGCTTAACCCAAAGGGTCCAAAGTACTGTTATGGGGGATACTTGCCCAAATTATAGAAACCCTACATTCTACTATAAAGGTGCTTTGGACCCTTTGGGTAAGGGATCTATACGGGTTCCTTTAAGGCTGAAGGGCTCTATACGGGTCCCTTACGTCTAGGAGATGTCCCGGAGGTGGTGCAACCCGACTCTTTGGGCGGGCACCGCTTCGCGGCTGCCCTGCCGGCCGGAGCCCGAGAAGATTTGGGGTTTAGGGGTTTAGGGTTTAGGAGATTAGGGGTTTAGGAGATTAGGGGTTTAGGGTTTAGGGGTTTAGGGTTTAGGGGTTTAGGGTTTAGGGGTTTAGGGTTTAGAAGTTTAGGGTTTATAGGGTTTTAGGATTTTCGGGTTAGGGTTTCGGGGTTGGCTTTGGGGGTTTGGGGCCTTTCAGTTCGAGGCTATACTGGGTTCTTGTTGAGGAGTTTAGCTCAAGTTACCAAAGTAAGGCAACCATTTTGCTGTTAGTGTCGCTCCGCATCATGGTAACTTGATTCAAGTCCCTTTACAAGGGCCTAGAACAGGGTTTTAAGGATTGAGGTTGACCTATAGTCTCCATTGTAGTTCCTTTTTTGGTTAACCAAATCTCTATTATAGGATCCTAACCATAAAACTGGATAACCAAAGAAAGGAACTACAATGGATACTATAGGTAGGGTTCAATTGAGGGTTTGAGGCTTTAACACTTGGCTTCCGGGTCTGGGGCTTTCAGGTACCGGAGCGATATCAGTGCGCTGTCGTAGTACAGGCCTTATCTACTGTCGATGGTATAAATCTTGCATTACCTTAAGGACCCTAAACTATGGTAATTATGGTATATTCCTTTTTATGGGTAATGCAGGATTTATATCATCAACCGTATTGATTCTTTGTGGCCATCTTCTTCAATGTAGCTCGGCTTGCACCCCATCCACTGAGCCCCCTGACCCTTTCAGCAGAGGATGACGCGGGCAAGCTTGGACTTAGACCGTAACCCTGAATCCCAAACCCTGAACCCTATACCTAAATCCTGAACCCTTACCCAGAGGCTCCATAGTAGTTCCTTTTTGGGGCTCATATTCAGAATCCTATCAGGTAATCCCCAAAAGGGACTACTATGGAGCCTGTGGGTAGTTGAGCGGAGGAGCCACTGAGTTGTGGAATGTTGGACCCTTGCAGCTCATGCTCCGAGCCCGGAAGTAAGTACGGAGCCTTTCGAACTACCCAGACCTTCCAAAATCCCTTAATTAAGGAATATACCTTAAATCATATTAGGGATCCTATTATAATTTAAGGTATATTCCTTAATTAAGGGATTTTGGAAAGTCTGCGTACGACTACGACAGGGTCTGAGAATCAGATGTTTTGAGCGCTCGGCATCCTCACATTCTATATGGCAGGCTGAGTGGATGCAGTTTCTCGCATGGAGTCGAAGTTGTCCCATGTAGCAAGCGACCGGCCGGCTGTCTTGCAGGATACTCTCCATTCAAGCAGTCTACACCCCTGCAAACGATTATGCAGGCTTGTGGCCGGCAGTCATGACGGCAGGTGCGGCAGGTAAAGCTGGTTGTTGACTTGCTCGACTTCTGGGACAGGTGCTGTGCGGAATGCATGCAGTCGAGTTCTCCTTTGGGGGTGTAGGGTCTCATGAAGTTGTTGTAGAGATTTATGTTCGGGGCCCTTCAAGGTCAGAATAAGTAAGGTGATTGTGGGGCCTTAATCCCCAGAGGCCTTCTGGAAAACCAACAAGGTTGAGGCATATGGGTTTGGCTTTTCGGTCTTCAAAACCCTGAACACAACGCACGGCTGCAAGGTCCTCGCCTGGGCTCCACCCGTCGGCACGCTTTGTGTGCAAAGTGTCGGGAGACCTGGCGTTAAGGGCCTACAGTTAGGCTGAAGTCCGTCTAACCCTGAGCCCTATACCCTAAACCAAAAACCCATAAACCCTACCTTGGCCCCCCAAAGCCTACTTTTTTGAGGACCTAATGTCAACAAACCTTAAAAAGGTAGGTTTCATAGGGTCCAGGTAAACCCTTAGCCCGGCTGCCTCCAATCTCTGCAATCGGGAGCTCGCGGACGCGTCCGACCTCCCGCTGAAGATCGCTGTCAGCCAAAAAACAGCGCTTGCAACGCCCTGCGAGTCGGAGTGGCAAGCTGCTGCCTACTGTGGAATGGCCAGCTGTGCGACGTCAGCCTGACGATAGATCAGTCTGGTTAAAAAGTGGTGATTGCGTGTCTCTGCATATCTGCCCAGTTCAGGTTCAAACCACGTGGCTACATTGGACAGGCTGGAGTGGGCAGAGAGGGCACACCGGGATATTCCTGCCTTTGAAGCCCTAGCTCCGGCTACTGGCTACTTTGAGGCTGGAGCCCAAGACAGCCACCTGCTTGTTGTGCTGACATCATGATGACAGACGACGGCTGATTTCTTCATAATGGCAGCGGCCTTGCACGATGAGAGCCTAAACCCTAGACCCTAACAGTCGAGAGTCACGTTTTGATGAGAACGGGACAGCCGGCCCTTCGCAGAAGCTGCTCTGGAGCAGCTCTGGCGGCTCCGTCCGGCAGAGCTCCAGAGGCAGGCTCGGTCGATGTTCCTTAGGGTACTTAGAAATGTTTTTAATCTTTGGTTATTATAATCCCGAAGAAACCCCCAAAATTAGAATTTTTGCATGGGTTCTAAGTTCAGTATCGGTTCGGGGAGCGGCTCCCCGAGCTAGACTTCATTGCAATGCTGGTCGGCCCACTCCTGGCCCTTTACCTGGGCTTGGAGTACCACACTTGAATACTTTTTTGGTACCTGTTCCTTGAAGGCTACTTGAAGGAACCATTATGAAATAAAAGTCTATACCTTTTTTCTCCCTGGTTACTTCAAGGTCCAGTTTAGTTTCGGCCTTTTGGCCGTCTTCAGGGTTCGAACTCTATGGTGAGGTATTGGCTGTCAGGCACTAGCTATCTTATCTCGTCCTCGTCCGGTGCCGTTGGAGAAGGTGGGTTTCGCTTCATCAAACGCCAGGGACTTCATGTGGCCGAACGATTATCTAAACAATAAACCCTATAGACCTTAATCCCTGATCATCGTTACCAGCAGTTGCCGGCACTTCACACTAGCGATTGAGCATTTTGCTCGCCTTGATTTGATCATGTTATCCGGTTCATGGGTTGCGGAAATGCTTACCACCTTAACTCTTGACATAATTATATGTATATATATATATATATATATATATATGTGTGTATATATTACTCACATTCGTCTTGTATTCGGTTACATTGCATTTAAGATTCTGTTTTGTTGTGTTTGATATTCCAATGTCACTCAGTCGTCTCCTTGGAGGGATTTTGTTCAGAGGCTTTCGGGTTCAGGGTTTGGGGTTGTAGGCTTGAGGTTCCGAAATCTCAGGCATGCCCTTGATGTATAAGACGTGATCTTCCAAGGTGGAAAGGCTGGATTCTTGTGATAATGTAGGAGTTTGCATAATCTACATAGCCATACTCCTTGCAGATGTCTTGAACTTTTTGTTTCTATACGATATTCATGTGTGTGTACATATATATATATATATATATGTACATATCTTGATTACTACAAGTCACCTGATCCTTAGGGAAATATTGTTGGCGAGGTCCAGACCCCACAGTTTTGGGAGCTGAAAATCCCCGAACGCATGTGTCTATCTGATCATCTATCCCCAATTTGTCTTCTGACTTGCGAGGCCCTTATGGATCCCTTTAAGAAGACTCCTCATGGATCCCTTAAAGGGGCCCTTATTATGGTACCTTAAAAAAGGCACCCTCCGACAAGCACCCTTATGCACCAAACGTCAGCTTTGAGTTCGGAGCTTTAAGTAGACAAACCTGGGTTGCTGGAAAAAGAGCAGACAATGGCAAACCACCCCTGAACCTTAGAGTCTAGGCTTTAGGGTTTAAGGGCTTCGGGTTTAGGGTTGTCAGTGCCAAGAGTAACCAAGGAACCTTAACCAGTGTAAATTTACCAATCTTTTGGAGTCATATCCTTTTCTACAGGTCCATTGGTCACTCTGGAGACACCCTAATCCACAAACCTGAAACCTAAGCCACTCCTCGCACATGACGAGGCGACATCCTGTTGCGCAGTTCCTGTGGGCCGCATCGACGTCTTTGTGGCGCGCAGTCGGGTCTTATGGGGGCTTGGGGTTTGTTTAGGATTTAGGCTTACTCTGGGAGCCCCGCGAATGGCCACCATCGTTTCAAAAAGCTTGTATGCTTAGCTGCTCGGGTGTGTAAGGCCCCAGGCCCCAGCCCTTCAGTTGTGGGTCCCTGAAGTTACAAAGCTCCCCTAAACCATTCAGCAACTCTGCCTCTTATACCCGAATACATACCCCAAAAAAATCAAAAACTTTAAATACCCCAAAAACCTGAAGCACCGTAATAAACCTTATATTCCCTAATAAGCCTTCAACCGGACACCCCGACCCTGAAGTTTCAACCAAAACAACGCCCTTGAACCGGAACCCCCCCCGACCCCGAAGTTTCTACTGATTACGGAACTGGTTTCAGTAAATCACAGAATATTGTAAGAACAAATTTACTGTCCTGCTTTGGTAATGTTGAATGAAGTTTCTTCAAACCTTTTAACACACGTACAAACCCCTCAAAACTCTTGTTCGACACGGTTCTTTTTCGCATGCGCCGAGTGTTAACCAGGATGGCATTCGGCTCGGAGAGACCTCATCGCCCTATGCCGAGGACGGTTTTCGCAGGTTTCGAATTTTCATATTTTTGATATACGGGGGTCTAACACAGTTTAGATCCTTGACTTAAGACCTTCAAAGGGTGTGGGGAAGGGTGGGGTTAGGCTCAGGGTGTTTGAGTGCGGGGTAACCAGCGTAACCAGCGTGTACAAATTTAGGGCTTGCGATCCAAGGGGTTTAAAGTATATGATGCTCGGCGTGCGGATAATGTTCTGCTCACTAAAGTCAGAGATGGGATTAGGGGGCCCCCCGGCTTAACACGACCCCCGCAGTCACCGGGAAGTAGCACTCAGAAGGCCCTTGCCTGTATTTGGGTTATGTCCCAGATCTTAAGCGTGACCCAGAGCTCCGCAGCATGTGAGCAGGCATTCCCGCGCATGTCGGCATAGAAGCCCACTGTCGAAAGTCAAGAGAGCCTGTTGTTGCCAGGGTCCATGGTCTAGGGTGACTGGTTCAGGCTCAAGGATGCAGGGTTCAGGGTGAAGGCTTTGGGTCCAGGCATGTGTGATCGGTTTGCAGACTTATTGCCAAGGACGTTCCTCGCTTGTATCCGCGATGCCCTAGATCATGCAGATCTTGGGGGGAGGGGGGGAGGGGGGCAGGTCGGCCCCAAACTCCCCACGTTAAGTTTGCGGCCGTGTGAGCCTCCTGGCCGTGACTTTTGTGAAGTTGTTCGAAATTACAGCGTTTTGTTGGCAGAGTCTCGGGGGTCCCCGGGTTTCCTCAGATGCCAAGCCCAGTATGTTTCCACTTCGGTCCGCTGGACGGTTTCTTCTTTCCCACTCGTAGGTGAAGTTCTGTCGAGAGGTGGGCAGTGGTCAATTGAGCTGTAAGACCTGGACCGGAGCAGTAGGTGAGCAGGGCACCGCACCAGCTGGTAAGGGGGCGGATGCTATGAGTTGTCTCAGGGACAGTAGCCGAGACACGAAACCGATGCCGGGTTACCACCACACTTTTGCTTTGACTCCAGAGCTAATCGTTTTGCACCAGTGCGGTGGTGCTTAGCACATGTTTGCAGAACCAGATATCGAATATGATCGATCGGACGAGTATCGCATGACCCCATGAACTCTTTTCTGCCCTGCCTGGCCCGGGAAGTTGCACGGCTGCCGCGTCACACATGTACGCCAGCTCCTCTTCTCTCGAAGCCCATGACAGGACACTCGACAAGCGTCGACTGCCGTATTATATTTGGCTCCACAGATCCTGAACGCTAGCATTGCAGACGCTTCCTTTTGCTTTCATCCTTCCCATCCTTCAACCCACCCCAAAATGGTTGTGGTTGCTTGGGGGACAGGCATCCATGCCTGCTGCATGGATGTTTTCGTTGCTTTCGCATCACATATGGGTTCACAGAACTTTGATGGCCTCCTTGCTTCATGTGAACGCCGGAAAGTTGCAACACGGTTCCAACTCTCGGGGGCTTTTGGGTCGAGGTTGCAAGTGCACTTGTCAAGTCACATGCTGGACGCCTGGCAAATATACTGGACTCGAAATGCTGAGAGTAGGCATCGTCCACTCTGCTGCTCACCGCTCCATGCCTTTGCATTTCTGGCAGCAATGCGTATTCTGGCACATGTGATGCCGACATAAGGTAATTGGGGCGCCCAGTACCAAGGGCCAACAGTATCCAGGGCCAGATTTTGTCGCGACGCCCTTTCTTGAAGGTCTGTTCCGAGGCGCTTCCTGAAGGATTTGGTCCCGAGGCCGTTCCCGAAGGATTTGGTCTCCAGGCCCATCCTGCACAACTGCAGTATGCGCAGGAATGCCATACACCATTACAATGTGCAGGCAGGGATCATTACCAACCTGCTTCCCCGTTGTGTTCGGTGACAGCCAGGCTTTCATGTCACCCCGGCCAAAATGCTTACCCCCCTGTCTGGTATGTTTCTGTACAGACGTGCGTGCACAGACGTATATAGACTGGCTCAAATGTATAGACTGGCTCAAACTTCCCCCCCACCCCTCCACCTTCCCCCCGGTTTCTAGGGTTGCGGTTTGCGCGTGGGGGTGGTTTCGTTTCAGGGTTTGGTTTAGGGTTTAGGACATACCTGCCGAGGCTCCCCGAAGGGGGAAACCAGGCATAGGGTTTCGCCGAGGTCCCCAATTTTGCAGGGGAAACCTGGCATCGGGTTTAGGGCCTTGCTCCCCAAATTTTAGGCGAAAGCGGGCTAGGTTGGGTTTAGGGGCCCAGCCTTAGTCGTTCTTCTTGGGTTTAGGTCCCCTCATCAGGGGAAGCTGGGCTTAGGGTTTAGGTTAGTATTAGGTTGTTTCCCTCCTCCCACCCCCAAGCATGACGTCCATGGTCTAGCCCATTCTGAAGAGGAAGATCCATGGCCCAACCTTGATGGCGTCCATGGTCCAATCCGTTCTGACAAAAGAACACCCTTGGCCCAAACATGATGAAGTCCATGGTTTTCGCCCTTCAGAGAGCATTTGGCCCGACCGTGATCACATGATGCTCGGCGTGCGGATAATGTTCTGCTCATTAAGGTGCATATGAAACATGGAGGGAGGCTCGGAGGCTCTCAACGGGAAGCCCTCAACACAACGTTTGAAGTAGCCTAGAGTGCAAAGGACAGTCTTGTTTCACCCAAATTCCCTGATTCAATAGTGTAATAAGATCGACAGTCGGGCGGCCAGTCGTTTTCGAAAGAATGGCGTCATGTGGGAGTTTCCGAAAATTAGGGGTACCTCATTTTGGGGTCTTGATTATAAGTACCCTACTATTTGGGGTACTATATTAGGCTCCTCTATTTCCGGAAATCTGGTGTTTTGCCCTAGCTGTGGCAGCAATCTCGGCCTGTGTATTTCCCCCCGGCTTCCTTGAGGGCTTTGGCTTCGCCTCACCCGCGCAGGATGCTTTTCGACTTGTGTTAAGGTATCCGTCTGAACAAATTCGATTACTCACAAAAGGGCCGCCTGCGGTTTTGCCGTCCTCATTCAGCCTTGCAATTGTGATAAAGCCCTGCTCGTGCTCCACGTCCCGCACCAACCATCTGCGGACGACGGGTGAACTACGTCCGCGAGACTACGATGTACATGATGATGACCTGCTTGAAGGTTCATGGGTAGTTATAAGTGGGGTTATATGTAGGGTAGCTATAGTTATTACCCATATCAGGGGACGTATAAGCCCACCTATAACTACCCATGAACCTCCAAGTTACTACGCCATTCAGTCAGGGAGCTGCCAGATCGTGCCAGTATGTGGCATCTTTAGGGTTGGAAGGGGTCTGGTTTCCCTACGAGTTTGCCGCCAGGAGTATTTAAAAATTCACCTGTGTTGTAGCCTGCAGGCTACCTTCCCTGACAGGGGGTCGAATAGGTCGCAATAATGTCCTCGTGCAGTTGTTATGTAACTGCAGCCCCCCTAAACTCCATGCTAATCTTGAAGGTCAAACACTCCAAAATATGCTGTGCAAAAAACACACTAAATGTCATAAAGGCTATGTAGGCGCAGTGTTTAGGGTTGAAAGTAACATGAGATAATTTCGGTGCTTGAAATGTTCTATACTGCGATTTGCAGGCAACCTTTATTCACTGGTAGCAAGATACCTCCCCCTCGAAAAAACAGACACACGGGAATCTTAAGCCTTCACCTGCGGATCCAATGGCCTACTATTGCAGTAGTGGACCAAACCCGACCTTCTTCACCGAGCCCTCGCCCTAATAAACCCTCAAGCCTTAACCCGTAACCTTGAACGCTTCCACAAGAGACCCATAAGATCCCCCAACCTTAGACACTTTCATTCATAAGAAGCGCTGCAAGATATATGCTTCGAGGCCCTCTAGATCCTAAACTTCCTACGGCTTAGACCCGCGATCCTAAACCCTAAATGCAAAAAAAAACCTCTAAGACCCCAATCAGTCCCTAAACCCTGAAGACGGAGGAGCACTAATGTAGAAGCCTGGCTAACTAGTAATACTGCTCCATAGAGCTCCTTTTACGTATTCCAAGGATGCCTCTTATATGCCCTATGATAAACCTGTTCTAACATACCTCAGAATAAATGTGCCCCCCTCCCCGCCCCAATCTACCGTATTATGAACATACTTGAACCTAGTAGTAGAGTAGGTAATCTTTAACCTTTTCTGGGCAGTAAAGTCCCGCCGATAGAATCCCTATATAACCAAAAAGGTTAACCTTTAGTTCCCCATGACACCCTATTCGAAGACCACGCCGCCCAGTAGGGGGCAAGTACTGGTAAGTGAATATACCCAGGCCCCGGCATCTGCCCTTCTGAACTAATACCCTGAACCTAAACTCCGACAACAGCTAAACCGTAAACCCTAAACCCCCCAGCCCTAAACCCCAAACCCTGAACCCCTAAACCACTAAACCCCAAACCCCTAAACCCCGAAGCCCTGAACCCCGAAGCCCTAAACCCGTAAACCCCTCAACCCTTTTCTGGGCGAGGGCGACCTCGCAGAGCTCGAAATCTTGGTGCCGCCTCGGGAGTTGGAGGCACCCTTTTCGGTTTAGGGGTTTAGGGGCTCAGGGTCGCAGGGGCTCAGGGTTTAGGGGTTAAGGGCTTTAGGTTCAGGGTTTAGGGTCTAGGGTTTATGGTTTAGGGTTATTAACACAGAATACTAGGAAAAGGGTACCCTTTGCAGTTTATTGTTCAGGGTTACCAGAATATTAGGAAAAGGGTATCCTTATGACAAAGCGGCTACTCAGGAACCTAGGCTTTCGAATTGCTCAGATCGTGGGTTCAGGTTTAGGGTTTAGGCTTTAGGGTTTAGGTTTTTTTTCGTCAGTTCAGGATGGAGGGTTTGAGGTTTATCGTGTTTAGGGTTTACCCTATCTCTCCAAGGGCCTCATAGTTAGGGCCCTAGACCCCTTAAGGACCCCATAATAAGGTCCCTGGAGGCATAGGGTTTAGATTTTCCAGACTTTACAGGATTTAGGGTATAAGAGGTTATTTCCCTAAGCATCCGAGGCCGCATCTATTAAGGCGTTGATGAAAGCCTTTGCTAGACAGGACTTGGGACCCATAGTCTTGGGACCCATAGTCTCAGATGGAGGATTCTCAAGTTTACATAGCTTATACGGGTGTCTTTGTAAGCTTGATTGCTGTGGCTTTAAGCTCGACTTAACAGCATTCTGGGCACACGACTTGTTGGATCGGCGAATCTTCGTGTATGTATGTATATATATATACACACTTATTATTATATTATTATAATATTAGTATAATATAATATATGTATATATATATATATAGATAGATATATATATATATATATATACATATATACATATAATATATATATATATATACCCCATAGATCTATGGAAACCTGGTTTTGGGTCGGACTTAAGCCAGAGACTCTGCAGGAACGGCGTTTGAAGCAAGACCGCATATGTTAAGGTGTTGCGATGCCCAGGGTTTGACTTTGATTTACATACGGGTCTTGAGTTCGGGGTTAGGTGGGTGGGTACTTCTGGCTTTTTGCCTTGGATCCCAACCATCAAATACACTGTGTAAACACCCTTAAGGTAAAGGGCTCCTTGCACTACACTCGTAAACATTTTACACAAGACAGTAACACAGTTGGAGAAACATCAGCGACTACGATGCTGCAGCAGTAGCAGCAAGACGAAACACCGACGTATTATACAAGCAAGGGTTATAAATACCAGCAGTAGAACTAGACCCAAAGCCCTAGTACTTACCTTTGGTTACTAGGGAATGGAGGAATGGGGTACAATTTATAACTACTATTACTACCATTCTTCAATTCCCTACTAACCAAAGGCAAGAGTAGCACTATGATGTGCGGCAGATCTCCACGGAGCTCAGCGGGCGCCCGTTGACGAAGCAGAAAGCACTCTGCGTTCCCCGGGAGGAGAAGATTCGGGTTTAGGGGTTTCGGGTTTAGGGCCGGGTATTCAGGCTCAGGGTCTTGGGGTTCAGGGGAGTTTAGGGGGTATCCTGATTTTCATGTTGGGTCCTAGGATTTTGAAGGTTTTCAGCCAGAGCTTTGCAGTTCTTTTTTTCAGGAGCATCATTATTTTTGTTGGGAGTGTCTGGTTTCGAAGGCTCTTCCCAGAGAAGCTGAGCGATGGGCTGGTGAAAGTCGTGCACTTTCCTTCAGGAAGAGGGCGGTTTAGGGTTCAGAGTTAGGGGACTTGCAAGTACTCAGAACAGTCCTACGTACTCCAGCGCCACATGCACCTGGGTTGGGACTGACGTCATGAGTGATATATATTGGGCCAAAGTGTCGGATTCAAACGCTTGGATCCTTGGGGCGTAAGTTGCAAGTAGCGTCAGGCCGGCCTGCAGCAGGGCAAATGCCACTTCTTATGGTCCAGATTCCCCTAAGGGATAGCAAGGTACCCATAAACCCTATAACTGCTTATCACCCCAATCTCGAAACTGAAACCCCCGAACCCAAAAAAAGCAACAAGCGGATCTTATGCCTTGACACAACCGTTTTGCGAGAAATGCTTGGTGACTACGGACAGGTGATGCTACCGCCCTAGCAGTATCATGGACAAGCCTTACGAGTCAAAGTACATAGATACTATCTACTGGTTCGACTGTGAAGTGCCGCAGCAAAGTGTGGGCAAGCTCGAGCTAGGCACCAAGCTTGTCGTGAAGCTGTCTAAGTCTACACACCGCCATGTTCCGGGGCATCCTTCAGAAAAACTCTTGCATCAACATTTGTATGTTGTAGCCTGAAGTACCGACATACCACACTAACCACGATCCTAAATTCTGGCAAGGACATTTGCCTCAGCGTCAGCGCAGGGGCCTGAGTTTCCTGTACCAGTATACCCCAAGCCCTACTTGGAGGTTCATGGGGAGTTATAAGTGGGTTATAAGTAGGGTAACTATAGTTATGATCCATATTAGGGGACTTATAACCCCACTTATAACTACCCATGAACCTCCAAGTACAACATCCCTAGAAGGAAAGCCTAAAGCCTAAGCGCTGCACACTTACACGTGCTGGAGTGAAGCTTCTAAAACACTAATTAATCCGTTATCAGCCTTCAGCTTTACAGCAGAACCTGAGGTCTTAGAAGTTGAAGTGTCCATAGGCTCTATAGTAGTTCCTTCTTAGGATTACCTTATGGGTTTCAAAACATGAGCCCAAAAACGGAACTACTATGGAGCCTCGAGGTCAGCCCTAGACCCTAAACCCTGTCAGTGTGAAGAGCGTAGGATCCCTCTGAGGGTTTGGTTTGGGGACCTCTCGAAGGCTTCAGACACAGGACCTCTGTTGATCGGAGACTTCGCAATAGCGGCAATATATGTGCAATGGGTCAGGGAGGGGAAGTCTGCGAACTACGTAGCACTACTACCCTACACCGTCTAAGACTCTAAACCTCAAAGCCTCAAAGCCTCTAAACCTCCAAGCCCTAAGCCTCTAAACCCCTAAGCCTCTAAACCTCTAAGCCTCTAAACCAGTGGCAGAGCGACTTCGAGAAAGCCCAGCATGTGCACGCCCTGGCATTCCTGCGAGCATATGTTGCCGAAGCATGCAAGCCCAAGCCCTACAACCTAAAGGCCTTCGTAAACCCCACTTTGTGCCTGGGCTTGAACCCTAAGGGTCCATGTACCCATATAGTATATACTTTGGACTTTGGCCCTTAAAGTAGTCACTACATGGGTACTTTGGGGCCAAAGTATATACTATTTTGGTACATGGACCCTACTATACCCTATATATAAATCCTATAGAACCTTTAAACGAAGTAAAGGAATCCTTAAGGGAACCCTATTTGGGCACGGGGACCTTTAGGGGAAGCTCTTCCCCCTAGGTGTTGGGAGGCATGGTCCTCGGGATTCTCGTGGTTGTGAATGTTAGGATCCGTTTTGGGGCCATTTTTATAATACGGCACCTATTATTCAGGGTACCCAGAAAGGGACCATAATATTGACAACCACCCATATAAGGAACTCAAAATAAGGAACCCTTCAAAGGCAGGTTATTCAGGGTTAAGGTGGGGTTTGGGTAGGCTTTCTTTTCGGTTTGGGTCCCATCTCTCGCTGACTAAGGAGCAAGGGTCTTGGGAACTTGATTCCCCACAAGAAGGCCAAAGTGTACTCTACAAAAAACCTTTACTTGCAGAAAAGGGTTGAGGGTTTTTAGGGTTCAGAGTTTAGGTTTAGTGGTTCGCAGTATAAGCTCGAATAGCATACTGGTACTACTGCCGACATACACCCATAGGCTCCATTGTAGTTCCTCTGTGGGATTCCTTATAGGATCCTACATATAAACCTCAAAAAGAACCCTATAAATCCCTTTAAGGGAACCCCTATAGATCCCTATGGAGCCTCTAGGTAGCCTACCTGGCACGTCCCCTGAGCCTCCATGGACAGCTGCGAGGTCTCTGTCTTTCTCTACGTCAGTCCTATCCCCGTGGAGGAGGACGCTTTAGGGTCTAGGGGTTTAGAGTTTTAGGGTTTAAAGTTTAGGGTTTAGGGGTTTAGGGGCGGAGGGCTTGAAGTTAACAGTTAAGGGTTTAGAGCGCGGAAAATTGTGGGTGTGTGTGTGTGTGTGTGTGCTGACGAGTGTCTAGGGACAAACCCGAGTCTTGCCACCACGATTTGCTACCAAGCAGCATTAAAAGCATGAGCTCAAAAACCCTGAACCCTAAAAGCCTCGAATCCTAATTTAAGTGAAACTTAACATAACCCCTACAAACCGTAAAGCCTCGAACCCTGCTTGAAACTAACGAGACCCTAAACCCCAAAGCCTCTAAGCCTAATTGAGCCCCCAACCAATTACCCTCAGCCCGAAAGCCTCGAAGCCCCAATTGAAACACAAACAAAACCCTATGAAACCTTAAAGCCCGAAAACCGTAAACCCTAAACCCCGACAAAAACCTTATCCTAAAGCCTCGAACCCTATTGAAACCCCAACAAACCCTATAAAGCCTAAAGGAGCACAGGGCTACTTGGAGGTTCATGGGTAGTTAGAAGTGTGGTCCTAAGTCCCCTAGTATGGGTTCTAGCTATGGTTAGTTACCTTGCTTATAACCCCACTTATAGCTCCCCATGACCTTCCAAGTAGACCCTAAACCCTTAAACCCCTACAGAATCCCATAGATCCCTTTAACGGGACCCTTATAAGGAGCCCCAGTTATAGCTCCCCATGAACCTCCCTTCTAGGGACTTCCAAGTACCTATATAGTATATACATGGGCCTCAAAGTAGTCCCTATATAGGTACTTTAGGGCCAGAGTATCTACCCAGACCTTCCAAAATCCCTTAATTGAGGAATATACCTCAAATCATATTAAGGATCCTATTGTAATTTAAGGTATATTCCTTAATTAAAGGATTTTGGAAGGTCTGGGTAGTATATGGGTACACGGACTTTTAGGGTTCTGGGGACTTCCAAGTACAGCTCAGCTGCGAGGGCAGCAAGTTGGAGCCCGAGATGATGGTCTTCGTCTGCGGCCATCGCAAGGACATTCCGGAGGAGGCCGTTTCTGTTAGGGCTTAGTGTTTAGGGTTTTCTATTTTTAGGGTTTAGGGGCTTAGCGTTGAGGGATTAGGCTTCGGGGTTTAAGGTTTAGGCTTCGGTTTCGACGGGCTTTGCGTGTTGAATGTGGTCATGTAGTGGTGAAACTGGCCATGCCGACCTTGGTTTGGGGTAAAGGGCTTTTCGGGTCATAGGAGGATTTGAGGGGACTTAAGTTGTTGGCCGACATGCTCTTGGTTCTTGGTTGTCAGGCTAAGGATTCTTTGTTTCGGTTTTGCACGCGGTGGCAAGAATCACCGAAGACATATCGTCCTCAGTTATACTCGTAGCAATGCAGAGAGTGAGGCCGGGACAAGCCAAAGTGGTGACGGTGGTGTTGAAGGTGGTTGTGGTCGTCGTGGTTCCTGTCGTCGTCTTCGTCGGCATCGTCGTCGTCGCTGTCGGTGCTGACTGTGACGAACATGAATGGAATGTGATAATGATGACGATGATGATGGTGATAATGCCGTACTGGGGTGGTGAGCTTGTTACAGCTCCCCACATGTCAAAGTGAAGGGCTTTCCAGCACATGCCATTCCTGCCTTTCGCTGCGTTTCAAATACAGTTGTAGTCATGCAGTGACATGGAAGGCCTTGACAGCTTTTGGGGTGTGCGACGACTACTCCACAGCATCCCGTTGACGGGTGCCCAGCATTGAAGGGCTAGCCCCTTAGCACAGGGGCTTTGATAATTACCTATACAGTTTTGGGGGTTCCTTATGATAACTGTTGTATAATGCCAAAAACCCTATTCTAACTATTAAAGCCCCTATACTAGACGCATGCCTCGCAAGGTGTCGATCAGACCTTGAGAGCAGAAAGCAGAGATGAGAATCTTGACAACGATAAGGGCGCTGATGACAGCAACGAAAGCGATGTCAATTTCAGACGCGATGCTTCCTGAAGGAGAAGCAGAAAGAAAGGCTGATGACTGATGATGAGTATGACTACGGCGGCATACGTGAGGTGATGATGAACATTGTCGTGCGACTGTGTATGGTGACGACGACGACGGCACTTGGAGGTTCATGGGGGTTTCATGGAGTCAAATTAGGGGCATCAGATTCTGGAACCCCAAACCCTAAACCCTAAACCCCTAAACCCTAAACCCCTAAACCCTAAACCCCTAAACCCTAAACCCCTAAACCCTAAACCCTAACCATGGGTTTCGGCCTTTGGTTGCCGGCTTGGCTCAGAGCGGCAGGCGCGACCAAGCTCGTGAAGCCTTAGACCCTGAACCCTAAGTCTTAAGCCACACCGCAAACCCTAAACCGTAAATCGCAATTCTTAACCCCGAGCTCAAAAGCCTAAGTTCTTATTCATAAGTAGGCATGTAATCAAGAGTCAGGGAGGAGGCTTCAACAGCCGTTTTTCGCAAGGCTAACAGTAGATGAACTCATGCTGAACAATACTTTATCACATTATAGTGTGAAGTGTTTTATGTCATATATTGCTTTAAGGCTCTTGGAGACTTTGTTACTTTGTTCCTTTTTTGGTTCCGGTCTTCTTTATAGGGGTCTCCGAAAAAAGTAGTTTTTTGCTTACCTTCCAAGGGGAGTAGAGATTGTGTTATAGTATAGATCAACTCTCAAGCCCGCTCTAAACCCTGAACGTTCAGACCCTTAGGCCTGCATAGCCCTTGGCCTTGAAGGCCCAAACTTCAGACGCACAACGCGCAACACCTAAACTCCTTGGAGTTTGGGGTTTAGGTTTGCGGCTCATGGAAACCTCATCACAAAAACTCCATACAGGACTGTATGGATACCGCATAACCAATTTATGACGTAGACCCTAAACTGCAGCACCTTTGTTGGACCTTTGTATATAGGATACTACCCATAATTTTGCTGTCCAAACAAGAACGCATTACATTCTAGGGTCTAGGCCCCAAGCAAGTTTTACTGAGCCTGATAAAGCTCTTGTTCACACCTGTAAAGCCCTACCCCCCAAAATGTTGAAACCCTGGACAACCTGAAACAAACTGATAGATGGCGTTCTTCTGGTTGACTCTTAGGACTTTAACTTTTTGGGTTTCTATATTACCATAATAAGGAGGCTAAAAGTTTAACTTTTAGGAGGGGTTCAGAAGTCAGCTAAGTAGATGGTGATGCGACAGGCCCAGCCCTTCCATGGCGTGATGCGCTGGGACAGGGGCGAGCAGCGGCTAGATGCCGGGCACCCGCCGGGGATTTAAGGTTCTGGAAGCCTTAGAGATCCCTTATAGAACCTTTAGTGTTTCAGGGCTGTGGGGTTTCGTCTTAGGATTTGTTGTTAACTGCTTTAATCTATGTTCAGACTGTTGGGATTGTGGAGTTGGGGGTGAAAGGATTCTGCATTTGCGGGTTCGGACGTCGTGTTCGGTCGTCAGTGCCCTTCCTTCAGGGCCGAAAAGGCTCGGGGTTAGAGGACATGTGTTTGTTGACGGCTGCAAGCTTGGATTAGGAATTGAGGGCTTGATAGAGCCGAGGATGTTGATTCCTGTGGAGGAGGGTTGCACAATGTGGAGAGAAGATTGCATGGGGCGTCCGTAGCAAGCAGGAAGCAGCACACAGCCTCACACAGCATGGCAGCTGCAGCAAGCGACGACGAGGAAGACAATTGGTCTTTGGCGTAGTTGTCAAAATTAGGGTCCCCTTTTGGGTATCCGAAATAATAGGTGCCGTATTATATTACGGACCCCACAAAGGGACCATAATTTTGACAACCACCCAGATGCTGAAACAGCGGCACGTCCATCTACCGGTGCCGGAGACCGGCGAGCGATGGCCGCAGCGCGGCTGTCTGAGAGCTGACAAGGCAAACGAATGCAAACACGGCTTTCCGAAAACGAGCCACCTTACGGCTGAAGCTGCCGTCCTTTGTCCTTGCGTTGGCAAGCTGCCTGGCTTCAGTTGAGGGTGTAGGAGTTTAGGGTTTCGGGTACCGTCTTTGAACGGATGAGGTGAGAAAACGTTGTAAAATGCACAGCCTGGAGATCCCTATGATAGAGCCGGCCTGACATGGATTCCTCACTTAACCCGCCTTACATACACCCTACACCGAACCACCAAATTCAACACGTATACTCCAAGTCCACTGATACTCTAAACCCCAGAACCCGAATAGAAGTGGTAAATAACCCTCAGAGGAGCCTCATGCAACCGGTGAAACCCTGGAGCAAAGGACCCCAAACCTCTAACTCCAAAGCCCTGAGAGGAACTGTTGGAGGCATCCTCAACGGAATGCTTAAAGGAATGTGTACAGGACTTAAAGGAGCGCGAAAACCCTAAAGGACCCAACACCTCTCGCCCCCACTTGGAGGTTCATGGGTAGCTATAAGTTGGGATAGAAGTCCCCGCCCTAATATGGGTTATAACTTTAGCTACCTACTTATAACCCCACTTCTAAAACCTCCAAGCAGACTGTCTGAGGCCTGGAGACCTGTCGAATTGGGCCGCGAGGCCAGCTGTGGTCCTGTTAATGTAGGTAGGGCTCCAGAACAGCACATAAGCAAAAACAAGGATAGGGATATCCCCTATAAACCCCCTTTATAATGAAGACCAATAAGGTAGGGATATCCCATATCCCCATGAAATGCTTATGCTTATGTGTTTTTTGAGGGTCCCTATAAGAATTGGAAGGGGGTTTGGGGGCTGTGTATTCAACTATAATTGTAATAAGGATTCAAATTACGAAGGTGCCTACATCAAGGGTTTAGGGTTTAGTAGCGTTCTTGCTGATAGTGTTAATAGGTCAATAGGTGTGTATAAGGAGTTTTTTTGCTTGTGTTGTCTGCATTTGGGTTTGACTGGTACAGGTTTTTGTACGATCTCGGTTTTATTAGTATAAGGAGTTGAGGGCTTACATGTGGATCAAAAAAGAGTCGTTTGTGGTGTACACTGAATGTGTTTCAGAGGGCATACACTACCCTTGTCTCAGGTTTGAGATTATGGATTATGGCCTGGAGCCCCGCCCCCCTTAAGGACCTCATAAGAGCCCAAGCCCTTCCACTCCTAAATCCTGGATCTTGCACTTTGCTTTCTCACATCGCGGGTTCAGGGTCCAGGGTTTAGGGTCTTAGGGATCACTGTGTGCTGCGGTTGTTCGATAGCTAGGTCCCCGTATCGTTGCCTCGGGGTCATTTTTACGACTCAGCAGGAGAAAGGACACGCACGCGGACGCACCCGAAACCCTTGTGAATACCCTCGACCCTTGACCCGTGAACTATCCTGGGCCACTAAACCCCTAAACCCTGAACCATGATGGGATGCAGGACTGCCTTGCACGCCTGCAGTCGATGACATTCCTTCCTGTTCGGCGCTTATCAGGGTTTAAGACATGGGTAGGTTGTTGGTTAAGAGTTTTCAGGTTCACAACGAGTCGTGGTGCATAATACAGTGACAGGAGGCCTAAATTCCTACACTACGATTGTGGGCTCCTTACTTTCTTTAGATTGTAAGATATCCAACAAACCCTTTTCTATTAAGGCCCCTGCATGGCCTTGGGCTCAAGGGAGTTCCATCGTGGTAATTTTTGGGGTGATACCCAGCGAGTAATACCCCTTAGTTGGGGAACATCCCTTAACTTGTAAGGGTCTCCATATTACGAACCAAGCTATAGAGGCTATAGTCATTAATTACGGGTATTGGGCTCTCTGGGAAAATATCTCCTATTCGAGAACTTGGGCCCCCTGGGGGGCTGGTTCAGTGCACTGGGCACTGTCCAGGGTCGTTATCGCATCTTAAGAAAGCATAAGGAGGCGTAGTGTAGGAGCCTGATTTAAAAAGCCTGGTCCTATAACCCCCAAAATAGAAGGATTCACATAAGGAGCCCTAATAAAGGCCCAAGGTTTCTCATATAATCAGGTTCCTACATTATGTTTAAGTATATGATGATTCCTGGACTTAATCCTGGAGTCGTCACAGCACATCTCGGTTTGACGCTTTCAGGTACCGGCAATAGGCATGTTAGGGGCCACCAGAACTACTAATTAGAACAGGGTTCCTTTAAAAGGTGTCTATATAAGCGATACTATATAAGGGTATTCTAATATAGCGGCCACAATACTTAGAATAGGGTTTTGGGGCCTCAATACTATATAATAATCAGGAACCACCAACATAGTATTGGTAACTAAAATTTAGGCCCCTATATTGCATACATATACGGATTCTATAAGCACACCGTTTCCGCCCCTCCAAGAAAGCAACGTTTCCCGAGACACTTGATTCAGGCGATCCTTACCCATAGTCTCCATTGTAGTTCCTTTTTGTGGTTAGCCAAGTTTGTATTCTATAGGTCCACCCTAAATCCTACCTTAAACTACCATAACCTATTTTTTGTAGCTTCTTATTATCAATCCTACTATGGATTTTTATAGGGCCCCTACAAAAAATAGGTTTTGATAGAACCCTAAACCCCTAAACCCCCAAAACCCACCACCCTAAACCTGCAAGCCCTAAAACCCCTCAACCGTAAACCCCTAAACCCTAAACCCCCAAACTCCCAAACCCCTAAACCCTAAACCCTAAACCCCCAAACTCCCAAACCCCTAAACCCTAAACCCCTAAACCCCCAAAGCTGATGTGCCTCTTTTGGGGCCACTGCCATGGTTGTAGGCTCCGATTTCGGTAAGGAGTTCCGGGTTCCTGCGGGATTTTGACTCCAGTTTAGGGGTTTAGGGGTTTAGGGGTTTAGGGGTTTAGGGGTTTAGGGTTTAGGGGTTTAGGGGTTTAGGGTTTAGGGGTTTGGGAGTTTGGGGGCTTAGGGTTTAGGGGTCAAGGGGTTTAGGGTTTAGGGGTTTGGGAGTTTGGGGGCTTAGGGTTTAGGGGTTTGGGGGTTTAGGGGTTTAGGGGTTAGGGTTTAGGGTTTAGGGGTTAAGACCAGGGTTCTGGGTTTAGGGTCAGCTGGCATGTGTATGGACTTGCGGCTTGGGGATTTCAGTACACGACCCTAACCCTAGAGGACTATATAGACCCTTTAAGCCCTAAGCCCCAAATTACGCAAGGTTACGGATTGCTTCGGCCGCGCGGTAAGAGCTACATAGCAAGTACTTTGCGCAATAGGCAGTAAACCGTACCTTAAGCCGAAATAACCTACCTTTTTAGGGTTCCTTACTATGATTCCCTTATATAAGTCCTTAAAAAGGTAGGTTATACCGGCTTAAGGTACTATATACATGACTCTTCAGCCCCGAACTCCCAACCCTAACCTGCTATAAACCTTACACTCAACGGAAAACCGTAAACCCAACCTTACAGCCTAAGATCAAAGAGGCCCGGGTTCCTGTAATTAGGGTTTAGGATCCAATTCGGGTTTAGTTAGGGTTTAGGAGTTTAGAGTTGAGGGTTTGGGACCAATTTAGGAGTTTAGGGTCTACTAGGTTGATGAGACTTCGGCTCTCGGGGAAGTGTCAGAAGCAAAGACGACAGAGGAGAACGCCACCGACATTCCTGCCATGGAGAGACTCACTGCCGATCTTTGCAAAGCCGGCAAGTTGTCATGTGAGCTCTTCCGTGCCCTCCTGGAGTGTGATCATGAGAATGACGTCAAGGCACGTCCTCAGTGTCAGTCTGTCACTGTTTGTGCAGTAGTACCCTTATTAGAATGGCCGCTGCAGGCGATGCAGGAAATGCTCAGGGCGAGCAGAAAAATGACGTTCCTCCAGCGTACCATTGACGCCAAGCGAGCGGCACGCAATGCGGCCCTGGCCCTAGCTGGATGACGCGTTGGATGTTTAGGGTTAGGGGTTTAGGGTTTAGGGTCTGTCTGTGCAGAGTTCCAGTTCGGACCTCTTTAGCGAGTCGACTCAGTTCCGGACGAAGGTCCAGCCCCACGAAGGGTTTTAGCTTATGTAGGAACCTGACCCCAAGGGTCCAAGTACCTGATCATCATAAACTCTGCAAAATCATAACCTACAGAACTACTATTATCCTAAACCGAGTACCTAATTATTGGGTCCTTTGGACCCTTGGGGTGATTAAGAAACCCTGGCCATGTAGCCCCATGACAATAGAATTCATCCCAAGACCCAGCGTTTCTTCATGAGGCTGCTATGTTGATATGCTTGACCCATAAAGGCTTGAAGGCACTAATTAACAAGGTTAAGTGTCGGGGCGGAGCAGGACCCTAAATCCTAAACCCTACTTGGAGGTTCATGGGTAGTTCTCAGTGGGGTGATAAGTAGGGTGGGGTGATAAGTAGGGAAACTATACTTGTAACCCATATTAGGGGACTTATAACCCCACTTATAACTGCCCATGAACCTCCAAGTAAACAATTTATAACACCGAAAATCCTAAACCCTAAATCCTAAACCCTAAATCCAAAAATCCTAAACCCTAAATCCTAAACCCTAAACCCCAAAATCCTAAACCCTAAATCCTAAACCCTGAACATGTTCACCATGCAAGGATCTCGGTCCAGGGCGAGCTTGGAGCCCGCAGGAGTGTTGGTCCCAGTTGGTGGTTCCGCAAGGCTCCAGACCTTCCAAAATCCCTTATTTAAGGAATATACCTTAAATCATATTAGGGATACTATTATAATTTTTGGTATACTCCTTAATTAAAGGATTTTGGAAGGTCTGGGGCTCCATGTACCTCCATAGTATATACTTTGGCCCCAAAGTACACAGCTAAGGATTACTTTATACTTTGGCCGCAAAGAATCCATATAAGGATTACTTTCCACTTTGGCCCCAAAGTACCCATATAATCATATAAGGATTACTTTATACTTTGGCCCCAAAGTATCCATATAAGGATTACTTTCCACTTTGGCCCCAAAGTACCCCTTTAATCATATAAGGATTACTTTATACTTTGGCCCCAAAGTATCCATATTAGGATTACTTTAAGGTCTCCGTACATTGTTTTCGAGTACATGGAGACTTAGAGGTTGCCAAAGTCCAGAGTAACGTAGGAACCCGGGGGTCTTTCTTAGGGTTCTATAGGGGTTTAGGGTTTAGGGTTCCTTTGAAGGGTATGCCCAGGGTTTCTTAGTCAGGTTCCTACATTGCCTTATAGAATAGGTGCGTGGGTTTTCGGTTACTGTAAGTTAGTACGCAGCGGATTACAGGTTATTCGGTATACCTATACATATATATATATATATATGCTTCAGGGCAAGTGCTGAGTAGGGAGCTTGAACCTGTGAGTAGGTGCCCACAGACTTCTAAAGGTTAGGGTTAGACGGTTGAAACATTGAAACTTAACACTATGGCCTAGCGTTTACGGTTAGATGGTTTAGCGTTTAGGGTTTAGGGTTTCGGGTATTGAATTCCCTGATTAAGGAATAGTGGCTAAAGGACAGCCGGTCCCGAAATGAGGCTACGACTTGGATGCCCTAAAGCATCAGCAGTCCATACCCCTAAATCTGAGTTCGCTAAACCCGACCTTAACCCGGAATAACGGAATAACTTGCCTTACTAAGGACTCATATAAGAAAGTCATAATAAGGAACCGTGAAAAGGTAGATTGTGCAGGGTTAAGGTAAACCCTAAACTCTAACCCCAATCCCCAAATCCTCTAATCTCCTTCTCTTCGCTTCGAGGTGGGAGGATACATCGACGGAGGATTGCAAAGCCTGCCAGCGCCTGGCCCAGGAACTTGTTGAGCTTTGGACTTGTTGTTTCAGGCTCTTGCTGGTGTGTACCCATAGGCTCTATAGTAGGATCCTTTTTGGGACTACCTTGTGGGAGTTTAAAAATGTGCCCCAAAAAGGGACTACTATGGAGCCTCTAGGTAAGGTGTTTCGAAACCCTAAGTCGCAAACCTTTCCCTTTTTGTGGAGCCAAGCTTCAGCGCCCAGGTTTAGGAGGTTTGGGCCGCAGGATGTGGCTTTATGTTCGGAGGTCAGGGTTCAGGGGATTTTAGGGGCTTCCCCAGCTCTCTGGACTGGTCACTAGGCTTTGGAGCTGTGTGATGTCTGGGTTAGAAGGGGCCCCCACCCTGCAATAGTGGTATAATAGGAATATAATAGGGCCCTAATAATCCCGAATATGATCCTTATGGTCACTATTACAGGGTGGGCGCAGCTTCTAATGTTTGGGTGTTTGGTTTGGGGTTTTAAGCTTCGGTTTTCGAGCTTCGGGTCGGGTTATGTCTGTATGAGGCTGCGCACTAGGAGTTTGGTTTAGGGTTTGGGGTTTAGGGCTTAGGGTTTAGGGAATTTAATCCCGAAAGCCTAGACCCTGAACCCGAGCCCTGCAGTCCTGGCGATATGAATGCTTGAGGCCACCGCATTGGGCACGCACACTTGTTTGATCTTGTAATTACACTCTGCCATGCAGGCTTTGGTTCGTAATCCCAAGGCCGGCAGAGTAGTAGGGTATGGCATATGGCTCAGCCCTGTATACGTTGTGTTAGTATCATTTATTATGATTAGTATTGTTACTAAGTCAGTACTACTAATGACTTTATTCTTATAGGGCTAAGCCCTTCCCGTAACCTACATGATCACTATCCAAACAACCCCAAACCCTAAACGCTAAACCCCAATGCTTAACCCTAAACCCTAAACCCCAAAGCCTATACCCTAAGCCCCAAACCCTAAACCCCAAACCCTAAACCCTAAACCCTAACCCCCACCCGAATGACTGGGTTGTCTGGACTTTTGGCTTTCTTGAGCCGTCACCAAGGTTTCAGCGGCTGCTGCGGGCGCCAGTGCGGGTCCTTTGCCCCAGCCCGACAATGTGTACATGAAGCTACACATGTGCTCACAATTTTATATCCGTGTAAATTATGTGTGTGTATATATATATATATATGCGTACTTATGGATATGTACAACTGATCATGCACATACATGCAGACATATATACATACATGCGGACATGCACACACACACACACAAACGCACCCAGAGAGACATACAGACATTCAAACGTATCATAGTATGCGGTCGTCACTTTCAAGACCCTGTTCTAATTGTTAAGGGACCCCCCATGCAGCAAGTGTGTTGCTTAATATTGCATTTTGAATCGCACCAACGGGTACATGGCTGTACTAGCAAATGCTCGACGTTTGAGCAAATAACCTGCCTTGCATGGCCAACGCTTGGGTAACGGCTGGGCCGCTTGGAGGATAATGGGACTTAGTAGGTAGGGTTATAAGTACCTTAAGGTCCGGTTACATGTAATTAACTTATAACTGTAGTTACCTGACTTACATTGGCAAGGAACAGGTGAACACTCAGCTGCGAGCGCCGGCCGATAGCCTCGAGTGTCAATACGTTGGCAAGCAGGCCTTTAGGCATGCTTGAATGGGCATCATGATTGCATGGAGTGCCACGTGGCATGGGAGAGGTATAGGCTGGTCAGGTCGTACCGGCAGGGTGGCGGAGGTCATCAGCACAGAGTTCGCGACCCCAAAGCCGAGGCGTGGAGTCCAGCCATACCCCGAAGGGTCCTAGGTAGTAGTGTTATGGGGGATACTTTCCCAAACCATAATACTAACCCCTGTTATATAACAACCCTACATTCTACTTAGGACCCTTTGGGTACTGGTCCACCCTGCACCGTGCGAAGGTCCGTGACGTTGTGTTTTGAATCATAACACACGCGCACGGCGTGGTGGCCATGGGGAGGTCTACAGTAGAAGCCCCAAAGTTGGAAACCCAATAGCCTCAACCCTGAAGAGTAATGTATAAGGAATCCCAGCACTATTTGGCCTTAATCCGGTTTCCAACTTTATGGGGTTTACTGTAACCCCTGCGGATGCCCCCAAATGGGACACCGCAAGGGGAGAGAGCCAGTGGCCTCGAACACATGGAGGGTAACTTGTTTAATACGGTTGATGACATGAAGCCTGCATTACCCATAATAAGGAATATGCCATGATTCCCATAGTTTAGGGTTCTTAAGGTACTGCAGGATTTATTTCATCAAGAGTATTGTGTCTGCTTGTGGAAGAATTGAATCGCAGCTCAGCCGCAACGCCAAGGCCAATGCCATAGATCCTGCAACCTTAGCCCCAAATCCTGGCACCCCGTTTGGGGTCTAGGGTTTACTGTAGTATATCCCTAAGCCTTAATACCCGAAACCTGTGCCCCGAATCGTTGGGCTTACAGTTTGAGAGGATTGTGAACTTGAAACTATTGTGATTAATGCTGCTTTGAACGATGGTTTAAAGCTTTCGTGAAGCGGGTTTTTGGAGTTCAAGGTGTAGGTCCTAACGTAGACCCACGTTGATCCTATTTGCAGCTCTGGTTCAAACCCTGTGGCCCTATACCCGAAACCCCTTGAAACCGAAAAGTAAGCTTTGAACTTGGCTTGACCTGGACTTTCAAGGTGACCCCTGGAGGACGGCCTCACTGATAGACGGTTTAGGGCCTATGTAGGGCTTTAGGATGCTTTGGGTTGTTGGGTATGCGTTGCTTAAGGTTTGGTTTGTGACTTAACCTAATCCCTGGCCTCTGGCCCATCTCAGCCCTAAACCCTAAACCCCTCCAAATCCGAAACTCTACCCCCGCATCCTAAACCCCTATAAATTGGGTACGGCCCCCACTCAGTAATAGTGGAGTAATATTCATATTCATAATATAGATATAGTAGGACCTCAATAGTAGCCCTATTATAGACTCTTACTGTATGGGGACCGTAACTAACCTATCCCTAAAAGGGATCTGGACCCAAGGTTGGCAACATTGTGAACGTGTGACATGCAAGGCTGGGACAGCGCAAGGGACCTTGGGGTCTCCTTTGGGTGGTTGTCAAAATTATGGTCACTTTTGGGGTCCCCATTATAGTACGGCACCTAGTATTTTGGGTAGCCAAAAAGGGACCACAAGTTTGTGACAACTACCCATATGGAAGTTTCTAAAAATTAGGGGTAGGAGTCCCTGATTTTGAGGCCCTTACAATAGAGATCCTAGTATTTAGGTACTATGTAAGGGTCCTCTATTTGCGAAAACTCCCATATAGTCAGGATATGGTTCCTTCTAGTTCGCTCGAGTATAGACACCCCCAACCCTTTAGTCGATTCAGGCCAGAACTGGACCCTCGTAGTGACTCCTATCCTGTCCCTACCACGAGGTCCACAGTACGGGGCGAAGGGCTTTGGGATTCAGGGTTCAGAATGTGCCCCTACCTTAAGCCGGAATAACCTACCTTTTTAGGGTTCCTTACTATGATTTCCTTATATAAGTCCTTAAAAAGGTAAGTTATACCGGCTTAAGGTAAACACTGAAACCCCTACCCTAAACCCCAAACCGTCAAAGCCCAAATCTCTGAACCGTAGCACAGAAGGGTTCAGGGCTCTACGGCCCGATAGCGCTGCCGTCTATCAGTCTCGTCAGAGCTGCGTCCCGCCCCGAAAGCAGAATCGGCCGTTCAGCTTGTGGTTTTGAGCAAGGGTTTCAAGAGTTTGGGCGACTTCGCAACCAGGTTAGAGGCAGAGTTTGTACATGCTGCTGTTGCCCGTACTTATCTTTACCTGCCAGCTGCTTGCAACGACCGGGTCCCTGAAGCATAAGTCATATGAACAAATGCCGTTCTTCGCCCTCAAGAAGTATTTTATAACCTGTCCCGGAGTCGTATAAAAGCTTGAAAAATGCAAGTAAAACTGAATGTCAGGAACAAGTGCACCCTTGTTGTAAAGGGGCTACTCAGGAACCTAGAATCTGTCCCCGAAGATCACAAATCCTATTCTGTCTCCCAAGGACCCTGTATTGGATGGCATGTTTCGGGGCTTCTATAGTCTCCTTAGGAGTTGTTTCTTGTTTTTGTTCATACAAAACTCAAGAGAACATTAACTATATTATTTGTGATATTGTTATGAGGCATAGAACTGCCGCCGGGCAGAGCTTGTGCCAAAAGACCTTGGCTCCCAGATGCCGATATTAGTAAACCCCAAAGCCCATCACCTCAAGGTGAGATTGTAAGGTAAAAGCCAGAAAGTTGGAATATGATTATCCTAACCCTTCTATGGTAAATGATAGGGTATCCTACCATGAAACCATATTCCAACTTTCTGGAGTTCCCTTTAGGTCTCAGATACCAGCCTCAACTGTCGTTGACTCCTAACATCACCGTCATCGCCACAATTATCATTTTTGTCGTACCCTATGCCTCTAGGGACCTTATTATTGGGTCCTTAAGGGGTCTAGGGCCCTAACTATGAGATCATTTTATCGTAACTGTCATTAGTGTTCTTCGAATTATTCGTATTATTCGTTTCACGTGTATTCATCGCAAGTGTTGGTATTATTGATTTCAGCTTCAGGGTTACGGTTTCGGGCTTTACCGGCCCGTGGAAGCTTGGACGGTAGGATTGGCATCTTCTCGTCAGCCCCTGTCAGATGTAGCATTCAAAGTTAAAAGCTTTAATTGCAGGGCTTTGGGGGTTTGTGTTTAGTTCGGGCCACTTTCTCAGCGAAGGTGCCGTGTGATGAATGTTGCTGGGAGCCGCTGTCCAAAGTGACAGCGCAGTGCGATGGTTCACGTTTACTTTTGGATTGGAGTTTAGAGTTTAGAGTCGTAGGATTAGGGTATAGGGTGTAGGTTTCGAGGTTTAACAGCTTCCAACACTGCAAACGCCTGGAATCATTAAGGAAGACTGCACTCCCTGCGAAGGAAGCCAGAAGGTTTTGCACCAGTGCTTTAGTAGTTGTTTTTTGGGTAAAGTTTAGGGTTTGGGCTTAGATTCCCCCCCGCCCCCACATAATCCAAACCTAGGGCTCTCTAAAATCCCCTGGCTTTCTAGCTCATAACTATCTATTTGGGTGTTGGGCGGCACGTGGCAGGGTGCAAGACGCGCCCTTGGCATGCTAGTTACTGCTATTGCATGGACCGGTGCCTCAACATGAACTCCCGGATTCCATGGACGTCAGCACCCGAACGGTTGTCGGTGAGTCCTGAGACAACCTCGTCGTCTGAACCGCCAGGTTCTCGATTCCGGCACTTCAACTTTAGACCGCTCGGTACCTCGACCTAGCAGAAGGAAACGAGGGTTCATCAGCATTCCGATTCCGAAAGGCCAATATTCTTGCCAGCGAACTGATAAAGTAAGGACATGCTTCCAAGGCTACTTATGTTTGGGGCCTGACTACTTGCAGGCTCATGGGTAGTTATAAGTGCGTTTATAAGTAGGGGAACTATAGTTGACTTATGACTCCATCGATAACTGTCCATGTACCTCCAATAAAGGTCACAAGAACCTGAACGCACACTTGCGGCTCAAGGTGTGGAACTGCAAACATCTAGGGCAAACCCTAATCCCTGCACCCCCATACCCTAACACCCTAAACCATAAGTCCCTCACCCCTAAACCCTGAACTAAATTTAGACAGTCCAGAGTTATGTGTGTTCGGAAGCCTTGGAACTCCAAACCCTACACGCTGAACTCCGCGCCTCAGGATCCTAACCCAGATGCATCTCAAGTCTTCTAGGATTTAGGGTTTAAGTTTTACCTCAACCCTGAAGAACCTACCTTTTTGGGGTTCCTTAATTATGATTTCTTTTCATACGTCCTTAAACAGGCAGGATGTTTGGGGTTAAGGTAGGGTTAGTGCATACTGAGGAATGTACGTTGGATCATGGTGAATATAAATCCTACGGTATATTCGTGTTTGAAGCCCACGAAGCCTGGGATCAAGTGCAACAAAACGCAAAAACACGACGTCCTATAACACAAGCCCTATAGACCCTAAGCCGCAGTCCAAGCCTGAAAGTACCAGATCCTACGGTAGATGATATAATCCTGCATTACCCATAACAAGGAACATACCATAATTACCATAGTTTAGGGTCCTTAAGGTAATGCAGGATTTATATCATCAACCGTAACGAGGGTTTACTTTGACCCCAAATAACCTACCTTTGAAGGACTTGTATGAAGAAGCCACATTAAGGAGTCTTAAGACGGTAGGTTTCCTAGGGTGCAGGTACGTTTTTGGGCTTACCATATGGGATTCTAAATATGAACCTCAAGAAGGAACTACTATGAAGCCTCTGAGTAAGTCACATAAGCTCTAGTAAGGGGTAGTTGGGTGCTGGTAGGTTGTCGGGTTGAGGGTTTAGACATGAGTCCTAGCTCGGATCAGACACCCGGACAAGAACCTGGTGGCGAGGTTAATGAACCAAAAGCTGCCAGCTTCCAAAACGGAAGAGCGCTTAGGGTTTTTTGTTTCAGGGCTTGTTGCTACTGGGGAGAGCAGGTTGAGGGTTCAGGGGAGAGGTTCAGGACTGAGCATTTAATGAGAGTCTTGTCGCTCTCTCCTTTTTTGAAGGGCAGGTGGTGGTGGTGGGTTTGCTGCTGCGGAGTCAAGAACGAGTCTTGAGAGATTAGGTTGGGTGTTGGGATTCAGTCTTACAGAGGCCAGGGCTGCAAGATCTCACCGGCGAATGACTGGCTCAAGAAGTATCCAACTTTTACCTAAACCCCTAAACCCCTTTACCCTAAACCCGAATTTTGACCGAAGAACCTGCTGCAACGGCGGCCCATATCTCTCCGACGACATGCTTTGGTAAGCTGAGAGCCTGAACCCCAAAGAACCTGCCGTCTTAAGAGCTCATTCATGCAAATATACTAACGACCCCCTAGAAATCCTACAAAGGTAGATGTATAGCGTCCAGGTGTAACCTGAAACCGAAGCCCTGCACCCCGCAGCGACAACGGGCTGAACTCAGAGTCTTTTGCTTTGGAGGACCCCCAGTTGTACCTTTCCTTAAGGGCCGATCTAGAACCCCAGAAAGGTAGGTTCCCAAACCTTCCAAAATCCCTTCGTTAAGGAAAATACCTTGAACTATAATGGGATCCCTAATATGACTTAAGGTAGTATATTCCTTAATGAAGGGATTTTGGAAGGTTTGGGTTGTTCGGGGCTGAGGTAGGGTCTTAGGCAAGCGGCGCCTGACTGCTACAGGAATGCCGGTTGCGTTGGATCGTGCGGTGGCAAAGTAGTTCACACAACTCACAACTCTGCGTTAGGCTTCCAAATTGACTTCCCCAAGGTTGGGGCGAATACCCTAAACTCTGTAAACGGTTCGGCTCTAATAGGGCCTAATTACGCCCTAAACCCTATACACCCTATAAGCTGTACCTTAAGCCGGAATAACCTACCTTTTTAAGGACTTATATAAGGAAATCATAGAAAGGAACCCTAAAAAGGTAGGTTATTCCGGCTTAAGGTAGGGCATCGACGCCATGCGGCGACTGAGTGGCCGGGGCACTTCTGCCTGCAAGCAGGCTCCTCTAAGGTAGAAGCCAGAAAGTTGGAATATTGTTATCCTAACCCGCCTATGGTAAATTATAGGGTATCCTACCATGAAACCATATTCCAACTTTCTGGAGTTCCCTGTAGTTTAGAGAACCCTCGGTGTAAAATCTGTGGCTCACAGGCTTCGGGTGCAGGGTTCGAGGGTTTGGGTGTTTAGGGTTTAGGATTTAGCGGGCTTTTAGGTTTTAGCGTTTCAGGGTTTAGGGGTTTTAGGGTTCTGTTTGGGAAGCTCGGGCTTCCGTGGCTTCTGCGAGCTACATGCATTCAGACACTAAGCCCTAGACCTTACAGGGTGTCGGCCCCAACTTGCCATTATTTTCAGGGTAAGATGTAGAGTTTGGAATCTAGGTTCCTCAGTGGCCCCTTTATAATCAGGTTATATACCCTTTTTCCTACCACTCGGCTTTACTCAGGGAGCCGCAGTTTGGGAATTCTTAAAGCAAGGACCTCACAGGAACCCTACTTACGGTTTAGGGTGTAGGGTTTGCCTCCACAAAGCAGGGCTCATAGAGCCATTACAAAACGCCACACATCTCCAATCAATCTCCTGATAGACAGCCTACATCAACCCCGAACCCTACTGTGAGCCTCTATGTCTATGTCCATACCCCCTACGTAAGCAAGCCCTGCACAACCTCTGTACCCTTACACCCCAAACCCCAAAGCCGAACCGGCTAAGCCCCTGAAACCGCCTAAGACCCCTAAGCCCTAAACCCTAAAGCCGCCCAAACCTCTAAGCCCTGAAGCCAGGGACTCATTGCCTTGCTGGTGGTGGCTCACTGCTGGTCCGCTCATGGCGTTCTAGAACAGGCGGCTGCGGGCTCCAGGGCTTTAGGGTTCAGGGTTCTTTGGCTTAGGCTTCTAGGGTTTAGGGTTCCATTGCTTCAGGGTTCTAGGGTTCTAGGATTCAAGGGGTCTGGGCTTAAGAGGTCTCTTGGACTTGGTAGCCACTGGGATATGAGGCTTCGGGGTCTACTTGGAGGTTCATGGGTAGTTGTAAGTGGGGCTATAAGTCCCTTATAGGGCATAACTATAGTTACCTTACTTATAACCCCACATATAACTCCCCATGGACCTTCAAGTTAAACCCTATACTCTTATAGCATCCCCATAGATCCCTTTAAAGGGGGCATTTAAAGGAGGGTCCGGGCACCTTCTGCGGTGCTTGTTTTCGGACCTCCTGTGAGACGATCCCTAGATTCGTGCAACATGCCGGTGCTTAAAGCTTTACCCTAGGGGCTTTGGGGTGTAGGGGTTAGGGGTTAGGGGTTTAGGGTTCAGGGGTTTAGGGTTTAAGGACTCATATATTAAGGCTTCTGGGCCCAAAGACCATACTACATAAGGCTTTTGGCTCTTTTGATCCCCAGGGTTACACGACCCACACCATTCCTCGGTAAGCCCTTGTAGCAACCACTACGGGGTCAAGCACCACCTAAAGCTCGTGACCCTACATACACTCCGAACCCTGAACCCTAAACCCCATGAGGTTAGGGTTCCTTGATATGGGTTTCTTGAAATTCAAAGTCCTGACAAGGTGGGTCGTTTGGGGTTGAGGTAAACCCTGAACCTTAAATTTCGGGGGCTTTTGCCGACAAGAACAATGCAGGTGAAAAAGGGGCCGTAAGCAAAGCACATCAAACTCATCCTTCAGGAGCCATGCCAAGTGGCCTTCGTCAACGAAGGCCCCATCGGTGCGAAGTTACTTTACTGCACGCGCGTTTGCTTTAAGTCCAAGTACCTGTCTGGTGACCTATCTAGCTCTGTTTAATCAGAAATCTGTGCGTAGTTTTCTATTTGGGGTCCCTTTTGGGTATGATGTCGTACTATTTCGGGGACTCAACAAGGGACCCTAATGTAGATAACTACCCAGTTGGAATAAGCAGAAACTCCCAAGATACTATCAAACCTAAACCGTGCAAGACATACTATCCTATCCTATGCCCAACTGCCGAGTTGTGGAGTACTACTTTGGACCCTAACTGCACTGTGTTTGTCCTTTACCGGGCTCGGCTTGAGGGTCAAAGGGTGCTATGAGGTCTTAAGAGCTATATTTCGTTTCGGGTTTTGGATTTAGGGGAGAAGGACTGTATACGCAAATCTGCTTGTCTCGGCCGCTACGGTAGAGCCTGGCAAACCCAAGCCAGATTGCTTCCGGCTGCGGGTGTCCAGGTTGCAAGCCCTAGTATAGAAGCCTATTACCTTGTAGTAGAGTAATTAGGCAACCTTTAACCTGTTTTGGGTAGTATAGTCTCTTTATAACACCCATATAACCAGAAAGGTTAACCTTTAGTTCCCCATGATACCTGACAAGTAGGTCGTTCCAAAGGGCTGCTTATTATAATTACGCTATATCGGATCCCAAACCTCTACTTGGAGGCCCTTTTGACTTAGTAAGTAGGGTTAGTAAGGTGGGTTATGGGGCTTATAATGGGGCTTCTAGGGGGTACTAAGTAGACTTACTAAGTCAAAAGGGCCTCCAAGTATTCCCATCATGAACTATGAGGCCCCCCTACGTTACAGTCGTTCCTAAAGAGCCCCAAGGCTTGGAGCTTTGAGATATGGGAAGGGGTTCCGGCTTTTGGGGTTTCCGGCTTGTGGGGTTTAGGCTTGGTTTAGGGTTTAGGGTTTAGGGTTTCGATCGAGGGTGCGGTGCTTATTTTTCCTAGACCCCTGAAATACAAACTAAGATAATTTAGTGGGTCCTCAACGCCTACTTAACCCTAAAACCCAAAACCTAAGCCCCAAGCCCGAAGGGTCCATGTACCCAAACAGAACAGTATATACTTCGGGCCCAATGTACCTACATAGGGAGTACTTTGAGGCCAAATCCAAAGTAGATACTATTTGGGTACATGGACCCTCAGGGTAAAACTAGGCCATGGACCCTAAATCCCAAACCCTTAGCCCTAGGCGGTTTCTGGCATCCAAAGTCAGATACCGTAAGGGCTTAAATGATTAGAATAAGGTTTGGGGGCTCCTTGTTATACTTAGAGTAAAATACATTCAAAGCATTCAGGCCCCCTAATATTACGTTCAAGGCTTCAGGGCTTTCCTCAACCCCAATTGAAGCCTCATATAGCAGCTACTGTAACTCTTCCGTAACCCTTATACTAACCACGGCACGACCGGGTATGATCCTGCTTGCTACCTTACCGTAGCCCTGAACAGTGCATACCTAAGGCTCTTCTGGCTTTCACCAGATGCTGGCGGCCCAGAACCGATTACAGATGGCCGAAAGTTTTGGGTATAGGGTTCGTGGGGGCAAGGGCTAGGATTACATTAGACTTAATAGAGCCAAGACCACAGGAGTAGTAAACCGAAAGGACCCGAGCTTTAGGGCTTAAGGGTGTAAGTGGTTAAGCTTTCGGGCTTGGGGCTTTAGGGTTTAGGGCTTTAGGGCTTTAGGCTTTAGGGCTTTAGGGCTTTAGGGCTTAGGGCTTGGACTTCGAGCTCGAGGGTTTTGAGGCTTAGGGCTTCAGGGCTTGTCTGACTGTCTGTCCAAGGGTAAAAGGAGGGACCCTTAATAAGGACCCCCAGGTATATACCCTCAATATAGCTAGTATATACCCGTTATATAGCCTGTTATAGGGTAGGGGTCCCCATTAAGGGTCCCTCCTTTTCCCCTTTGAGTCTGGCTCAGTAGTACTGTCAATCCGACTCATACCCGGAGGCCCCGAAGTCTCCCCTACTAATGTAAAAAATACGGCTGATGATATAAATCCTGCATTACCTTAAGGACCCTAAGGTACAAGTATGGGAATTATGGTATATTCCTTATTATTGCCAATGCAGGATTTATATCATCAACCGTACCCCCCCGGAATCAGTTTTTGAATCAGTTTTTATTAGGCAGGGGATGGAAGGGGGGGGCGGAAGGTTTAACGTTCGGGGGCAAGGATTCGGCTTCTGGGACAAGATTACCTAAGCCCTAAGGCCCCCACAGAACTGAAATTTTCAACGTTTTGGGGCTTATGAGCTCGGCAACTAAAACAGGTCTCTTGAAATACCCTCATGTCCCAGTCTGATGATGAGGGTCTAGGGTTTCGTGCGTGAAACGTTCCGAATAAGTTATTGGTTCAACCAGCTTCGATTCAAGCTTTAGAAGCCATATTTTCGTGTGTGCTTGTTTAAGATTACAGAGTTTTTTACAAGTTGGAGGAGGCGTGGACCGCAGCTGGCCCCGTCTGTAGATGAAGCCCGATCGAAGCTATCAAAAAATGGAACTCGGAAACGTGGAAACACTCGTTACCTTGAAACCGTCGAGGACGACGACGAGCGTTTCGTCGTCGAAGTGGGTCCTCACTTGATCCACCGCCTGGCACCGAGTTAAAGTAGTGGAAGCTTACACTGCCAAGATTTAGTGGTCGGGGTTAGGGTTGATGGCTTGTGGATTAGGGCTTAGGGTTCTGTTGGGTGTGCATACATCCTGTACTTGGTGCCACGACCTATTTTGCTGAAGGGTCACCGTAAACGTTATACTCGTTGCGCAAACCTGTCTTTGTAGTGTCGTCGCTAAGCTTTCTATATTGTGTTATATTGTCTTATGCTATATGATAAGATTTCAAACTGAATACTATGATGATTTTTTGTATAACTATGCCGTATTGTAGTAGAGTGTCTGTTAGAAGACCCACAAACAAGAAGTAGATGTTGGTAGCTTAGGGGAAGAGACCACCTTCGATCCTCCATCCCCATTCCAAGACATAAAGCCTCAAACACCTTACCTCAAAGGGTCCTTCGTACCGATATAGTAGAATGTAGGGTTTCCATATTAGGAATTACTCTTATGACTTAGGGAAGTATCCCCTAGAACAGTACATAGGACCCTTTGGGTGCACCTAAATTTCCAGCTCCAAGCCGCCTTTAGAGATCCCCCCCGGACCTCGAACCTTCATTAGATGACTTACCACTATGGGCTATTAGACCTTATGGGTACCGTAATCTACCCTTAATAGGGTCCAAATAGGGTCTTTAGGGTCTAATAGCCCATAGTGGTAAGTGGTTGAAAAAAGTTTGCCACTTTTCTGGAATATGTTGGTCTACCTAAACCCTGAACCCTGAAACCCTAAGCTATAAACCTTAAACCCTAAAACCCTAAAGCCCTAAAGAGGCCTAAGCCCAAACCCGAAACCCTAAACCCTAACACTCCCGGACCCTCGTAGTGAGATCCCAAACCTTAGCCCCCAGAGTCCAAGCCCTCTCCCAGAAAGCCCATGACACTCTTCGGAGCCTTAGGCTTTAAGGCTCTTGGAGACTTTGTTACTTTGTTCCTTTTTTGGTTCAGGTCTTCTTTTATAGGGGTCTCCGAAAAAGTAGTTTTTTGCTTACCTTCCAAGGGGAGTAGAGTAGGGTAGACCCTACTTGGAGTGTCGCGGGACTTAGTAAGTAGGACTCTAATTGGGGTTATGGTTCTTATTAGTCCCTAAAATAAACAGTTACTAAGTCCCCCGACCCTCCAAGTAAGTCAGCTCTGCCCAGACGAAACCACCTACAGCGGCCATATCTTCAAGCTGAAGTCCCTGGGCGCTGATGCCTCGGAAGAGGAGGTGACGATCAAATCTGCTGCTGCCTCAAGGAGTTGGGTTTTTTAGGGTTTCGAGGTTTAGGCTTTCGGGTTTGAGGTTTCGGGGTTTAAGGGTTTAGGGGTTTAGGGTTTAAGATTTAGGGGTTTAGGGTAAGGGTTTAGAATCCAGGCCCCCCCCCAAAATGCCCTTTTAAGAGAGCCCTTGTGGCCCTTTATGGTGGGTTTTTTGGGGTTTCTTGGAGGGTACTGTCGTTGGGGCGTCTCGGTTAGGGTTAGGGTTTGGGAGCTTTAGTGCATTAAATTGAGGATTTGGATTGCTTAGGAGCCGAAACTCAGAGAGACGTCATAATCCACCCTAAGCCCTAAACCTTTCACCCAAACCGAACCTAAACCCGTAAAGTCCTAACACCGATCCTTGCCCTTAAACTACATGCGACTGTATTTAGGCCGCTACAGACGCTCATGTCAACAAGCCGCAAAGACGACCCAGAGGTCATGGATTCTGCTCCTAAACCCGAAATCCTAGACCCTAGACCATAAACCCGAACCCCAGGCCCCAAATCCTAAGCCTTGAACCCTAGACGCTACTCATAGTATCCATCGTAGTTCCTGCTTTGGTTAACCAGTTGTTGTAATTTAGAATCGTAACCAAAAAAACTGGTTAACCCAAGAAAGGAATGGCAAGGGAGACTATTGGTAGACCCTCCTTCAACTACCACAGCCTGCTGTTTTGTAGGCTTTTACTATAGACCCTAATACTTAGTAGCTGAGTAGTTAACCTTTATGGTAGACCCTAAACCGAGGCCGGGCGGCTCGTATTCCGCATCTCGAAAGAGGAGGCAAGCGGCTGGGCAGGGTTTTTAGGGTTGAGGGTTGATTGATAAAGTATGATAAAAGGGGTCTGGGGGGTTGGGGGTTTCGGGTTTTGGGTTCTGGCAGGTTTTGGGTTGAGAGTTGAGCATTCAGGAATCTACGGTTTCATGCGTTCTATTGCAACATGCGTCTCAACTGTAGCGTTTAATAGTAGAGTTTTTCTGGAGTTGCAAGGTTTTAGACATGGATCGGGCGAGTATATGTGACGTTCACTCCCAGTCCCTACACTCGTGACAGCGTGAAACTGGTACCTCCAAGGAGCACAGCAACAGGAACATCCTAACGCCTGCCTAGGCTCTGCGACTTGGGAGCGCGGGTCAAAGGTTTCGAGTGATCTAGGGCTGAGGGAGGTGCACGAAAAGCCGGTATCGTTGAAACCGATGAAAGGAGGCCGCCGAGGTGCTCTCTCTCTCTCTCTCTATCTCTCTCTCTCTCTCTCTCTCTCTCTCTCTCTCTCTCTCTCTCTCTCTCTCTCTCTATATATATATATATATATATAAAGATATATGTATATGTCCTATATACATATATGTATATGTTTTATGTATATACATATATATATATATATATATATATATATAAAAAGGATTGTGTATGTATGTATGTATGCATGCATGTATGTATGTATGTATGTGTACATGTATGTATGTATGTGTATATATATATATATATATATATATATATTGACTTATTCATTTTTTGTTATTGTTATGTAATATGTATACCTACATATGTATGCGTGCATGTGTCTGTGAGTGTATGTGTCTCTATGTGTATGTATATAGGTGTATCTATATATTTATATACACACACACATATATATATATATATATATACACATAGACGTTTGAATAACTTGTAAGAAGATCACCACCCCTTTAGTACTTACACAGCAGTACTACTAGGTGTACCCAGGAAAACAAAGCAACCTGAACCTATGAAACCTAATGCTGGGCAGCCAGAAGCAAGGTACATCCACGTGCTACGACAGGCACACCACCCCAAACAATCCTACATACCTATATGGGGGGGATGCTTACAACAAAACTGTGGGCTGATAAAACCTCCACACAGGAATTCACGTTGTTTTGTGAACGTAAATACTTAGGATACTTTGGGAACCGTTCTTGTCGGCCGTTCGCAACATGTCGGCCCGTCACTGTCCCTACGGCGTCGGATGCCTAAACTCCCAAGTAAGCTGTAATTTAGGGACCTCAATAATTGCCTCTGCTGTTTTTGGCGTTCCTCATTATCATTATAGTATAATGGGGCCCGTATTCTAACTATTAAGGCACCTATATTAGACCGTTGAGGCTCATTGTGGTCAGAGTTATTGGGGATCTTGCTTAATTTTGTCAATTTGTCAGGGGCTCGTCGTGGAGTCGCATGGTGCAGTGCTCCCACCATCCGGTGATGCTCGGGCAGCGCACTTCGGATCTTAGAGTCCAGAGGGTTTAGGGTTTAGGGGTTTAGGGTTTAGGAGTTTGGGGTTTAGGGTTTAGGGGTTTAGGGTTCAGGGGTTTTAGGAGTTTGGGGTTTAGGGGTTCAGGGTTTAGGGTCAACCGTTTAGGGGTTTGGGGTTTAGGGTTTAGGGGTTTAGGGTCAAGGGGTTTAGGGTTGAGGGTTTAGGGGTTTAGGGTTGAGGGTTTAGGGGTTTGGGGTTTAGGGTTTGGGGTTGAGGGTTTAGGGGTTTAGGGTTGAGGGTTTAGGGAGGGCGGCTCGGGATGTGGTTCGTCTTAGGCTCCGGGGTTGACTATGTCAGTGCTCGGATTCAAGATATCGGGGTTTCCGAAAAGAAGGGGAACTTTATCTTGGGGGGTCGTTATAATAAGGATCCTACTACTTAAGGTACTGTATTAGGATCCCCTCGTTTCGGAAGCTTCCATATGTCGTGCTGCAGGAGCATAGACTGTTCGTGTTGTGACCTTGTGGTATGAGCCCTTGTTCCTGTACTCTGAGTTAAAATTGGTTTTACAACCCTTCGACTTGTACGATCGAGCTTCTTCCGGTAGGGACAAGCCGCAGTTTCTCACCAAGTCTTAGCTTGCAGCCACTGCAGCACCCGAACGTTTTTACCCTCAGCTGCACTCGCGCATGGATGCCCACAACTACGGACCATGCACCTACCGATGACCCACAACTCCAAGCCCTAAGCCTTGAATCCATATGGATACCTTCTAAAGAGCATGACACTCATAATAGCAAGCACACTACGAGTACGTTGATGGATGTCATACAATCTCATTACAACTACACCGTAAAGCTGTTTACATACCCCACGCCCTGGTCTAATTCTTGAAGTCCCTTGACAGACCCTCCATCCACTGTGTATTAGACCCTAAATATCTGCTTAGTGAGGCCTTATACCCCTATTGAGGGGTACGAGTATATTACTAAAACCTGAACCCTACTTGGAGGTTCATAGGTAGTTATAAGTGGGGTTATAAGTAGGGTAACTATACTTACAACCCATATTACGGGACTTATAACTCCATTTATAACGACCCATGGACCTCCAAGTAACCATGCCGGTCGATGCTCCAAACCCTGGGTACTGCCCCCACTCAGTAACAGTTGGATAATATTCATAATATAGACATATTAGGACCTATATTATAGACTGTTACTGTATGGGGGCAGTACCCAATCCAAACCGCTGAAGCCGCGAGAGTCTGAGCTCAGGCGCTCGGCAGCGTTGGAAGCGCACACAGGCGCTTGCAATTCCGAAAGAATGTACTATAGGGGTCTTAATATTCCCTATGATAGTTTAGGGGTTCCTTAGAATGATTATAGTAGAATGGGCCCCAACACCCCATTCTAATTATTAGGCCCCTAAAGAAGCAGGGCTTCAGGGCTTTAGGGTTGTGACATAACATGATGTAGAAAAAGGGACCCTCCAAAAAGAAACCTGCCTAATCTATTGGGGTCTTCGGGGGTTGCAGAAATCCATCCGAAATATTCAACTTCAAAACCGCGGTGTCAACATATTCATGGGTAGCCTTTGCACCTCTCCACGATGCACCCCCCCCCACAAAGTGGTAAGCATGTCGCCAAAACTCCAAAACTAGAAAACCACGCTTGACAATATGCGGACCTACAAACACTTCTAGGGACTTATAAGGCCTTTCAAGGACTTATTAGTGCTTCATAAAGCGTAATAAGCTTTAGTAAGGCTTAATCGTTTGGGGGGGCGCATGCTTGCCACAGCTTAGGCTGCAGATTTTAAGCTCCCCAAGTTTATGGATGCTGCTATTCTCAAAGGGGAAAACGAGGGACCCTTAATGGGGACCCTTACCCTATAATGGCTTGGAGTGAGTCCTTCGACCGGAAGTCGTGCTTCGTCGAAATCTGGATGCGAAGCCCCAAACTCACTCCTTCCCAAACCTGAGATCTCACCCCTTCACGCCCAGTTTCGAAACCCTTCACACCCCACAGCCGTGAAACATCAGCCCCGGACACCAACATCTGCTGCGCTTAGACCCCGCTACATCCTTAAAACTTAATTCTGCATAATTAAACTTCGAAACCGAAGGTCGACTACATCCTTAAAATTTATTTCTGCATAAACCTCGAAACCGAAGATCCAGCCCCTAACTTCGAAGCGTTTGCTCAAATGTCACACTCCTTCCACAAGCAGTATACCCCCCCCCCCCTCCCGCACCCCTTTAAAGCACCTGTGCATGCCCGGCCTTCCTTCTGCCCAAGACCAACCCGGATTCATGGGTTTGCGCGGTTAGGGTTTCCGAGTGCGGTTAGGGTTTAGGCCTGGGTTTAGAGCCAGGGTTAAGGGTTTAGGGTAGACCCTGAGGAACTTATAGTTTTTTGGGTTCCTTATCTTCGCTAAAGTAGGTTCATTACGGTTCAGGTACCTTAAGCCGGAAGAACCTACCTTTTTAAGGACTTATATAAGGAAATCATAATAGGGAACCCTAAAAAGGTAGGTTATTCCGGCTTAAGGGTAGGGCTTAGGGGTGGCATCCGTAACTCTGAAACAGAGGTTGAGGGTTGAGGGTTTAGGGTTCATGCTCAAGGCCGAGGCCATGTGCCCAAAGGGTCCAAAGTACTGTTATACGGGATACTTCCCCAAATCAGAATAGTAATCCCTAATATAGAAAACCCTACATTCTACTATAAAGGTACTTTGGACCCTTTGGGGTGGTATGTTCCTCCTAAACCCTGCGTTGCTGCGAAGGACCTTTTGACCGTAGTCGTAGATTCACGGACCCAGCACTCCTAGTCCACATAGCTAAACCGCCTAAACTTATTGTTCGCAAGCCCTAAGCCCTAAAGCTTTTGCAAAACCGATAGACGAACGGGAAAAAAAGGAGCCCGATTTTCCCTCCCCGGCCAAAATCGCACAATAATTGCCGTAGGAGCTCAGAGAGCACTTTGTGAGCAGATCTTCAATGGCTACGAGGAGGCCTGCTCCGTGGTACAGTAGTTCAGGTTACCTATAATATAATAGTAACCTAGATACCTTAAACAAAAGTGAATGTATGAACCCCAAAAAGGAACTACGATGTAGCCTATGGGTAGATACCTTAAACTAAACAAGAGTGAATGTATCATTTTGGTTTAGGGTCCCCTATCTTTTTTTTGAACTGGATGCTCTTTGGGAGTCGCGACTTACAGCGGTGGTCTTGCCGACTTATGCGCAGGATTTTGAAGCCTTCAGGCAGGTGTTAAGTTAAGGGTTTAGGACTGGACTGCAACGTTCGTGCCAAGTCCCGAGGATGCGGCTGAAACGATGCGGAACGTACTGTGAGCATCCGGACCCAAAAATGTGGCGAGCTTACAGCGTGTGCGGTATGGTCAAGGAGGGCATCCTCCTTGAAAGACAACCTGCACGTCCACATCCAGGTCTTGCGCAAGCTGACGTTCCGTAGACTGTAAACCCTAAACTAAACTCTCAAACCCTAAACTCTATAAACCCTTAACCCAATTCGGTTGCCACATCGTCAAGGCCAGCAAGACTCGCTCTTGGTCGGTGCTAGTGCACGTGCAGTGAAGCCTTGCGAGAATCGAGACTGTTGGCAAGGGTTTAGGGGTTGGGTTCAGGGTTCAAAGAGGGTTCAGATGGAAAGGGTGTAAGTAGCGTTTATTAATGTTTAGGGTTCAATTAGGGTTAAGGGCTTGTTAGGGCTTAGGGCTTACAGGGTTTAGGGTTTAAGAGTAGTGCTCAGGGCCTTCAGGGTTTAGGCGTTTTAACTATCTCAAGGGCAGCCCAAATCCTTATTCCAGTTCTGAAGCCCCGCACATTTTTGTAAGGGGTTCTCAGGTGGCAGCAGCAACAGTAGCATGCCTTATAAATCCCTCCTAGTAACCCTTATAGACGCCTTTAAAAGAGCCCTAATAAAGGGCCTGGAACCCTTCCCAGAGACTCCAATATCCCCTGATTCAGGAAGATTCCTTAAATCATATTAGGGATCCTACTATATTTTAAGGTATATTCCTTAATTAAGGGGTATTGGAGTCTCTGGGTAAGGAGGTGGTGAGCACCAGCGAAGTTACTCAATGACGAGATTTAGAGTTCAGCCTCGGGTTTAGGGTTTAGGGTTTATGGGCGTTTCCGAAAACTATAGGGGTGCCCTATTATGTATGGGGTCCTTAGCATTTGGAAGTTTCCGAATATAGGGGACCCTAATATAGTACCCTTACCAGTAGAATCTTTATTATAAGGACTGGGTCCTTATAATAAAGATTCGACTGCTGGTAAGGGTACTATAGTAGGGTCCTCGATTTTCGGAAACTTCCATATGTTCAGGCTGTGGGGTTATGTTTTGTGGTGCATGTGAGCTTCAGTAGTCTTCAGTCGCACCCCTTGGTTCTTTCCAAGTTAAGTTCCTGTCCTCGACACCCCCAGATGCCAACCTTTACATATCCATATCCTATAAAGCCAACTAGACAAAACATAAGGTACATTTAGAGAGCGATCCCTTTCTGAAGAACCTTACTAGATTTACTGCCTGATTCAAGCCTTTGAAGTCTCAAGATTAAATAACTACATATAATGGGCCCCCAAACCCTATTCTAATTATAAAGGCCCCCATATTATAGAACCCTATTATAGATCCCTTAAAGCAACCCTGTAAAGAAACCCTTATTGAAATGATAAAGGCGCGGGGCTCTTGGCTCTTGATCCCGAAGGCCCACTTCTCTCCCGAGGACCCTAATCTCTAAACCCTAAGCCCTATAAACCCTAAACCGTAATCCCTAAACCCCTTCCCTCCCGAGGAGGCTGCGCATTTTTGCAACTCATCTTTCGACAGCCGGCACTACATTCAGTCCCCTCTCCGCCGGTTCCCCGGTACAGGGTTAGGGTTTGGGGTTTAGGGTTTAGGGTCTAGGGGGCCTGTCTTTCGGCTTCTGTCCGCGGTAAAGTTTAGGCTCTACAGGGTTTTGCGGTGTTTAGTTTCGGCTTTCGCGTTTGGGGTTTGGCCCAGGATGTGCGCGGGTATGGGATGCAGGGGTGGGAGCATTGGGGTAGTTCGGTAGTTGGCTTTAGGGTTCAAGGCTTTGGATTTGCGGCTGCGGGATAAGCATTGGGTTCCTTCTTCTTGGGGCATACGACTTCAACCAAGGACTGGTAGAGATGATCCTGCTGACTTGCAATATTGGGTGAGGATGGTACAGACTGACCTACTTTAGACCCCTACTTGGAGAATCATGTATACTGTATAGCTATACTTGGTTTCGAGTGGGGTTGTATTACCTTGACCCCAAAGAACCTACCCTTTGAAGGACTTGTATCAAGAAATCATATTAAGGAACCAAAGAAAGGTTTCATATATATATATATATATAGGGTCCAGGTCTAAGTTGTGTCCATGTTGACAGACTTAAAGCACCATTTATAACTGCCCACACCCTGCAACAAGAGTCCCGCTGTACTACCTATGTTGAGGCTTCTTGGAGGCCTAGGCTATTGATCCCTGAAAGGAACTCTTAGGATTTAGGGTGTCGAGTATAGGATTTAGGGTGCAGGGTTTAGGGTTTTGAGTATAGGATTTAGCGTTTAGGTTTTAGGGTGTCGCAGGAGCCCTGTAGAAGGGGCCCTAGACCCTAAACCCTATCTACTATTTGCTTAAGAGCCCCCAAAAAATAAAAAATATATTCCTTATGGGGGGTAATATAGGGATTATTATTTTATGTTTTTGGGGGCTTCTTAAGCAAATAGTAGCTATACACCCAAGGCTCCTCCCAGCCCATTGGGCCCTGCCTGGCCCTCTCCGGGCCTCTTCCCGGCCTCCCCCTCCTTTCGAAGCATGCGGCCAGGCCACAGCGAGGAGTATTGGCGCAGGGAGTTCGACGTGCAAACGGAGCATCGTGCCTGGGCTGCTGTCAGCTTCGATTCCTGATAAGAGGGGTTCAGGGTTTCCTACGTAGTATAAGTAGTATTAGGCAGACCCCTTAAAGGGGTTTAGGGTCTTAGGCTCTGGGGTTTAGGATCTTAGGATGTCTTCGGGTTCACTTGGACGCTATGAAACCTACCTTCTTTTATTAAGGTTCCCTAGCTTGATTGCTTTATACAAGTCCTTAAGACGGTAGGTTATTTTGTTGTCGGTAGGGGTGAGCCAGCACCCCCCAACGACCCTTTCATAGAGGCCTGATGGTCCTTAATAGTGGGTACATAGTAGGCTCTACAAAAGGCTAGCGGTTGGATTTTGGGACATGTTTTATTTTCCTTATTCGGGGAAATAAGGGGCCCTATATATATATATATATATAAATCTTGCAGGGTTTTCCTTATTCGGGGAAATAAGGGACCCTATATATAAGTATTTTTCAGGGTGTTTAAAGGCCAACCCAGGTGGGTAGTGGGGGGGGTGCTGGAGGGTCTGTGGCCGTCTGGGATTCACGGTCCAGGGTTTACTGTATGAGTTTGGGGTGTACCAGGACTCCCGAAAGTAGCTTATGTAAACCTTCAACCTTGCATGGGGCAGAGCTTGTACTGATGTTTCCGGTTGATCTAGTTTGGAAGGGGGAGAGGGCTTAAAGGGTGGCTAGGGTTCAAATTAAGGGTCTTTGGATCAGAGAGGTATTTGAACTGTAACCATAGGCTTCACAATACAGCACTGCTGCTGTTCTTTGTTTTGGGCTGTTCAGGGATCGAGACATTGAAGCATTAATTAACCACAAACTGAAGCCTTACCACAAACTCTGAACCCTCGATTCTAGACCCCGAAGGCCCCCCCAACCCTGGAGCCCGAAGCCTAAACCCTACCTTAAGCCGGAATAACCTACCTTTTTAGGGTTCCTTACTATGACTTCCTTATATAAGGTCCTTAAAAAGGTAGGTTTTTCCGGCTTAAGGTACCTTTAAGGCTTTAAGCTTCGGCCTCTGGGCCTTCAGCCCCCGAGCCGCGTTGTAGAGGTGAGGAACAAAATTGATGCTTGGCGGCAGTTACTTGGAGCTTACCTTAAGGACGAAATGAACCCTAAAAGGGTTTAAGGTTCATTAACCATTATAGGAATTCATAGTATATGGCTATAGGGCCCCTACTTTTAAGGGTCATTTGGTCCTTCAGGTAGGGATTAGGGAGTAGGGCAGCTATAAGTGGGGTCATATGTAAGGGCAAGTATAGTTACAACCCTTATTAGGGGGCTTATAACCCCACGTATAGGTACCCATGAACCTCCAGCTGGAGCCTGGAAAACTATAGGTTTAGGCCACCAGACTTCTAAACCCTATGCCCTTTTTCGGGTTTAGGGTTCATAGGGTGTAAGCTTTACCAGCACCCCCCGAGTACCCTTTAATAGAGGCCTCATGTGGTCCTTACTAGTGGGTACATCAGCTCCAATGAGTTGTAGTCGGGGTGTGCTAGTAGAGTCTAGCGGCGTCAAGCGGCATTGCAGCTGTCCTTCAAGTCCTCGGGCTCAGCCCCTAAGCCCCAAAACCCTAAACCCCTAAACCCTACACCCCTAAACCCTAAACCCTCTACACTAAACCCCTAAACCCTACACCCCTAAACCCTACACCCCTAAACCCTCCACCCCAAACCCTAAACCCCTAAACCCTAAGCTCTAAACCGTCAGCGGTACGACATCCGCATTTCGGGGGTTGGAGCAGACGCCGGCTCGAAGCTTGCAAAAAACGCTACCTACTTTACAGGGGACCTACTTTTCTATATGGGAGATCCTAACCATAGCACTGGGTATCCTAAAAAGGGGGTAGGGTATGACCCTCTAGGTAGGGTTTAGGGTTTATGGTAGAACTTTACAGTAGAACCCAGAACCTCCAAAACCCCTTAATTAAGGAAGGTACCTTAAATTATAATAGAAGCCCTAATATGATCTAAGGTATATTCCTTAATTAAGGGGTTTTGGAGGCTCTGGGAAGCCAGAAAGTTGGAACATCAGTATTCTCATGCCCTTGACGTAAAGTATAAGGGGTCCTAGCATTAATCCTCCCAAAGCCATGTTCCAAACTTTCTGGGGTTCAATGTATAGAGGTTAGGGTGTAGGGTCTAGGTGCATCACTAGGGTTCAGGGTTTGGGGTCTAGGGTTTGGGGTTTAGGCCCTATAGTACTTATAGTACCCACTGTGGGCTGTTTGCAGACATAGGGGTTTACGATTGAGGGTTCAGGACTCTAACTCTAAACTTTACACACTCTACACCTGAGAAATAAACTCCTGAAGCCATAAAACTAAACCAAAGCCCTGCGTGCTAAACTCGAAAGCAAGCCTTATACTGTACTCACGAAATCAAAAGCCCGAAACTCTACAGCCCAAAATGCAAATCCCGCCGCCAATTAAAGCTCAAAGCCCTACAGTCCACAAGTCCTACACTCCAACACCCGCAAACCCTGAATTCCGAAACCCCTAACCTCTACACTCCTACCTAGTAGTCAATTTGATAATGTTTAACCTTGTTTAGGGAGGGTACTACAGTTCCTATATCATCCCAGTTAGTTCCCTTACCTTATGGTACTGCACTAGAAAGCCTACTTCTAGCTCTTGAAAGACTATAGTCCTTAGTTCCCTTACCTCAGGAAATGACATAAGAATGCCTAGACGAGACTCAACCCTAAACCCTGAACCCTAACCCCTAAACCCTAAACCCTAACCCCATAGACCCTAAACTTCTAACCCCTAAACCCTAAGCTCCCGCAGCTTTCTCCGGCCGAGACGAGCAGCCAAAGCAGCTGCCGCACTTTACGAACGTCGGCTTTCAGGCTGATTTTGTTTCCTTTAAGGGTTCCTTTGTGGGTTCCTTTCAGGGTTCCTTTGAAGGGTTCATTTAGAGGGTGCTAGTAGGCTTAGGGTTCCTTGAGGGCATCTGGCGAAAGCGTCTTTGATGTTGAGAGCCTGCGAAGAATTGACTACACGCAAGTTTGAGTTGTCCAACAAGAACTTCAATCAGTTTGATCCTGTGGGGCCGCTAGGAATGCAGACCTTCAAAGCCCATGTCATGGCTGCTTTGAAATCAGCCACTGCAATGACTAGACTGAAAGACTTGTGCTTGAACACCAAGAAGGAGCAGATGTTCATTATCGATCTACCAGCTACGCGCGAGATGTTCGGAGCTTCAAGCATTCATGCTATGAAAGGAGCTATCATTTTTCTCTGCACCGAATACAGCTCTGGAGTAGTAACATCTTTAGCAACAAACCGGAGGAGATCATATGGACAAATGATGTCTCCCTTCGACGCCGTGCCCAAGAAAGCCGCATACATCATTTCACAGGACCAGCTGGTTGACCTCATGAACATAGCAGCAGGATCATTCCACTTGGACACGGTTGCAGAATCTCTTAGCACTGGGACAGGACCTTGCAGGAAAGACGAGGCTTTTGCGACGGCCATCACGGATGCCAAGAATCTTATGCTAACGGCCTGGAACAACAAGCGCGAGTTCTTCGATTTTGGTGGAGCTTGCAAGACAATGTACACAGGGGTGTTTTTGGGTGCTAAACCCTAAAACCCTAAAACCTTAAACCCTAAAACCCTAAAGCCCTAAACCCTAAACCCTAAGCCCTAAAACACTAAACCCTAAAACCCTAAAGCCCTAAACCCTAAAACCCTAAACCCTAAACCCTAAGTGGTTCGGGGCGCATATCCGTGTCCATTGCCTCAATCTGAACCTCTGAAGCCTTCCAGGGCTGAAGCCCTGAAGGCCTATGGAGTTCCTTTAAGGGTTCCTTTAAGGGATCCTTTAAGGGTTCCTTTAAGGGTTCCTTTAAGGGTTCCTTTGAAGGGTTCCTTTAAGGGTTCCTTTGGAGGGTTCCTTTGAGGGGTTCCTTTAAGGGTTCCTTTGAGGGTTCTATGATAGGGTTCCTTTGTGAGGGTTCTATAATGGGGATCAATACGTGCAGTTCTCTAAATTTGGGTTTAGGATTGAGGGTTGAGGGGTTAGGATTGAGGTTTAGGGTTGGGGGTCTACTTATGGGGTACTTTAGTTTTTTGGGGCGCGGTGGGGGAGGGGAGGGGTGCGTTTGGGTCTGAATAATCTAAGACAGGGCACCCTAGCTCCGAAACTTGATCGGAGAAGCTCCACTGTCAATTCGATACTTCGAAGTGAAGGAGCTTCGGGGCTTTGGGGTTACGGGTGTCACCCTGAAGCCCCGTAATATATGGGTAGTTGTCAAAATTAAGGCCCCTTTTTGGGTACCCTAAATAATAGGTGCCGTATTATAATAGGGACCCAACAAGGGACCCCAAATTTGAGAACCACCCATACGGCATATCTCTTGATAGAGGTGTATCGGGCTTTTTGGGTGTAAACTGCTGGTGTCATGATAAATCTCGGCTCAAGAGCCTCGTAGTAGAGTAAGCAACCTTTAACTTTTTTTGGGTAGTATAGTTCCTATAAAATCCCTATGTAACCAAAAAGGTTGACCTTTAGTTCCTCATGTTACCCGACAAGTAGGAGAGCCCTTCAAGGCCAAAGCCTAGATTTTTCTCTAAGGGTCCCTGTACCCAAATAGTATATACTTTGGCCTCAAAGTATCGATACAGGGACCTATTCTTTGGCCAAAGTACATGCCATTAGGGTTATGGGTTATGGGTGCGTGCTTAGGGCTATGATTGCATGGACCGTTGAAAGGTGCGGAATGAGCCTGGCAGAGCCCTAAACCCTAAACCATACAGAGAGAGCCCGGCTTTCGGAAGTCATCAACGGAGGAGCGCAGAGCCCAGGGACCATTAAGAACATCGTATTCCTGAAAAAAAGACATCGTACTATATCATGTATGGTAAGCGAACCAGGAGGCCAGCAAGAGACCAGCAAGTGAGGACCACGACTGGCCCCTCCATGCTACATGCGGTTGGTAAGTACGTTTTCAATTACACCCTAAACCCTAAACCCTTAACAACTGCTGTAAGAAATTTGGGGTTCAGGGTGTATGGGTTCTACCGAATCTGAAAGCGGAGCGTCCCTGAACGGGTTTTTAGGATGGTGCTCCTTGCAGGTAGCGGCCATTCCGGAGGACTTGTACAAACTGCTGCAGGACGCGCAGCCCACCTAGGGTGAACGGAGTTCAGGGCCTTTGGTTGCAGGATTTAAGGTTTGGTTTAGGGTTCAGGGTTCAGGGTTCGGGGGTTTAGGGAGTGTTTCAAGTGGTGGTCAAGTCTGTGACTCGTAACGGCATTAGAGTTTCTGGTGTTCCTTGTGGCTAAAGTTTGAGGTTGGCCCTGAAGTGGAGTAGATGGCTAAGCTGTGCCATGGTTGGGGTAACGAAAAGACGTAATGGAATTCTAACCATTCATAGATTGCTTTGTTTATTCGTGTGGTGATTGCCAAGGTCCCAAATTCAGGCTGTGGAGTAAATACTCAGGAATCCAAGGCCCCATGGCCCAAACGCCCCTCTGGATCCCAAAATTCCTGAGCCTTGAACCCCTAAACCCTCAACCCTTTATTACGTACGCGGAACTTCAGCACTAATGCCGTGGCCCTACCAACCCGATCTTCCGAAATCGCAACGCTACGGTTTAGGGATAAGGTTTTGGCGCTCAGAATTTGGGGTAGAACCGCTAAACCCCTAGGCCCCTAAACCCTAAAAACCTGATAGGGTTAAGAATCTAAGAACTTGAGCCCCCAAAGCCCAAAAGGACTTCTATGCCGCGACCCGGCTGAAGAAACTCGGTGGCAAAGTGGACGCCGCATATCCGGGAGGATTGGAGTCTCGAAGTATAAAACCTTTCAGACATGTAGGACTTACATTTATGAATATAATGTTTTGTGTTTCAAGACTTCTGAACAATTGTAAACAACAAAACCTCACCGCCCTAAAGCCGCTGAGAGCACTGCCTTTGGCACCGCCGGCGAAGTCGTCATCCTCGGGGTCGTTCGACTTTGTGAGTGCGTTGGAGTGTTTGTATAAGGTTTGCTACACGGTTCTATTGGATCTATGAACATGTCACAAGTTTGCTTTGCAGGTTTTTGGGGCTTCGGGGTTTGTGGGTTAGTCGAGTGCTTTGCAGATCATGCTTGTGGAGCATGCTGACGCTGACCAGCATACAGACCTATAGACCCTGAAGCAAGTGCAGAGACAAGAGGATGCCCTCAATCTCAATTGGCCCGTGTAATAACTGTGACGGTGTCATGAGTTTGGGTACGCGGTTTTGGCAGCTTTTCAAAAAACCCCTAAATTAAACCCACAACCCCTCACCCCACAGATAGAACAGCAGAATTCCGATTCCTAAATACCTCAAACACAATCGTTGGTTTCACCTCCCACTGTGGTCTTGTTAAGCGATTGAGTTTAAGTTAGCATAATAAGGAAACCATAAACCATACTGTTTCCTATAGACCCCTATATGGTAACTTAAACCTCAACTCCTAAAGCCTTAAAAAGGAACCGCTGTAGAGCCCTTATACATCCCTAAGAGGAACCCTTATCCTTGACGAACCCAGCCCAGGTCACGTCCGGAGGATCACGGCGTCTTCGATCCGAACCTCTCCGGTCGACAGAGCGACGCTTTGGTCATACTTGGGAGTTTCCGACATTGGTTATATAGGGGCCTTCATAGGGCATAGGGGTACCTTAGGGTTCCTTTAAAGTGTTACTTTTACTATAAGGGGTGCTATAAGGGTTCCGATATTGGGTTTGGGGTTTAGGGTTTTAGGGATTAGTGATTAAGGGCTTTAGGGTTCTAGGGTTTTGGGGCTTAATATGGGGTTTAGGGTTTAGGGCTTAATTTGGTAGTTTCCGAAAACTAGGGGTACCTTGTTTTGGGGTCCTTATAGATCCCTTTAAAGGAACCCCTCTTCTTTTCTTGAAGACCCAGGATACCTGGATCAGCCCGGTTCCGGGCCGCCTGGAGCATCCTGGCAGTCGTTCGCTTCCCAAGGTCGAAGTCGGTTTAGGGTTTTAGGGCTCCTTTAAGGGATCCATAAGGGTTCTAAAAGGGTTTAGGGTTTGGGGGCTTAGGGGTTTAGGAGTTATAGGTTGAGGGTTCAGGGGTTTAGGGTCTCATCGGGGTTTAGGGGTTAAGGGTGTAGGGGTCTAGGATTTAGAGGTTTCGGGGCTTAGGGTTGAGGTTGTTAGGGCCCCTTTGGGGGTTCTACAACAGGCTTCCGACGCCCTAGTGCCAGCAATACAAGGACAGGAACTGAGTCACTGAGGTGCACCAGCAACCAGGCAGCACCACGAGTTGTCTATGACCATGAGAGTTGAGTTGGGAGTTTCCGAAAATAGGGGGCCCCAATATAGTACCCTAAATACTAGGATCCTTGTTACTAGGACCCCACAATAAGGTACCCCTGATTTTCAGAAACTCCCAGTTGTTTCCTTCCCGAACCCTAAACCCTAAACCCTGAACTCCAAGGCCCCTTAAGCCTTAAAGACCCAAACCTTCAGCCCTAAGCGCTCTAGATGCCAGAATATCACATGTGCATGCCTAGCGGCTCCATAGTAGTTCCTTTCTGAGGTTCATATTTAGAACCTTATAAGGTAATCCCAAAAAGGAACTGCTAGGGAGCCTATGGGTAGTGGTGCATGGTGCAAAGTCTCAGGAAGAGGTTGACGAGCACCCTGCGACCGATTCTGGCGAGCTGGACTGGCCACGAAGAAGAGGTGCCTTGCAGTGTGTGTGCATGGCTAAACCTAAACCCTAAACCCTAAGTTCGTGTGTTTCGTCGTCGCCGTTATCGTTGTTGTCGTTGTCTTTGTCATTTTGCTGTTTTCCTTGGTGTTGGGTATTGCTACTACTACTGCACTCGCAGACACCCATTCGACCCCAATGACGACGACCATGACGATTGTAAAAATTACGAAAAATATGGCAGCACGAGTCGCAAGAATACCACGGCGCTAAATGAAGGCAAGTGGAACTCGCACCACCAACACCGACACGACACAGCCGTTCGTCCGGTCACCAGAACTGTCAGAAGGCAAGATTGTTGGATCGAGCAGCCAGTCTCATGATGAAACTGCTTGGAGGGTCGGGGGGCTTAGTAACTGGTTATTTTAGGGACTTATAAGTACCATAACCCCAATTAGGGTCCCGTTTAGGGTACTTATAAGTCTACTTACTACCTACTTACTAAGTCCCCCGACCCTCCAAGTGAGGATGTAAGCACCACACATGAACCTTGAGCCCCTAAACCCTGACCCAAACTGTAAATCCTAAATCCCCAAACCAAAACCCAAGATGGACTCTTATGCCAGCCCGTTAGAGAAGCCTCGTAGCGAACCCTTGACGGAGCCTTGACAGAACCCGTCAAGCCTACTATAGAAGCCTAAGCAATTGACAACTATTGCCAATACTATTTCTGAGGGCTCTGACGGCTCTGACTAGACATGTATTATAACTGTTACTATTATGATTGTTTTTTGTTACTTTACTTATTGACTTATTGTTATTGCTACCGTTACTGACGTTATTATTATTGCTAGTAATATGTCATTGTTGTGGGTATTATTGTTATGTGCGCTAAACTTTGTCCGAATAAAAAGAGGCCCCTATGATACTAGAGCCTGAACCTGAAACCCTGAACCCTATACCTTGAACTACCCTAAACCCGAAACCCTTTTAGAACCCTTATGGATCCCTTTAAGGGACCCCGGTTGGTCAAGAAGCCTCTGGGGATCCCCTTAAAGGTCTACGGGCTCCTTTAAGGGAGCTCAGGATTTCTTCAAAAGATCTCCTTTAAGGGTTCCTTTACACACCCAATAGCCTCGATCCTTAAGAGCAATTGATAGGGAATCCTAGCACTATTTGGCCTTAATCCGGTTTCCAACTTTATGGGGTCAACTTTAAAGAAAGAACCCTTTTTCCAGCCGTTAAGCCCGTCTACTACTGGGAGGTTCGTTCATGTGTAAAGTTAGTGTAGTTAAGATTGGAGTTGGAAGTCCCATTATATGGGTTGTAACTATAGTTACCCTACTTATGACCAACTTATAACTACCACTAGACACCTAAGCCCTAGAACCTAGAGACCCCGTAACAGACACATGACGTACTTATAACCTCACTTATATAACCCCAAGGGTCCAAGTACCCAACAATCATATACTCTCCAAATCCTAAACTACATAACTACTATCCTAAAACCGACTACCTACTTATTGGGGGGGCTCCTTTGGACGCTTGGGGTAAGTACCCATGAGCTTTCAAGTAATTTGACCCTCAAGGATCGCCATGACAGAACTTTTTTATCCAGCCCTTGTAAATCCCTTAGGGTTTCCCTGAATCCCATGAAACCTACCTTTTTGAGGTTCCTTAATCTGATTGGTCCTTAAAAGGGTAGGTTATTTGCGGCCAAGGGAGGGCTTTGGGTTTAAGGTCTAGGGCACCCCTGTACTAGTTCAACCCGAAGGGGTCGCCTGACAGGACCTCGAGAAGACCGCGATCTACGGTCTTCGACTCAGATTCCTCCGGCGGATGACCTCGGTTTTTACCGGTGGTCCCCCTTGGGTTGGGTTTCAGGGTGCAAAGGTTTAGAGTTTGTGAGTTTAGGGTTTACCTAGAGGCTCCATAGTAGTGCCTTTTTGGGGTTCATATCTAGAATCTTGTAAGGTAATCCCAGAAAGGAACTACTATGGAGCCTATGGGTGGTTTAGGTTCGAGGATTTGTGTCAGGGCTGTACCATGAGGATATCCCACAGTGGGTTTGGTAATCAAGCGTCTACATTACTCGTTTAGAAGGCTGCCTTTGGGGCTTGACGCGGAATCCTGCGTTTCTGTTAAACAGCACCCTTTCACCGTTGAGTGTTTTTATTTTTTTGCCTGCCTTTGCCAACAAATAAGAATATTGTATTTAGCCTTGTCACGCAAGGAAAAATGGGGGAACCATGACAGACTTGTTTTGGGTGTCTATACGGGTCTTTGTCAGGGCTGAGTAGTTTGAGAGGCGTTTTTGGGTTTTCGCATAAGGCCGTACAGCGGCTAAATATGTACACTACACACATATGTACACGTATGTGTGTAGAATATATACATATATTATATACATACATACATACATACATACATACATACATACAAATAGCACGTACCAAGGATCGCTGAAAGAACCCTGCTAAAAGCTATATGCAGCCCTCTACAATGCTCCCTGTGAACTGCTTAGCGAACCCCCATGGAACCTTTGAGGAACCACGTCAGAAGGGTTTAGGGTTTAGGGAAACCTTAAAGTGCAGCCAGCAAAACTGCAGGTCTGCGACTTTACCATAATGGCTCCATCCTGTCACTTTGGCAGCAGTTGACCCGAACTGCTCACGGTTCTTCACCCAGACCCCCGGGAGGATCCAAAAAGTAGATCCCTTTATGGGGGTTCCTATAACGTACCCAGTATAGGGCCCCAAATTACTTAGGGGATCTACTTTCTAGATCATCCCGGGGGTCTGGGTACGGGATCCTTTAGAGGTTCTTGGCAGGGTCCCAATGAGGTTCGAAAGGGTCCTGGGTTTGGGCCACGGTTCAGGGTCGACTTGTACTGCCCTACTTTCGGGGGTTGGAAAAGTGAGGGGTACCTGCTTTGGGGTCCTTATAATAAGGATCTTACTATGTAGGGTACTCTATTAGGGTCCCCTATTTTGGGAAACTCCCACATAATTGTACGAGATTTCCAGGTCTCTCTAAACTCCAAGGTTCAGGGTTTAGGGCTTCAGGATTTAGGGTTTAGCTTAGGCCCTAAACCTTGAATCTGTTAGGGTTCGAAGTCCCTCGACCCGCACCTGCACCTAACACACTGACGACACCTTCAAAACCTCAGGACTTCCCGAACCGAAACAAGTGCAAGGATTCTCTAAGTCGGTAACATAAGGGCTAGCGGCTGCCATCAGGTGACCAGGAGAGTGCCTCAAGTTCTACTTTAAAGGATCCATGAATTAAGCCCCGAACCCTGGAACTGCCAACATAGCTTCGAAGCGCAACACGACAGCGACCCACCTGCAAAGCCTTCCCTGTCAGGTAAAGGGGGTTTAGGTTTTAGGGTTCCTTCAAGGGGCCCATAAGGGTTCTAAGAGGGTGAGGAGATTATAGGGTTTAGGGTATAGGGTTCAGGCGTTTATGGCTTTAGGGGTGTCGGCGCCTCATACTCTCATTCCTATACAACACAGAACTGTGGAGCTAATCACCTACGTAGCGTTTTCATCCCAGACCCCCGGGAGGATCCAAAACGTAGACCCCTTAATGGGCGTTCCTATAATAAAGTACCCTTAGTAGTATAGGGCCCCAAATTAGGGGATCTACTTTCTAGATCCTCCCGGGGTCTGGGCCTGGGGTTTCAACCAATTCTTTGCTCACTCCACCTCTCGGTTTGTGCGCATGTTTACACCCTGTAAGAACCCTAAGGGTCCAAGTACCTAATTATTATTTTCTCTCCAAAATACGATAGTAACCTACATAACCACTATCCGAAACCTAAGTACCGAATTATTGGATCCTTTGGACCCTTAGGGGTATGTAGATGCATAATTATGCAGTTGATAAGGCCCCTAGCCCTGTTGCCCAACACCCCACAAACCGTACAAACCCTAAGCCTCCATCCCCTATGGGGAACCTAATATAGTACCCTCAATAGTATAGTATGGTATTATAACGACCCCAAAATAAGATACCCCAAACTTTCGGAAACCTCCATTTAAGTGCTTGGCATTTGTAAACTATAGTACCCTTAAAGACTCCTTATAGACCCCATTAAAGGAACACTAAACCTCCATTGAAGTGGATAGCGTTTGGGTTTTGTTCCATACCCTTATTGTAGTATCTCTTATAGGCCCATTTAAGGAACCCTTTAACAGAACCTAAAGCCTAAAAAAGCCTCTTTTTAAAGTGCTTAGCGTCTGGGTTTTATCCACCGCATCTCGTCGCCCTGGGTCGGCCCTGGGGAGGCACATGCACGTGGACAGGAAGGCCCTTTCGCGCGTCCAGCTATGGGGGGTTTAGGTTTTAGGGTTCCTTTATGTAAAGGGACCCATAAGGGTTCTAAGAGGGTGTAGGGTTTATTGGGGTTAGGGTTTAAGGGTTCAGGCGTTTATGGTTTAGGGGTTTGGGGTTTAAGGGTTTAGGGTTGATAGGGTTTTGGGTTTAGGGCTTAGCGTTAAGGGTTTGGGGGTTTCTGGGTGGTGGGGAACTAGTATTGTGTGTAGAGCGCCTCAAGCAAGCATGTTGCTTCGTGTGTGAGTCGCATACGGCTTTTGTTTTGCGACAATGTACATCATGTGCGCACATTGTGTCAATATGAAGACAGTGTGCTTAACGTTAAGTAATCTGTCACATGCGTGCCGGGATGTGGGGTTTGGGTCTTAGGGGTAGCGTTCATCGCTTTCGGGTTTAGAGCTTGGGGCCACATTTGCTGTGGGGTTTGGGTTCGTCTTGGGTTTGCCCAGAAGCAACATGGAGTGCCTGCAATCAGCACAAGACGAGAGCACGGAGCCTTTAGATTGTCCTGATTAATATATGGAAGCCTGAATGATTGCTGATATGTTTCTTTAGTCTTCCTTGTCCTGAAAAACATGTCCCTCCCCCCCAGAAAAAAGAAGCCGTTCTCATTTTGTCGGCGCCCATACCGTAAACCCTAAACCCGTTATGTTTCAGGGGCTCCACACTGAAAGTCCTGGCCCTTGGGCCTGGGTTACAAGTTTTCCCGCAAAGGTTCGATCGTCCTTGTCTGCTTTGAGATGTTTGGGGTTTAGTAGTTTGGGCTTCTGTGGTCAGAGCATTCCCGAAAGTCCACGTACGCGTTTTATAGGTTTTGCTGAGGCCTTCAAGTGGTCCCCAATAGAAGGGTGCTTACCTTGGGATAAAGTATATACTGCACGGGCACGTGGACCCTTAAAGATTGAACCATGCTTGAATGTCTGCGGGCGAACTGAAATCATGCCACCAGTGTCGTTGGGCCAAACATGGTGAGAGCTGGAAGACGAAGTGCGTCCATCAGACATCTGGTGGTGGCTTGGTGCAAAGTGTCTCAGTCGGGCGTGTCATTCTGATTTTCTGAGCGTCATTTGGAAGTCGCCCCTACAGGGCCGTGGGGTATAGGCTGCAACATCTGCACCTGTGCATGTCGGACCCTGCGCAGTGCATGGCAAGACTTGTTGCATACGACGTGGCCCGAGCTAGTCGGTATCAGTGTCAGTGCAACTCCCTGTGTCCCGGTGGTGTGAGATCATCTCTGTTTCCATGACCGAGGAAAGGAAACAAAGTCCAAGCAGAAACCCTAAACCCCACAATCCCAAACCCTAGCCCTCAACACTTAAACCTTGTCAGAATGGGGCTTCTTGCAGTGCCGGTGATACCTCTATCAAAATAGAGGATTGAACAGGAAGTGACAGTAATATCCTTTGTATGCCACATTGTATAATACACACCCCCAGACCTTCCAAAATCCCTTAATTAAGGAATATACCTTAAATTATAATAGGATCCCTAATATGGTTTAAGGTATATTCCTTAATTAAGGGATTTTGGAAGGTCTGGGCCCACAACCCTGTTCTGATTGCCATAAGGCCTCTGTACTGAGGCTTTGTGAAACCGTTGTAGACCCCTCGAAGTGACCTTCATAGAGTAGGTTTCCTTAACGGAACCTTTAGAGCAAGCCGTAAAAGGTCTCCAAAGCCCCAACACCAAAAACTCTAAACCTGCTAAACCAACAGGAGACCCATGTGATCTCAGCCATCCTCGAGGTAGGGCATCTCCTCATGAAGGAACGACTCCGCTTTTACTTTAAAGGGTTCCTGAAAGGGATGTTTCGGTGTTGAGTTTAGGGGTAAGGGTTTAGGGTTTGAGGTTAAGAGTTCCTTGAACGGTTTTCTGAAAAGGCTCTTGAAAAGGGTTCGATAAGGTATCTATACCATACCCCGCGTCTCAGAATAGCCCCCAAGTAGGTACTATTTGTGTACTTGGAGCCTTGGGGATAGAGTTTAGGAGCGAGCTCATGCTTTCAGCATTAGGGCTTTAAAGGCTTACGCACAGGGATTTCTGAGTTTTCTATTACCTACTCATAGGCTCCAGAGTAGTTCCTTTGGGGATTACCTTATAGGACTCTAAACATGAGCCCCAAAAAGGAACTACTATGGAGCCTCTGGGTAGGCACCCAATGGCCTGAACCCCTAAACCCTAAACCCTCGTAAAGCCCTTATAGATCCCTTTAAAGGTAACCCTTATGGATCTCTGTAAAGGAACCCTTATAGATCCCTAAAGGAGCCCCTATGGATCCCTTTAAAGGAACCTTTATGGTAGTAACCCGAAGCTCGAAGCTCTTGCCTAACCCCTTGCATGCTCTAGGCCGTCTAAAAGCAGCAACCGGGACTCTTAGGATTAGGGTTTAGGGTTTAGGGTTTGGTGTTTCGGATTCGGATTAGGGTTTGGGGTTTAGGGTATTATGGCTCCTCATTCCAAGTTCCTTCTACAAGTTCCTTCAAAAGGTGGATTGTGTTCGGGAAGGATCCACTGCATTCTAAACCCCCAAACTCAGAGGTGTAAGGTCTGGTCGTCTCGGGCCGTGGCGGGTTCACCCGGCAAAAAGAGTCTCGGGTTCAAGTTAGTAGCTTAAGGTTTAAGTTCTAGGTTAAGGCTCAGGGTTTAGGGAGTAGGATTAGCCAAAGGTTCGGGGATCAGGTTCAAGGGTCTATTGGGGTCTGGAGTACTACTTACTAGAGGCCTAGGGGCTTAGCATAGCCCAAGACATGCGACCATAGTTGGGAGGTCACAACTGCGCCTTTTGTGATCATCGACCGCACCCTCAAGAAAGAAACATTCCTGCTCTCCTAGACCCCCCAACTACCCTCTAGTATGCCACAAATACCCACTGTTAGGGACCATAAGGACTCTATTGAAGGGCCCTTGGGGGGGTCCTGCCCTAAATCCAACCCTAAACCTTACAGAAGAGGACGCTGTGGGAACCTATGGTTTTGTAGTTTTCGGTATCGGTTGCATGGTTTTCGGAATTCTCACAGCGTTCCCTTCGGTAGCATATAATAGTTAGCTTGCCATAGACATGGAATTCAAGATTTCCCGAAAAACTTTCCACAGGTATCTTGGATCTTGGATTCCGGGGGGGGGACTATTGAGGTTAAATCGCCGATATTTAACCTCAATAGCCCCCCCCCCGGAATCCAAGATCCAAGATGCCCCTAGAAAGTTTTTCGGGGCATCTTGGATTCCATGGTTAGGGTTTATTGAGGTTCAATAGCCGATATTTAACCTCAATAGCCCTCCCCCCCGGAATCCAAGATTGTCTGAAAAACTTTCTGGGGACATCTTGGATCTTGGATTCCGGGGGGGGGGCTATTGAGGTTCAATCGCCGATATTTAACCTCAATAGCCCCCCCCCCCCCGGAATCCAAGATCCAAGATGCCCCTAGAAAGTTTTTCGGGGAATCTTGGATTCCATGGTTAGGGTTTATTGAGGTTCAATAGCCGATATTTAACCTCAATAGCCCTCCCCCCGGAATCCAAGATTGTCTGAAAAACTTTCTGGGGACATCTTGGATCTTGGATTCCGGGGGGGGGGACTATTGAGGTTCAATCGCCGATATTTAACCTCAATAGCCCCCCCCCCGGAATCCAAGATCCAAGATGCCCCTAGAAAGTTTTTCGGGGAATCTTGGATTCCATGGTTAGGGTTTATTGAGGTTCAATAGCCGATATTTAACCTCAATAGCCCTCCCCCCGGAATCCAAGATTGTCTGAAAAACTTTCTGGGGACATCTTGGATCTTGGATTCCGGGGGGGGGGCTATTGAGGTTAAATCGCCGATATTTAACCTCAATAGACCCCAGCTGCCCGCTGCAGGTCTCTCGACTGCAATGTGGCGCAACTTGGAGGGTGTTAGTGCAACAGTATCGGGCTGGAACCTCCAGCCTTCTGAAGTGCAGCATCTTCTGGCCATGTCTAGCATACAACCTCCCAGACGGTGAGGACAATGATGACAAACACATGTGCAGATTTCGGCTAAAGACAAGTCAAACACTGTAGCACAGCAACGTTTCACCCGTTTCACTGGCAGACATGCTGCCTTTTCAGGTATCAGGGAAAGCTATTGTAGATGGCCAGCGGGTTTTGTTATCGCTCGAGCCGGCAGCGGCCGCACCAGCAGAGCCATACCCACGCAAAGATGTATCGTCCCCCCCAGACATCGAGGAGCTGATGAACGCCATCCATGCGGGTCGTGTGCCGGTCCATTCATCACGCCGACCCCTATCCAAGCAAGATGTACGAGTTATGATTAGCAATACGCGGTACGCGCTTCGTATGAAGGAGGCCACTTGGAGTCAGGAAGCCGAGCTCAGACTACTCCGCCCTTTGGTGCAAAGCAAACGGTCTCGTGCACCCAACAACGCCAAAGCAATCAAGGACAAGGACTCCGCCAATGCCAAAGCCATCAAGGACAAGGACCCCGCACCCATTGAGGATGGCAAGTCCGAAGATGAGAATCACCACAGCAAGGAGACCAACAATAAGGACGAGCACAACAACCCCTACCGCGAGACGGACGAGCACGAAAGCCTGGACTCGAATGCCCACAACAAGAAGGACGACCCCATGGACACGACCGGCGACAACGAGAACATGAAGAAGGACGAGGCCATGGACGAGAAGATGGACGCGAACACGAATGGTGGCAACCTCGGCAACAACCAGAACGGAAACACGTACGAGAATCGCATCACTGAGGTTGCCAGTGTCGACGAGATGGATGTTGACGAGGACGACAAGGATGTGCCAATCAATGCGGACAACCACGTCGGAGATTCAGATTCCAGCTCGAGCTCATCATCTTCGTCGGCTTCGACTAGCAAGAGTGCTCTAAGGCGGCAAATTACGGAGCTGCGGCATGATCTTCTTGAAGTCACGAACGACTTGTTCATGGCCAACGAAGAGCTGGGCGTGAACCGCTGAAAGCCATAGCTCCGTGAAACAGATGGCAGATGGTAACAGAAAACACAGTCGTGTAGAGAGTCTATGTCGGCAGTCCTAGCTCTGTATGTGCACTCATCTCCTCTCAGGTCCCAAACCGTGGATGTATTACTTGCAACCATGACCCGCCCTACTTGGCTCAGTTGTAGTGTATTCACAGACGATCGTCCTCCCATTGCTTATCGGCTTCCGCTCTCTGGCTTTGGTCATCATGAACCCTAGCGGGAGGATTCTAGATGAGGCCATGAAGAAGTACGGCTCCAATGAGTGGAGTTTGGTGGACCTGAATAAACCGGTTTACCTGAACAAGTCACCTCCTCTTGTACCTGCTGACTTGTCCTTTCACACCTTCCAGCAGTATGTCTGCCGACAGGACGTCGCCGCCAAGCAGTGCCAGGTGGTGCTGGACCTGCACACGAACATTACCGAGTTCGGAAATGTGGCTTCCATATGTCAAAGGCTTTCTGAACTGGATCACTCGGGTCTTCCAGCATTGTTGCAGCCGTCGGAGGACAACCTTCCTCACGGCTGTACGATCTCCTACATCATGCACAACCACGAGGACGGTACCATGGACGTCCTTCGCGTACTCAAATTTCCCACCAAGGTCAGTGTGAAAGATGCCAAGAACTTGTGCAGTGGCCAAGCTTTGTTTCCCGCGCATCGACAGGGACCCTGGGCATGGAAGAAAGCCATCCATTCTCTACTGGATCGACTCCCCGGTCATCATGTGGTCTGGTGGTCCCTGGACCGCAAAGATAAGGAGATAAAGCGTGCCACATCCGCGGTCTGGACGGCGGAAGAAGATGAACTTCGCGAGGGCGTCACATTCGTGAATAAGTATGCACCGGAAGATGATTCGGAGAATCAACAATATCTGTGGATTCTCACCAATATCCGGCTAGACAGCGGGTCGCCCATTGCAGGGTGGCCCGAGGGGAAAGTGATCCGCATGGCGCAGAACAAGTCTCGAGGCACGACAGGTGCCACCTCATTGAGCTTCTTCCCCTTTACGGTCAGAAGCTTGAAACCGTTCATGGGCGAGTTCCTCGTACCTCTAATCGGTCCATTGCTAACTTCTTATGGCATACTCACCCTTGGATGGCCAGGGGTAGGCAAGACCCCATTCCTCATCTTGCTAAGCTTGGCGATGGGTCGCTACCACATCCAACGGCTGAACTTGGACGGAGTGATGCCGGCATGGCGCCGTGCCAAGGGCATCGACAACTTTCGTCACAAGATCGGGCAGATCCATGAGGGGTTGATTCTCGATGATCCGTCCATGGACCGGATTGACGCAGCCGATGTGAAGTCATGGCTCACGGCCGAGGAGGATCAGAACTGTAGCAGCCGATATACAGATGTGAAGTTGGTACGGAACGGACTGCGGGCCTTGTCTGCGAACGATTTGGCGGAAGAGGATGAACCTCCCCATGACCCTCGACGCACCAGCATCACTCCTACTGAGTTCTTCAAACTCGTCAAGAAGTTATTCAGCTCCTACAAGGAAGCGGATATCCTGGCAATCCTCAAGCGATGTGTAGTCATGGTGTTTGGGAAGCATGCGTTCTATCTTAGGTTGCCGAGCCAGGATCCGGCAGCTCCCATTCATTGCATTCATCAGGAAGATCTTCATCTCGACCTATTCACGGAGCGAGACAAGCCCTACTACGCCAAGTACAAGGTTGGTGTCCAGGAATTGCCCCCCACGCACTCGGACGACGTAGATTGGGAACAAGACCTTCTTCAACGAGGCATGCAGGAACTACAGCACGCTGGTCGTCCGGAAACGTATCTTCGCGAAGTCAACCAAGCCATTGCTACAAGGGTGTTATCGTCAACTATGACCGATACTGCTGTTCATCTACCGGCATCCCCATCGACTGATGAGGAGAGCCGCGTGCCAGTGCCACATCCCGAGGCTCTGCCAGTTGCTTGTACAAACCCTCCCCGCAGGATCGGCACCTTCAACTTTCCTCCGAGCAAGAGACGCTTGACTCAAAAAACGTCAGTGTCTACCGAAATCCACGAGGGTGCTGAAGGCCATGTCCCAAACGATCAGGCAACATCAAGTGGAGCGGGCCGTGCCGCTCCTGAAGATGATCCGGATGAGGAGGCTGCCCGTGACATGCACAATTAGATGTTTCACCATCATTTTGTTGGCTCCGGGCCAAGATGGCAACGCTAGGGAGGCGGCCTGTATGAACAGGACTCGACATGATGACCTCTTCAGTAGGTTCGCTTGGACCTGCGTGTGAGTGCTCCTCATGAAGTGATTGTCTCCGACTCTATCACTTGTCCAGTGGCTGATTAGCTTTACTTTCCTGCCATAGCCGCGTCCTGTTCCCGCCATGAAGCGCCCGGCAACCCTCAAGAAGCCCAGTGCCTCCTTCCATAAGAAGATCCACAAGGACGGCAAGAACAAATGTTCCTTCGTGTTCCCTTCAGACGAATGCCCCGTCTGCCATAAGAAGCTCTTCATCCGCCAGGAGAAAATCGTTGATGCAATTTTGATTGGCGCCGAAACAATAACCGATGTGAACACTGTTTCCAAGCAGTGCAACATGTGCCGCAACACTGTGCGGCACAACCTGGTCACCCTTGGAAAAGAGTTGGTCAACACCATGTCGTTAGAGGAAATGCGAACCACGGGTGCCTTTTTCGTCACTTCGAAGACTGCTTTCTCCATCCCCTTCCTGGAGCTGACGTATCTTCGATTGTTGCGGGGCAAGCTTGCGCCAGGACAGGAAGCAGCTGTGCTACAGCTCTACCATGTCGGGGACGACAGACTTCCGACTGGACGTCGTCTTCGAGAGCTTCTTCTGCGTGCCCTCGAAGGCTTTGCGGTGGCCCAAAGGACTCCCAAGCAGGCAAGCAACTTCAACATGGCCTACCCCGCGGCACACCTCACGAAGATGGATAAAGTCCTCCTCTTTCCACCATCGGATGCGGTGGACGCGATTTCCTTTGATGGCCACTTCGGCATCCACCGTGGCCTATGCCCAGTCGATCCGCCAAGGACGGTGCGACTTAAGGGGCACCCCCGCAAGAAGATCCTTAGAGAACATGACCGCAGCTGCACTTGCCGGTCGAAGGATTCTATTCGGGTGGTTCTCCCTCAGCGAACTGCCGGCTGGCATTTCGCAGTTGATCCCTCGAGCCGGAGAGTCCTTGGAGCCGTGGAGCATGTTCAAAACGAAAACAACAAGGACAAGGTTCGTCTCCTCAAGGCGGTGATGAACATGGACCAAGTGGAGGCCGACTTGCTGATTCACGACGATATCTGCCACTTCCAACAGTATGCCTCTCGCAAGAAGCATGCAACAGACTTCAACTCCATTCGCTACTACGTGGTCGATGCATTCCATGCACCTAACCACAAGTGTTCAAAGTCAACTTGGACTCCAGCTGAGCGAAGGCGCTGTCGCAATGTCAGAACAAATGTATCCGAGTCCTTCAATGCGTGGGTTCGCAGCTTGAATTTCTTTCTTAACAACCTCCGTCCCAAGTCCCATCGCTTCTGGGTACAGGAAATGTGTAACTTCTACAACAACAATCTGCAGTCTGTCCCGATTCGCATTTCCCGACGCAGAAATGTCCTTGGCAGAGCCAAGAAGATGTTGAAGCGTCCCGCAGCTGTGCAGATGTTGAAGCGTCCCGCTGCTTTGCAGATGTTGAAGCGCCCTGCTGCCATACAGAAGCGTCCGGCCAGTTCTCGTTAGGTTTGTGCGGTGCGTCGCAGTTTGAAGGTTTCAACCTCATAGCAAGTGGTGCCTCCAGTCTGGCTGGAAGCTTGTGCATCCACGTATTGGGCTCGAAAGACATGCAGCTGCTGAGAAATCCAATAAAAACTGCTGCACATGCTCTGCAGTCCGTGCAGTGGTTGGCAAGTAGAACCTGAAAATCAGCAGCCCGCCCCCAACCCCAGTCATCCAAGGTCACTGGTCTGCAATGATGCATCGCAACTTGGAGGGCTTGAGGGTTTTTTGGTTTTGGTTTGATAATTCCATGTTTGCTTTTCCTTGGTACGTCGTTCCCGACCACTACAAACCTTGAAAACGATAGGTTCCCACAACGTCCTCCTCCCCAGAAGAGGACGCTGTGGGAACCTATGGTTTTGTAGTTTTCGGTATCGGTTGCATGGTTTTCGGAATTCTCACAGCGTTCCCTTCGGTAGCATATAATAGTTAGCTTGCCATAGACATGGAATTCAAGATTTCCCGAAAAACTTTCCACAGGTATCTTGGATCTTGGATTCCGGGGGGGGGGGGGCTATTGAGGTTAAATCGCCGATATTTAACCTCAATAGCCCCCCCTCCGGAATCCAAGATCCAAGATGCCCCTAGAAAGTTTTTCGGGGAATCTTGGATTCCATGGTTAGGGTTTATTGAGGTTCAATAGCCGATATTTAACCTCAATAGCCCTCCCCCCGGAATCCAAGATTGTCTGAAAAAAACTTTCTGGGGACATCTTGGATCTTGGATTCCGGGGGGGGGACTATTGAGGTTCAATCGCCGATATTTAACCTCAATAGCCCCCCCCCCGGAATCCAAGATCCAAGATGCCCCTAGAAAGTTTTTCGGGGAATCTTGGATTCCATGGTTAGGGTTTATTGAGGTTCAATAGCCGATATTTAACCTCAATAGCCCTCCCCCCCGGAATCCAAGATTGTCTGAAAAACTTTCTGGGGACATCTTGGATCTTGGATTCCGGGGGGGGGGCTATTGAGGTTCAATCGCCGATATTTAACCTCAATAGCCCCCCCCCCCCCGGAATCCAAGATCCAAGATGCCCCTAGAAAGTTTTTCGGGGAATCTTGGATTCCATGGTTAGGGTTTATTGAGGTTCAATAGCCGATATTTAACCTCAATAGCCCTCCCCCCGGAATCCAAGATTGTCTGAAAAACTTTCTGGGGACATCTTGGATCTTGGATTCCGGGGGGGGGGCTATTGAGGTTAAATCGCCGATATTTAACCTCAATAGACCCCAGCTGCCCGCTGCAGGTCTCTCGACTGCAATGTGGCGCAACTTGGAGGGTGTTAGTGCAACAGTATCGGGCTGGAACCTCCAGCCTTCTGAAGTGCAGCATCTTCTGGCCATGTCTAGCATACAACCTCCCAGACGGTGAGGACAATGATGACAAACACATGTGCAGATTTCGGCTAAAGACAAGTCAAACACTGTAGCACAGCAACGTTTCACCCGTTTCACTGGCAGACATGCTGCCTTTTCAGGTATCAGGGAAAGCTATTGTAGATGGCCAGCGGGTTTTGTTATCGCTCGAGCCGGCAGCGGCCGCACCAGCAGAGCCATACCCACGCAAAGATGTATCGTCCCCCCCAGACATCGAGGAGCTGATGAACGCCATCCATGCGGGTCGTGTGCCGGTCCATTCATCACGCCGACCCCTATCCAAGCAAGATGTACGAGTTATGATTAGCAATACGCGGTACGCGCTTCGTATGAAGGAGGCCACTTGGAGTCAGGAAGCCGAGCTCAGACTACTCCGCCCTTTGGTGCAAAGCAAACGGTCTCGTGCACCCAACAACGCCAAAGCAATCAAGGACAAGGACTCCGCCAATGCCAAAGCCATCAAGGACAAGGACCCCGCACCCATTGAGGATGGCAAGTCCGAAGATGAGAATCACCACAGCAAGGAGACCAACAATAAGGACGAGCACAACAACCCCTACCGCGAGACGGACGAGCACGAAAGCCTGGACTCGAATGCCCACAACAAGAAGGACGACCCCATGGACACGACCGGCGACAACGAGAACATGAAGAAGGACGAGGCCATGGACGAGAAGATGGACGCGAACACGAATGGTGGCAACCTCGGCAACAACCAGAACGGAAACACGTACGAGAATCGCATCACTGAGGTTGCCAGTGTCGACGAGATGGATGTTGACGAGGACGACAAGGATGTGCCAATCAATGCGGACAACCACGTCGGAGATTCAGATTCCAGCTCGAGCTCATCATCTTCGTCGGCTTCGACTAGCAAGAGTGCTCTAAGGCGGCAAATTACGGAGCTGCGGCATGATCTTCTTGAAGTCACGAACGACTTGTTCATGGCCAACGAAGAGCTGGGCGTGAACCGCTGAAAGCCATAGCTCCGTGAAACAGATGGCAGATGGTAACAGAAAACACAGTCGTGTAGAGAGTCTATGTCGGCAGTCCTAGCTCTGTATGTGCACTCATCTCCTCTCAGGTCCCAAACCGTGGATGTATTACTTGCAACCATGACCCGCCCTACTTGGCTCAGTTGTAGTGTATTCACAGACGATCGTCCTCCCATTGCTTATCGGCTTCCGCTCTCTGGCTTTGGTCATCATGAACCCTAGCGGGAGGATTCTAGATGAGGCCATGAAGAAGTACGGCTCCAATGAGTGGAGTTTGGTGGACCTGAATAAACCGGTTTACCTGAACAAGTCACCTCCTCTTGTACCTGCTGACTTGTCCTTTCACACCTTCCAGCAGTATGTCTGCCGACAGGACGTCGCCGCCAAGCAGTGCCAGGTGGTGCTGGACCTGCACACGAACATTACCGAGTTCGGAAATGTGGCTTCCATATGTCAAAGGCTTTCTGAACTGGATCACTCGGGTCTTCCAGCATTGTTGCAGCCGTCGGAGGACAACCTTCCTCACGGCTGTACGATCTCCTACATCATGCACAACCACGAGGACGGTACCATGGACGTCCTTCGCGTACTCAAATTTCCCACCAAGGTCAGTGTGAAAGATGCCAAGAACTTGTGCAGTGGCCAAGCTTTGTTTCCCGCGCATCGACAGGGACCCTGGGCATGGAAGAAAGCCATCCATTCTCTACTGGATCGACTCCCCGGTCATCATGTGGTCTGGTGGTCCCTGGACCGCAAAGATAAGGAGATAAAGCGTGCCACATCCGCGGTCTGGACGGCGGAAGAAGATGAACTTCGCGAGGGCGTCACATTCGTGAATAAGTATGCACCGGAAGATGATTCGGAGAATCAACAATATCTGTGGATTCTCACCAATATCCGGCTAGACAGCGGGTCGCCCATTGCAGGGTGGCCCGAGGGGAAAGTGATCCGCATGGCGCAGAACAAGTCTCGAGGCACGACAGGTGCCACCTCATTGAGCTTCTTCCCCTTTACGGTCAGAAGCTTGAAACCGTTCATGGGCGAGTTCCTCGTACCTCTAATCGGTCCATTGCTAACTTCTTATGGCATACTCACCCTTGGATGGCCAGGGGTAGGCAAGACCCCATTCCTCATCTTGCTAAGCTTGGCGATGGGTCGCTACCACATCCAACGGCTGAACTTGGACGGAGTGATGCCGGCATGGCGCCGTGCCAAGGGCATCGACAACTTTCGTCACAAGATCGGGCAGATCCATGAGGGGTTGATTCTCGATGATCCGTCCATGGACCGGATTGACGCAGCCGATGTGAAGTCATGGCTCACGGCCGAGGAGGATCAGAACTGTAGCAGCCGATATACAGATGTGAAGTTGGTACGGAACGGACTGCGGGCCTTGTCTGCGAACGATTTGGCGGAAGAGGATGAACCTCCCCATGACCCTCGACGCACCAGCATCACTCCTACTGAGTTCTTCAAACTCGTCAAGAAGTTATTCAGCTCCTACAAGGAAGCGGATATCCTGGCAATCCTCAAGCGATGTGTAGTCATGGTGTTTGGGAAGCATGCGTTCTATCTTAGGTTGCCGAGCCAGGATCCGGCAGCTCCCATTCATTGCATTCATCAGGAAGATCTTCATCTCGACCTATTCACGGAGCGAGACAAGCCCTACTACGCCAAGTACAAGGTTGGTGTCCAGGAATTGCCCCCCACGCACTCGGACGACGTAGATTGGGAACAAGACCTTCTTCAACGAGGCATGCAGGAACTACAGCACGCTGGTCGTCCGGAAACGTATCTTCGCGAAGTCAACCAAGCCATTGCTACAAGGGTGTTATCGTCAACTATGACCGATACTGCTGTTCATCTACCGGCATCCCCATCGACTGATGAGGAGAGCCGCGTGCCAGTGCCACATCCCGAGGCTCTGCCAGTTGCTTGTACAAACCCTCCCCGCAGGATCGGCACCTTCAACTTTCCTCCGAGCAAGAGACGCTTGACTCAAAAAACGTCAGTGTCTACCGAAATCCACGAGGGTGCTGAAGGCCATGTCCCAAACGATCAGGCAACATCAAGTGGAGCGGGCCGTGCCGCTCCTGAAGATGATCCGGATGAGGAGGCTGCCCGTGACATGCACAATTAGATGTTTCACCATCATTTTGTTGGCTCCGGGCCAAGATGGCAACGCTAGGGAGGCGGCCTGTATGAACAGGACTCGACATGATGACCTCTTCAGTAGGTTCGCTTGGACCTGCGTGTGAGTGCTCCTCATGAAGTGATTGTCTCCGACTCTATCACTTGTCCAGTGGCTGATTAGCTTTACTTTCCTGCCATAGCCGCGTCCTGTTCCCGCCATGAAGCGCCCGGCAACCCTCAAGAAGCCCAGTGCCTCCTTCCATAAGAAGATCCACAAGGACGGCAAGAACAAATGTTCCTTCGTGTTCCCTTCAGACGAATGCCCCGTCTGCCATAAGAAGCTCTTCATCCGCCAGGAGAAAATCGTTGATGCAATTTTGATTGGCGCCGAAACAATAACCGATGTGAACACTGTTTCCAAGCAGTGCAACATGTGCCGCAACACTGTGCGGCACAACCTGGTCACCCTTGGAAAAGAGTTGGTCAACACCATGTCGTTAGAGGAAATGCGAACCACGGGTGCCTTTTTCGTCACTTCGAAGACTGCTTTCTCCATCCCCTTCCTGGAGCTGACGTATCTTCGATTGTTGCGGGGCAAGCTTGCGCCAGGACAGGAAGCAGCTGTGCTACAGCTCTACCATGTCGGGGACGACAGACTTCCGACTGGACGTCGTCTTCGAGAGCTTCTTCTGCGTGCCCTCGAAGGCTTTGCGGTGGCCCAAAGGACTCCCAAGCAGGCAAGCAACTTCAACATGGCCTACCCCGCGGCACACCTCACGAAGATGGATAAAGTCCTCCTCTTTCCACCATCGGATGCGGTGGACGCGATTTCCTTTGATGGCCACTTCGGCATCCACCGTGGCCTATGCCCAGTCGATCCGCCAAGGACGGTGCGACTTAAGGGGCACCCCCGCAAGAAGATCCTTAGAGAACATGACCGCAGCTGCACTTGCCGGTCGAAGGATTCTATTCGGGTGGTTCTCCCTCAGCGAACTGCCGGCTGGCATTTCGCAGTTGATCCCTCGAGCCGGAGAGTCCTTGGAGCCGTGGAGCATGTTCAAAACGAAAACAACAAGGACAAGGTTCGTCTCCTCAAGGCGGTGATGAACATGGACCAAGTGGAGGCCGACTTGCTGATTCACGACGATATCTGCCACTTCCAACAGTATGCCTCTCGCAAGAAGCATGCAACAGACTTCAACTCCATTCGCTACTACGTGGTCGATGCATTCCATGCACCTAACCACAAGTGTTCAAAGTCAACTTGGACTCCAGCTGAGCGAAGGCGCTGTCGCAATGTCAGAACAAATGTATCCGAGTCCTTCAATGCGTGGGTTCGCAGCTTGAATTTCTTTCTTAACAACCTCCGTCCCAAGTCCCATCGCTTCTGGGTACAGGAAATGTGTAACTTCTACAACAACAATCTGCAGTCTGTCCCGATTCGCATTTCCCGACGCAGAAATGTCCTTGGCAGAGCCAAGAAGATGTTGAAGCGTCCCGCAGCTGTGCAGATGTTGAAGCGTCCCGCTGCTTTGCAGATGTTGAAGCGCCCTGCTGCCATACAGAAGCGTCCGGCCAGTTCTCGTTAGGTTTGTGCGGTGCGTCGCAGTTTGAAGGTTTCAACCTCATAGCAAGTGGTGCCTCCAGTCTGGCTGGAAGCTTGTGCATCCACGTATTGGGCTCGAAAGACATGCAGCTGCTGAGAAATCCAATAAAAACTGCTGCACATGCTCTGCAGTCCGTGCAGTGGTTGGCAAGTAGAACCTGAAAATCAGCAGCCCGCCCCCAACCCCAGTCATCCAAGGTCACTGGTCTGCAATGATGCATCGCAACTTGGAGGGCTTGAGGGTTTTTTGGTTTTGGTTTGATAATTCCATGTTTGCTTTTCCTTGGTACGTCGTTCCCGACCACTACAAACCTTGAAAACGATAGGTTCCCACAACGTCCTCCTCCCAAACCTTAAAGCCTAGAGGTCCTAAGTCCTGCCTGGACCCTGAAGAACTTTTTGGGGTTCCTTAATATGATTTCTTTACATAAGTCCTTAAAAAGGTAGGTTATTTGGGGTTAAGGTAAGTCCTAACTGCTAACCCCATAAACCCGAAACTCCAAATCACAGGACAAGCCCCTCCGACCAAAAGCTTTCAGCTGCCAAGCCGTAAAGCCTAACTCCAATGAAGGGTTTAGGGTTTAGGGTCCAAGTACGCTAATCATATACTCTCCCAACTGGTAAACTGCATAGCTACCAAGTATCCGAAACCTAAGTACCGAATTACTGGGTCCTTTGGACCCTAAACCCTAAACCCTGCACCCTGAAGCTGACGGGGTCCTTTGGATCCTTAGGGTAACTCTTGGATGGCCAAACCCTATACCCTTATAGAATCCCTGTAGATCCCCTTAAAGGGACCCTTAAAGAAACCCTTATAGCTACCCTATAACTACCCATGAACCTCCAAGTAGCTCTTGGATGGCAGGATCAGAAGACGCAGACTAACTGGCCGCTTCGGATCCACGACCATTCGGGCAGCTTGGATGTTGAGCTCGGATGTTGAAAGTGTTTGGGGTTTAGGGTTTGGGGATTGGGGTTTGGGGTTTGGGGGGGGTGCTTTAAGGGTCTAGGGTTTAGGGATTCGGGGTACCTTTAAGGGTTTAGGGTCTAGGCTTTGGGGTTCGGGGGGGGTACTTTTTTGCGTTTCTAGAGTGTTTCTAGTAAAGGTGTTTTTGAAGGTTTCTATGAAGGGTTTGTGTCTGAGCGTTAATCGAGTTCAGGGCTGACGATCTAGAGTTTGGCCTTAGGGAAACCGCAGGTTTAGGACATAGGGTGCACCGTACTTCGAAAATGACAAGATTTCTCCGTGAAAGAGACAATCGATGCCCTGACTATCAAAGGGCACACGCATGGCAATGATTTCAATCGTTTCTGAGTGGAATCCGTGTCTTTGAGGGTGTACCAATTTCCTTGATGGTCGCATCGATTGCTAGAAGCACAACGGAAACAGTAGCAGACAAGTGAAATCAATAGCAATAGCAAAGACAATAGCCGCGGCACACGTCCCTGGAACTATAGAAGACCTGCAATGTCCCCTAAACCCAAAACCCAAAACCCTACGTAGACCCTACACCCGCAGTAAGCTTCCACGGCCCCTTTTGGTTTGGGATTTTAGGCCGAACCGGGACCACCCTGAACCCCTGAAAACCCCAAAGCCTAAGATCCCCAACCCCCAAAACCTACGAAACTCAATCCCAAATCCTGCAGCTCTTCTTTAAGGCTCTTGGAGACTTTGTTACTTTGTTCCTTTTTTGGTTCAGGTCTTCTTTTATAGGGGTCTCCGAAAAAGTAGTTTTTTGCTTACCTTCCAAGGGGAGTAGAGTCTTGATTTTTGAAACTGCAAAGCTTTGGGTCTAGGGGTTTAGTTTAGGGCTGAAGATTCACGGTTTCGGGGCTTAGGGTTCAAGGGAAATAACGTAAGACAGAGGTTCGCCAGATAGTTCTATCTAATGATACTTCATTGCTTCCTTGTTCGAAGTATTCAGGCCACAACAGTAGGCCCCTAGCCACAGCCCTGAACCACAAACCAACATCGCCTTCAATTTCACATTTCCATGCCGCCCTAACCCCGAAGCCATACACACACGAGCCCGTAAGCCCTGAACCCATAAAAATCCGAACCTTAACACTCCTCAAGTCCTAAAGTCGTATAAACCCCAAGCCCTAAACCGGAACCCTTAAAAGAGCCCTTCAAAGAACGCTTAAAGGAACCCCTCAAGGAACCCTCAAAGGAACCCATGCCAAAACCCTTTGCCCGAGGACTGGAGCACATCATCCCAAACAGTCCTGGCCAGACCCTGGGTCAAATAAGCTGGCTGGCCGGGTACCTTAAAGGGATCCTTTAAGGGTTCCTTTAAAGGGGTCTATAAGGGTTCTATGGAGGGTTTAGGGTTTGGGGAGTTTCCGAAAATTAGGGGTTACCTTTAAAGGGATCCTTTAAGGGCTCCTTCAAGGGATCTATAAGGCTTCTATAAAGGGTTTCGGGCTTGGGAGTCTCCGAAAAGTAGGGGTACCTTATTTTGGGGTCCTTCTATAAGGATCCTACCAATTCCCCAATCATATACTCTCCAAAATCCTAACCTACATAACTACTATCCTAAAACCGAGTACCTAGTTATTGGGTCCTTTGGACCACTGGGGTTTAGGGTACTTTAGGGCCCCCTGTTTTCGGAAAAACCTCAAATTCCGAAAAGTAGGGGTACCTTAATTCGGGGTCCTTCTATAAGGATCCTACTATTTAGGGTACAAGATTCGGGCCCCTTGTCTTCGGAAACTCCCAAATAAGCTGGCTAGCCAGACCTGGGTCTCGCAAGCCTGGGTTGTCCTTTGGATTTCGGGTTTCGGGCTTTCCCCTACTATCTTGTAGAGAACCATAATAGTAAGTGATTCTCAAAGGGCTTAAAGGACAACTCAGAAGCTGGGTTTAGGCCTTAAAGTTTCAGAGATTAGGGCTTGCAAGTGGTTGCCGTGGTTCCCCAAGTATGAAGTAGAGACAGCACACGGGTCGTAGGGCTGATGCTCGGCGTCGGCAATGCGGACACAGCTCAATGTTTTCCCTATCGCCCCAGGGCTCTCGATCACTAACAAACTGCGGAGTACCAGGATGCGTACGAGCAGACAAGCTTAAAGCTTGCATGACCCGGTACCCGGCCCCTAAAAGAGATACATGTGATCCTGAATCAAATAACTGCAAATCTCTTCGGAATCTGGCTCACCTGTGTGTGCCGGCTCATCACCCTCATTCGGAACGTTTCCCAGTGGAGGTAGGCCTTCTGCTTTTCGACGCCTGGCGGACTTCATGTTGGGGTCCTCGACGATACGCCACGCGTGACCCATCCGGTAGTAGAGTTCCAACTCGTGTCCCCCGTGCATCTTGGTCAAGGAGTTCGCCAACTGCGCCTCCGAGTGTACCCACCGCACATGTAGCTGCGTTCGTTGTTGGGCCTCTTTCACGCTCAGGAGTTCGATATTAGACTTTCTCTCGGCTCCCTTCATGCTTAACACCTCGGTGTGCAATTTGTCATACACGTTCCGGCTGTCAGTAATCAAAGTTCCCTGAACCTTGCGCACGCAACTATCAGGATCCATCACGTCCAATTCTCCGAAACAAATCTCGCTCCACTGGTAGCGAGCGAAATACAACAGGTCCTCTCCTGAGATGGCTGCTTGGGTTTCGGAGGCTCCAGGACTTCTACAGGCCCTATCGATCTTGTTCGAGTGCCACGACATAAGAGACACCTGACCGACCTCGCCCTGCAACATGGAAACAGGAGCCAATCCAATAAGAATTCCTTGGGTGCTACTACCATCAGGTCGATTCTGAGATCCGGCATCCACCCACGCGAAAGCCCCAAGCTCTTCAGACTCATTGAATGCATGTATTATCATTGCATGGTCCTTGCGGGCCCGCACCTGTGATAACAGTCTGTTGGCACGATTGATCAGAGACACCTTGCTTTTGCTCACCTCAGACAACATCAAGCTGACATCCGCCGAAAGGTGTGGCGCGACCTGTTGTGCGTGCCAACTCAATGCTCCTAGTAGCCCCCTCAACTGAGACTTCTCATAAGGAGTCGTGTCTTCTTTTTCCTGTTTCCGCCTACTGCTGTTCAGGGGAATTTCCGGAATGCCTTCAACGTAGTTGGGTTGGGATAACCGAAATTGGCCTGGGCCTCGAGTCACTTGCACACCACACTGCATGAACACATCTTTATCCCAGTCACCCCACTTAAAGCGTTCCTTGATGTTCCGAATGATTCTCTGCCACTCAGCATCTTCTTCATCCCCCGAAAACAGGAAGTCATCCACATGCCCTGAAATAATTCCTTTCACCTGACCATCCTTCCGAAAAACCCAGGCGCACGCGTCAGACCATAATCTAGTGAGTCCTTGGGCCTCAAAGTACTCGGCAACAGTCCGATACCATTCAAGAGGAGCGTCAACTAATCCGTAACAAGCTTTACGCATCCGAACTACACTCCCTCCTTGCAGTCCCATTGCTTCACAGATTTCATCGCATGGAATGCACAAGAGCGTCTCTGGATACTCTCGCCCCTGTAGGAATGCTCCGGAAACATCTCCTTTGTACACGGACCACTTCCGATTCAAAGCGAGCTGCAGTACCATTTGACGCGTCTGACGCGTCATGACTGGACTGGTCGTTGATCTGTGAGCATACGACGGGTCTTGATATCCCAAAAGTACTGCCCTGGCTTTTGCCTTCTGGGAACCGTCATCGCGTGTCTTCCAGGTGAGCAGCCAGCGCATGCCCATAGCCTGACTCCGATCGGGCTTCATTCCCGGCGGCAATGCTTCAAATGCACGCGAGGCCACAAAGTTCTTCACCTCAATGGCTTTGGCCTCTTGAAAACACTGCCGTTCTCCTTCTGATAGTCGCTTTTCCGACATCTCCACAGCACGACGCTTGAGAGCACTCGCAAAGTACCCGCACAAGTTGCGGGAGGCTTGTTCAATACCTCTCTTACTTGTCGGCATGTCTATGGCCACTTCGACTGCAGCATTCTCCTCAGCCCAGTAGCTGCAGTGTTCTCCAAAATGTGCCTCTGGCACCTGGTCCCACCAACCTTCGGCACACAGCGCTCCTCCTGGCCAGTGCTGGACAGTCCGTGGCCGTTGTGCTCGACTCGGGGCAGAAGGAGTGCTCGGTTCCTCGTTTAGAGCATCATGCATATCCGTGGCTGCTTCGGGCTCTCCCCGTTTTCCCCTCACTCGATGACGAGGCGTTGCAAACCTTTGTGGCTGATCCTCCTGTTCAGGATCTTGTGCACGGACCCACTCGCTTTCAAGGGGCACCTCTCCAGAGATATCCTCGTAGCGATTGCCTCCTATTTCTTCAGCCACTTTTCGAAAAGTCCACGGCGTGCCTCCCTCGGAGGTCTTGGAAGCCAGTGCCTCCAAATGCTCTTCGCGAGCCGATGCATGTCGCAACTGTTCGGGGCTGCATTTCATCAAAGACCTCCCCCGAACCAGCCACACAGAACTCCCCGGTCTCAAGGAGCCATCGGACTCCTTACGTCCCTCTGTAGCCAATATCCTCGCAGGTCCCAGAAATCTCCCGTGTTTGCTTCCAGGACTCTTGCGTCCCTGGCCGCTCTCTTGTGTCCTCCAGAAGTACACGAGGTCACCTGGTGAGTAGGTGGCACATGGACGGCTGCGGGAGTTCATGGCCCGATTGATTCTTTGTTGGGCTTGCCAATCACACAGTGCTTTCTCAGCTTCGGCTCGTGCGCGAGCTGCCCTTGCAAATTCCTCACTCGCATTTTCCACGACCTGATCATCGGGCAGATCTCCAGGTCGTTGGATCATACGCCCTGTAACATCTGGATTCCTTCCAAATGCGTGCTGTATGGGGGTAAACCCTCTAATCTGTTCCCGGCTGTTGAATACTTCGATGGTCAAAGCCAAACCCTCTTCTGGAGTCATCTCATCGTCTTCTGCACACAGTCTATCCAATACATGCTTGATTCCCTTCACAGCTTGCTCGCAGACTCCCAATTGCCAGCGTGCGTCCGCGGGTATCAGATCCAAATATATGCTATTCCTGTCACAGTAATCTTCTACTTGTTTGCTCCGGAATGCACCAGCAGGATCCAGTCGTATCACATCTGGTCTACCAAAAATCTGGTTCCAGCCTTCTCGCAGGTAGGCCAGGCAAGTAGCTGCTGAAGGTTGCTGTTTACTGCCGCGGCTCAGGATCTTGGCTACTTTGAATCGGGAACCCTCATCCACAATGATCATAAACTGGACATGCTCACCCGTGCGGGGATGCACCCAATGCCCTATGTCAGCCGATATGGTGTGCCATCGCGGGGGCAACACTTCTAAGGATGCTAGATTGCGGGGTGGCGGTCGCTTCCGTTCTTGACACGCAGCACACTGAAACTTTTGAGCAACTTCCAACACTCTCTCAGACACTCCTCTTCGTTTCAAGGCATCAAGCATCGTTCGAACACTTCCATGTCCCGTGGCAGAGTGTAACAGGTGCAGCTGTTTCATTATGCGCGCCTCTTCCTGAGCACTACTTCCACTCGACGCGACATACCCCTCATGCTGTGCATGTTGTGGCGTCACCGTGTGGGCGGTCTTTGGGGGAAGGGTGAACCCAGCTTGTTTGGCTTGCTTTCTCTCAGACTCACTTAACTGATGCGCTCCCCGGGACACAAACGCCGTCAACACAAACCGCTCTCCAGTCCACTTCTGTGTCTCATGCCACAGCTTGGGAGAAAACTGAACAACCTTCCCTTTGAGATCATGAACCCGGCCTGTGATCCACTCTCCATTGGGAAGTTGTCGTCGAGAAGTGGCTTCCGTCGAAGGATCCATAGACCCCCATGCTCATATTCTCCTAATCCTATGCTGTGATTGTCATACTTTCCATCATTGTTCACGTCACGGTGCAAAGGAACCAAATTGTTCAGACTGATGGTAATAGAGGATCTACAGTAAGGGCCTCCAGACCAGTTTTCCAGAAACGCGTTCATGTATTGAGTCACGCTCGGAAGGCGCCTAGTCTTTTGCGTCAGGCCATAGTAGGCATATACTCCCAACGTCACATACACAACTCGCAAGTCTCCTAGGATACGACGGTGTCGGTTGATGGGTTTCAGGGGCAAGTTCCTAAGGAGGTTCTCGCAGGTTTGGAGGCTGAAGTCCTTCTGGTTCAAGGAATCTTTGGCCTGCTGTTCCACATCTTGAACCTGCTCATCATTCATAAACGCCTCAAACTCTTCCAACGAAACTTCTTCATCCCCTTCGGAACACCCTGAATCCTGCCTCACCGGTGCCTCGCTCACCGAACACATTCCACACTTCCGACATTCTCCCGAAATACTCACCTCAGAACACGCGCAACACAACCCTTCGCCGAAGCCCTCCGAAAGATGACCCTGTCCCCTCAGTTCTTCTTGAACCTGGTTAGTAGTGAGTTCCTGCGTCAACACCGAAGCGACCTTCCTACAGAATTCAATGCTTTGGGGAGTTCCTCCTTGGGCCTTGGGTCCTCTTAAATCTCCATGCTGATACGTAGCTTCACATCGACAGGGCAGATTCAGAACTTCGGCAAGCCGGGGGCACGTAGTAGCAAGTTTCCAACCGTTGCGGACCAAGGGGCCTTCTGGGGAACCTCTCAAGTTCAACCTACACCCTTTCGCAACCATGACCTGCAAACCCCCACTCCGAAGCATCCTCTGAATCACTGGCAGTCTCCATCCGTTGCAGTGTTCTGGCCACTGCCATGTACAGTGCACCCCTAACTGTCTACACGCATGCATCACCGCAATAGCACCTAAGTACTCTTTGATGGCTTGGCTTCGTTTGGTTTTCAGCTCCACTTGTTGTTCAGGCGACCTTTGGTTCATTCGTTGTAAAGGAGAAAACGCTTCACTAGTTGGGTGTAACCACACATGCCTTGGTTTCTCAAGCTTGATACGACCCACGATCAAAGCAACTCCTTCAGCGGTACTTAGGTCACACCTGTCGTGCTTTCCACATTGGCTGGCGGCCTCCGGTCGTCCCAGAACGCTCTGAATCGTCGCTGACAGGATGCTGGGGGAAGAGCTTACCACTTCCAAGAGAACCTTCCTATCATCAACGACCAAACTCTCAAAAATCTGCGGAATCACCTCCGAACCCCACTGCTCAAGCTGCCGTGCCCGTCCTAAGCTAAGCTGCTTGCTCAACTTCTCAGATGCACTCATAGATGCAGCAGGGTCCTTCTCCTCCGCTTCGCTCGTCACACCGAGCTCGCCATCGAATATCCCGCCATCGACGGAGTGGAATCGCCCTCGTCGGCCACAGCCTTCTTGCGGGGGCGCTCGCCCTTCAAGGTTGCCACCTCCACCTTGAGCGACTCGATCGTCTGTACCAAGTTCGCCAGCATCTCGGTCCCCACTGTCACGGTGTCCGAGTCCTCGTCCATCTGGGCATGCGAACTGCGGGATCCTCGTCTTCCCGATCCTTTGCCCCGCGGTGCTGGGACCTCCTGGCGGGGAGTCGTCGGCTCGGCTGGGTAGCCCGCCACCTCGCTCTTGTCCGTCATCTTGGTCATCGTCATGAACTCGGCTTGGGCTCGCTGCACCACTGTGACATCGTTCGCAAGCCATCCGGCAAGGCGCCGGAGTCGAGGGTTGCATTGCCCCTCGCGGGCTGTCTGCACCACCCACGCGCAGTACTGCTCGTGACCCTCTTTCAACTTCTCGTAGGTCAGCTGGCTGTGGCGTCCGAAGCCCACAAGGTCGGTGGGATCGGGGTTGGCCTTGCCGTAGATCACCGACAAGGCCTCCTTCTGCAACTGCGCTATGGTCCAGTTGGGATTGACCTATATGTTGAGGTGCTGCCGGCACCATGCTTGCAGCGTAGACTTCCGAGTTGCGGCCTGGTTGAGGGCCGTCACATACGTCTTGTATTCGGACTTCTCCTTCTTCTGCGGCTTGGTGTAGTCGGTGCCCGTCACTTCCTCCACCCGCTGCAGCAGTTCCACTTTGGACCACTGCCGTGGTGCCTCCTCCCCGTGCTCGAAGAGGAGATGCCGAAGCTGCGAGGCGGTCTTGGGAGCCATGGCGATTCCTGAGCTCCGGTGGGATATCACAACTGGGCTTCCTCTCGGGCGATGGCGGCTGAGACCCATGAACACGTAGGTCATGGTGTACCGCTTCGTCGCGAGCTCGACACACACAAGGAGCTGACTCTTCAGAGATAACACTCAAACCTTGCTGACTACACTCATCACTGTGCTGTTCAGGATCACATCTATCACTGGGAATGGCAGGTCCTCTAGAACTCCCATTCTGGAACCCCTGTCCTGTAACTACTGCATTGACCTCCCCTTTCTCGACAGGACTCAAGTCAGAGAGGAGCTGTCCCTACACATCGGCAGGGGTCAAAAACCACTCAAGCCCCGGAACCTTCTGTACAGCGGTCTGGGCTTTTGCTAGCAAATCTTCAGAAAGAGGCACTACTAAGTGTCCTGTGGCCGTCTGCTCCAACGGTAGGATCTTCGTGTCGTCAATGCCTCGGAGCACCACCATCTTGGACCCAAAATCCACGAGGGCACCCAAGAGGCTCAAGGACTCGATGCTAAGAAGAATCGGGCCTTTCCCATGGTCCAGCGCATGGATCTGCACTGATCCTTGCCGTTTTCCCGCAGTGATTCCCATCTTCACAGTGGAAGCACACCGATTCATCGAGGAGTTCCCGAAGCTAAACACTGGGCGATTGGTGGTGTCCACAGACATCACACCGGGGTCTCCTTTGGCTCGGACGTTCATCTCCATCAAGCGCTCGATGGCATACACCGAACCAATACTACGGGTTGCCCCGCAGTCCAGGATTGCCTTTCCTTGGGCAACCGCGTCTTGAGTGCTGATGCCTGTAACCAGTGCTGCTTCCGGCTCTGATCTGGATGCCTCCGAGTATCCGATCAAGGAGGCTATCTCGGTGCTCTCGGGAATCTCCTTGGGCTCGGCCGTCTCATCGTTCTGCAAGATCACCTTGGCCTCGGCGGTCACCTGCGGGGACGGATCCTGGATCTCCTGGGCATTCTCCGTGGTCGGGCCGTCCACGTAGCAGATGAAAGAGGCCGTCGCGTCATTGGCCATGTTCGCTGTTGGTGGCGGCAAAGGACAATTCGCCGCCCTGTGCCCTTTCTTCTGACAGCGTAGACACACAAGTTGCGAATCGTCACGGGGCCTTTGGCTGGAGGCTGCCCCGCTGCTTCCTGGTCGATTTCCAACTTTGTAGTACTGTCTTGACATCTTCACTGCATGCTGCTTTGACCTTGCGTCTTTCAAGGTCCGCCGAGCCATGCCTATCGCTGCCATGGCCTCTTGGATGTCACTCTGGGCCTCGCTCCACATAGAGAAGCCCTCGTCGTCCAAGGTCTCCTGTGCCTCCAGAGCGTCCATAGCTTCCTCGGTGGTGTCGTCCCCTCCTTCATCATCTATGGACCCCCAGAACCCATGTTGTCGGCGGCTGCTGTCACGCTTCTTCATGTCTCCGTCGGTGAACAGGGTCCTCATCGCATGTGCCACTGCCTCCACGCTGTAGTCCTCACCCGTGGTCGTCATGACAAGGCCTCGCTCATTGGCGTCGAGGCCTGCGTCTTGGAGGAGCAGCCATCCTTGGATAAAATCAGGTAGAAGCTCTGGCAGAGAATTCTGGGTGGACTGGTATCGACTCCATGTGGATTCGGACCGCCAGGATGGCCATTGACCTCCTGAGTAGCTCCTCCACTCCCACCATGGACTTGACTGCCACCAAGCATCATTGTTCCATGTCCACTGTGCCGAGGGAGCCGTCGTGGACCAGTCCTCGTCGGGCTGGGTCTCCTCTGCGTCACCAGTGCCGGAGTCCATGGAAGTCCTGCGGCTCCAATTGCTCTGGTAGTTCCGCCACTCCGTGCCACCTCCTGATTTCTCCACTCTCCCGGGCTTGCCTAGGCGAGCCATTGCTTGTTGCGCTCGGAGATACACTTCACTTCTCCTCGCCACATAGTCGTTCACGCTCTCGCCCGGCTTCCTTCGACTATACTTGAAGAACTTGCTCAGGTGCTCCGTCACCTCCGAGATCTTTGGCCGGCCCAGTCCCTGGCGAAGCCGGTCCAGTAGCCTCTCCACGCCACCGGCGAAAGAGAGCCAATCTGGCGGTTGGCCCGTAATGAACTTCTTGGCCGACCCGGTCAACTCTGCCGCGATCCTCGGAGCCACCTGCGCCCGCTTGTAGGGCGCCGTCCCTTGCTCATACAATCTGGCGGCCTCCACAAACTCCGTGAAACTTCCCGGATCCCCATCCCATATTGGGACTCCGTCCTTCGTCCTCGTCTGTGAGGTCGCCCCACTTGACATCCTTGATCGGCCTGGCAGATCAAGGCTAGTTCCCCTGGATCGTCACCTCCTCAAACCTCTCTCAGGTTCAAGGCTCCAACGCTACCATGCAAGTGGTTGCCGTGGTTCCCCAAGTATGAAGTAGAGACAGCACACGGGTCGTAGGGCTGATGCTCGGCGTCGGCAATGCGGACACAGCTCAATGTTTTCCCTATCGCCCCAGGGCTCTCGATCACTAACAAACTGCGGAGTACCAGGATGCGTACGAGCAGACAAGCTTAAAGCTTGCAGGGCTTAGGGGTTGGAGTTTGAGGGCTTAGGCTTCGAGGGTTGAGGTAGGGTTTCGGGTTTGGGTTTAGGGTGTAGGCTTTAGGGTGAGGGTTTGAGGGTTTATAGGGTGTAGGGGTCAGGAAGGATCTAGAAAGTAGCACCCCTAATTGGGGACCCTATACTAAGGGGTACTTTATAGGAACCTCTTTGAAGGATCTATTTGTTGGATCCTCCGGGGGGTCTGGGTGAGGGAATGAAGGGCAGGCTTTAGAGTTAGGGTTGGAGGTTTAGGGGTTTAGGGGTTTAGGGGTTTAGGGGTTTAGGGTTTTGGGTTTAGGGGTTTAGGGTTTAGGGGTTTAGGGGTTTAGGGGTTTAGGGGTTTAGGGTTTCGGGTTTAGGGTTTAGGGGTTTAGGGTTTAGGGGTTTGGGGTTTAGGGTGTCGGCACCGCTCTTCGCGGCGACTAGCGAGGATAGATTTTAGGATTACGGTTTAGGCTTTCGGGTTCAGAGTTTAGGGCTGTTGAGGGTTTACCTAGACTAACCGAGGCACCTTCAACAAATGAACGTTCCATATGTTTAGTTCAAATATCCCGTTTCAGGAGGTACCTTGATTACTCTAGGTTGGCTTCAGGGTTTAGTGGTTATGGTTCAACATGTGTTGGTTTTGCTTTAAGAGCGCCTGGGATTTGTTTAAAGTTGTTTTAGTTTCCACTGGCTTTCTGGAAGGACGTGGAACCCTCTCGCTGGTCGAGCAGGTTCCTGCCATGTAACTTGTTCCAGAACACTAGCATAATTAGTCCTCTGGCTTCAAGCCTTTCGTCCTCAAGCCATAGCCCTCTTCTTGAACACCCAATTTAGTTCAATCCTTTCACTCTCTCTCTCTTTCAGTGGCCAGGCCCCAGAAATCTCAAACCATTTCCTAAAGCAGATGTAAATTCCAAAAAAAATTAAAAGTCTCCTGGTGGCACGGTTAGATTAATCCCCCTACGCCCACAGCCTTTACACCTCCTCGCGAAAAGCAGCCATGTCGTCGACGGAGGGCAGAAAGCTCCTCAAGAAGATCTCCCAGGCAAAGAAGTTGCAACAGCGCCAGCAGGACGGCGAGTTGCCCCTCGGGCTTTGGTTTGGGATATCGGCCAGATAATGATCTGGCCTACTTGTCTTGGAGACATAGAGTCTCTACACACTGCAATGGCAGCAGTCAGGCGTTTGTGCCCAAGGCGACAGGTGCCTGGAAAGAAAGCCAACGCTTGGCACCGTCGTCTTCGTAGTCTTCGACTAGCTGCACTGCAGACCTTCGCTAGCCGCAAGCCTGGCCTCGGTGGGTGGGACCCCTGACATCGTGGGCTGAAGATAAGGCTTGCGGGGTGCATCAGTCGGTTTAGGGTTTAGGGGGCTCAACTGGCTTTCGGATGCCTGATCGCGGCGGTCTGGGACCGAACTCGGATAACCGAGCAGGCGGAAGAATGCGCTTAGCACGAAAACAGCTTAAGTTCAGCTATCGTTACTCTCATGTTGGTAACCCTGAACCCTAAACCCCTATAAGCCCTATAAGCCCTATAAGCCCTAAACCCCTAAACCCTAAACCCCCAAACCCCTAAACCCCTAAACCTCTAAACCCTAAACCCTAAACCCCTAAACCCCTATAAACCCGAAACCCCTAAACCCCTAAAACCTAAACCAAAGAGCGCGTTTAGAGCTCTCAGGGCCACCTGCAGCTCCCTCACACGTTATGTTCCTCTTGGGTCTCCCCCGTGGGTTGAACTGTATTGGGGTTTAGGGGGTTAGGGATTCGGGTTCAGGGGTTTAGGGTTTAGGGTTATAGTAGAGTAGGTAACCTTTAACCTTTCTTTGGGTAGTATTTTCCCTACATAATCCCCATATAACCAAAAAGGTTAACCTTCAGTTCCTCATGATACCCGACAAGTAGGGTATTGTATTGAAAGCCCTAAACCCTACCTGGACCCTGAAGAACCTAGCCTTTTAGGGTTCCCTAATATGAGTTCTTTATGTAAGTCCTTAAACAGGTAGGTTATTTGGGGTTAAGGTAAACCCTAAACCAAAGGCTTACTCGGGAACCTTCTAGGGTCTGAGCAATCAAAAATACTTGGGGATTCCTTAACAGGACATCTTAAGGGGTACTTTCAAGGGCTACTGTAAGGATTACTACAAGGTAGGGGTTTACTTGGGGGTTCATGGTTGGTTATATAAGTGAGGTCATAAGTATTGTGTCTTTTAAGGGGTCTCTGGATTTTCGGGTTTAGGAGTTAGGGATAAGGGTTCATGGGTAGATATCTGTTGGGTTCTAAGTAGGTAACTGTAGTTAAAACCCATTTTAGGGGACTCATCATTCCATTTACAACTACCCATGAACCCCCAAGTATATTATCCACATCTAGCCCCTGGGTTTCTATAGTAAAGTCTACCCCGAAAACCGTATATTCGTAATGCCCCCATGCTGATTAAAGCCCTCTTACAACCTTGTAGGACCCCAATAAGAACCCCGTTGGGGCCCGTCAAACTTAGCTTTACAGCCCTGCATCATTCCATCGTCCAATAAGGATGATCCTGTACGAGTCCTCCACCTGCCCACATGGCCGGCCGGATCCCTTCGTCGGGCGAGCATTTGGGCAGCAAGAGTTGCGTAAAGGATCGGGCTTTGGCGATTTGAGGGTATTCTTCGTAGCTCAGTTTAATGAACTAAACACTGCATCGAGCCTGGCTTGTTGTTCGGGAAGCTACGGGATTTTGGGTGCGCAGGATTGGAAGGTCGGCTGCAGTGATTGGTGGTTTCGGGTGGGAACCTCCGTACTGAAAGCCCAGAACCTTAAACCCTATAACTATACCCTGTCGCCTACATTGCTCAGGAGATGGCGAACATCTTCGTGCCTTGGCGGCCAGATTGAGCAGATTTCCGACCGATTGGCCCGCTGCATTTTATGTAGCACAGCCAGCAACGGCAGAAACAGCAGCAGCGACAGCAGCAGCAACAACAGCAGGAGCAAAAGCAGCAGCACACATCACCATCACTGCGAACAACATCATCAACACCAATATACTTCATGTCGACAGCAAAACAACATGATGATGATGATGATGGTCATCATCATCATCATCATTATCATAGTCATCACCAACAACAGCGACAACAAAGACACACAACGGCAATACACAGCAGCAGCCAAAACAGCAACAACAACAGCAGCACCAACAAGAACAACCACGACGACGACGACAAGATTAGCAGCAAACTTCTGCAACAGCAGCAGCAACAACAGCAGCACCACCAACAACAGCAACGACAACGACAGCAGCATCAGTAGCACCAGCATCCGCCCCCCGCCGCCGCCCACCGCCACCATCACCACCACCAACAACAACATCAACCAGAAACGCAACAACAGCAAGAGCAACACCAGCAACAACAACTAAAACACACAACATCGTCAGCACAATTATTGTCATCATCACCTTCGCCACCATTAACAGCATCATAACCACCATCAACATCACCACCACTATCATCATGAAAACAGCAGCAACATCGATAACAACAGCAGCAGCAACAATCTTTCAGGTGCACTTCAAACCTCGCGGCTGGCCCGACGCCCCGAGTCAACACCGAAAGCCTCAGGACGGAGCTGGGCCGCCCTAGTGGCTTACCCTACGGGTCCAAGTAGTCCCTATTTATGGTTGTTGCGACCTACTAAGGCCCTAAAGTCCTATAATAGGGAGTACTTGGACCCTCTGGCTTAGGGGTTCATGCGGCTTAGAGCTTACCTTGACCCTGAATAACCCATGTTTTTAGGGTTCCTGCAAATGGTTTCCTTCTATATGTGTCCTGTTAAGAGGCAGGTTCTTCGGGTTAAGGTAGTGTTCAGTAGACAGAGTTTGGTTAAGACCTCATGTGCTTCGTCAACGGAGTTGGGAGTTTGGGGCTAGGGGGTAGCGTGGGGCTGGTTAGGGATCCCGGAAGGTTGTGAATAGTGTGGTTTGAAGCTTAAGATTTGCGCAAGCTTTGGGAGTAGAGTCTGCATAAGTAAGTTTGAAGAAGAGGCTGTTGGGTCCAGGCCTTAGGAAGCAAGCGCGTTTCGGCACTACCTACACTCAACCCGAGCCTTAAATCATACATGATCTGGTCGCTCCCAAGCATTACCACAAGGGTCCAAAGAACCCAATAATTAGGTGCTCGGTTTTAGGATAGTAGTTATGTAGGTTAGGATTTTGGAGAGTATGTGATTATTAGGTACTTGGACCCTTGGGGTTACACCATGGAGGGCGAGAGTTTTGTTACAGCTGCACGTGCCCAATACAACGCTGAGCGTGCTCGTAGAATGTGTACGCATACTGTATACTGTGTCTGCTTGTCTATCTGTCCATATGTATGCATGTCTGCATGTGTGTATGTGTGTACTAGCCCAAACCCCAAATCCAAAATCGTAGACTCCAACAGAGACGAAACACTGAGTCCACAACGCTTCATCCTAGACCGCCCAAAAGCTAAGCCGGGCTAAGGCCTAAAACCTTCTTCTGCAGGTTGTCTTTAGACGAATTTCTTGCACAGGAATATCCCCGTCAGCAGAATAAGTGGTTCCTCCATAGACTTTGGGGTGTCAGGAGTGTGGCAGCGGCCTAGCCGGTCAGGAAGGTTCGTGCAGCTACTCCTGACGCAAGAAAAAGCCCGTCCGTGTTTCTGGGTTCAGGGTATCGGGCTTGCGGGTTAGGCATTTACGCCAGGACCCTCCTTGTACCCTCAAATAGTGGTATATGGTCCCAAATAAGGGGCATTTAGGGTCTAATAGAGGGTAGATGGAGGGTCGAGGCGGTCTGTGGTTTTGGGGCTTTGGGATTTGGCGCCTGGCGTCGTAATGCAGCATACAGAGTGACGGCACTGGTCTTCCTGCGCAAGATTTGAAACCACACAAGCCTCAAGCGTAAGCCCATAAAGCCACCCTGCAAAGTCAGCAAAACTCAACAAAACCCTTAAAAAAGGCCCTGACACCAGGAAGTCAACCGCTACAGAAGCCTACGTACACTCAATCTTTAAAACATTTCTTCAATGAAATCCTAAACCCTACCTTAACCTACCAAAACCTACTTTCGTTCAGGGTGCCTATAAATTCCACATTAGGATTTAACCCTAATAGTAAGAACCCACAACAAAGTAGGTTTAGGTAGGTTTAGGTAGGCTAAGGTAAACCCTAAATCCCAGCCCTCTTCGACGTCGAAGCCTTGGCTCAGCCAGGAGGCCATGGCAAGCGTAGTCGAAGATGCAGAAAAAGGGCTCAGCGCTTCCATGAAAGAAACGGTTCTTGTTACAGTAAGGGCTACTTTATGGATCAGGGTTTGGGATTTCGAGAGTGTTTTAGAACAGTTGAAAGAAGTACTGTGCACTACAGATATGCATGCAGCTGCAAATCCGAAAACCCTGAGCTCCAACATGCCCAAAGCCACAAAGTTTGAGCATTCAGATCTGCAACAGCAGCACAAATACAGCTGTCAGTAGCCCATCGTTTGCGTCGCCATGTTGCGTCTTGTGTTCGCGTTATGTGCCCCCTGGCATCGGGTCTAGTTAGGAGTTGGGAAGGGCTTGAAGCCGGAGTTCCCAGACCTTCCAAAATCCCTTAATTAAGGAATATACCTTAAATTATAATAGGATCCCTAATATGATTTATGGTATATTCCTTAATTAAGGGATTTTGGAAGGTCTGGGTTAGCCTCTCTGGGCTGGTTCACTTGGATTGTCTTCGGATGGAGATGGAGGATTGCTCTGCGTGGATTAGAATTTGGCTGTTCCTTTTCATTTTTGTATCAGTACCGAGGGAGGGGTTTTCGCACTGGAGCCTATAGAAGACGCTAAATTCAAAGCAGAAGCTCCAGGAAAGTACCTTCGGTTCACCGACACCAAACTCAAGATGTTCGTTCACTCCTCCAGGGTTCCGCGGCTACTCAAAACCTGAACCCTAAACGCATTCTCTTTTGTAGAGAGCTGTTCGAGTGTACATGAATGGAGTTGTGATCCAAGTTTTATCCAAGGACACCTCTCCAACCAGTTCTGAAAGTTGCACAGGTTGCTCTGAGGGCTGAGAGATTTCAGGACTTTCTGCATTTTTCAGAGTTCAGTTGCATAAGAAAAGAAGCCCTACCAAGTGCATCGTTGAGCTCTGTTAGGATGGTTTACACTCCCTGAGCCTTGCAACTGCAATCGCTGCAGAGGTATAATACCTCCCTACTACCCCTATGGTCTGAGTAGCTAAGAGTCATATACTCTCCAAACACGGTTTAGGGTTTAGGGTTTACTAGTTACTAGTAACCTAACAGCATTACTTTACTATCACTGTTCGCAACTTAAACACCCGATTACTGGGTTTTAGCTTTTCCTTCCAACGTGGAGCAGCATGACTGGCACCAGCCGCATGCAAGCTTTGCACAGAGACCTGCAGAAAGTGACCCTGACCACAGTCTCAGCAACATTTGCTTGCTGGGCTTATCAAACATGGTTCCCGGTCCCGGAACCTCTCCAGCATCCATAGACCCATAGACTTATTCAATTGGCTGCATGTTGTTTGCCTTTGCTGCGGAGCTGAGTCTTTGCACGGAAGTCAGACCGAGAGGGCGGTCTGATCGCCGCCGTGCCAGTGTTGCCAGAATTCCCCGGACCGATCTTGGCAACAACATGAAACGGCTGCGTGTGGCAGCACGGTAGCTGGTCTTGACCCTAAACCCCTAAACCCCCTAATTAACCCACCCTAAACCCTAAACCCTAACCCCCAAACCCCTGAACCCTAAACCCCTAAACCCCAAACCCCCTAACCCCTAAACCCCTAAATCCTAAGCCCCGCAGTGGCCTAGCCCCGGTCAGCGACGATGAGACCCACGGCTTGCAGTTTAACCTCCAGATGCACACCCCTGCAGGCCCTTGTTCAGGCCCATGACTACCACCATGGGCTATTAGACCTTATGGGTACCTTAATCTACCCTTAATAGGGTCCTAATAGGGATCTTTAGGGTCTAATAGCCCATACTACTTGAAGGCTCATGGGACTTAGGAAGTAAGGTTATAAGCAGGTTATAATTAGGTTCACAACAGTTAGGGGACTTATAACCCCAATTATAACCTACTTACTAAGTCCCATGATCCTCTAAGTAGAGGTTTGTTAGCGGCTTGAGAGCTGCACCAGACCCCATACCCAGAAACCTAAGCTCGAAAGCCTAAACTTCAGACCCGAAACCTGTATCCCACAACTCAAACACTAAAGCCCAAACCCTAAACCCCAAACCTAATTCCGAAACCATCCTAATCCACCCTAAACCCTAAACCATCCCTAAACCCAAACCTAATTTCAAAACCATCCTATCATCCAAAAATAAACCCAAAACCCTAAACTCCAAACCTAACCTAAATCCTATAATCCATCCTAAACCCAAAACCCTAAACCCAAAACTCCTCTTGGAGCCCCCTTAGGCCGCACGCGCGCTCGCGGAATACTGTCCACCGCCCTCCGCGGAGACCTGGATGGAGGAGATGTGGCCTTGGCGCCTCGGCTGGCCCTTTAAGGGTTTCGGGCTTTAGGGGTTTGGGTTTAGGGGTTTATGGGGTTAGGGGTTTAGGGCTTTGGGTTTAGGGGTTTGGGGTTTAGGGACTTGGGTTTTAGGGGTTTAGGGATTTTGGGATTAAGGGTTTTAGGGTCATAAGTAGGGTAATATAGTTATAACCCATCTTAAGGGAAGTGGGGTCATAAGTACTTGGCATTCTTCTGGTTGGCTCTTTAGACTCTAACTTTTGGGGTTTCTATATGAACTATAATCAGGAGGCGGAAAGTTTAATTTTTTGGAGGGGTTCAGAAGTCAGCCAAGAGTAGAGTAAATATATTTATAACCCATCTTAAGGGACTTCTAAGCCCAATTATAACTACCCATGAACCTCCAAGTAGTGTATTAGGGTTTAGGGGTGTGGGGTTTAGGGGTTAGGGGTAGGGGGTTTAGCGGTTTGGGGTTTAGGGGTTAGGGGTGGGGGGCTTAGCGGTTTGGGGTTTAAGGGTTAGGAGTGGGGGGTTTAGCGGTTTGGAGTTTTAGGGGTTTGGGGTTTTAGGGTTTAGGGGTTAGGGGTTGGGGGTTTAGGGCTGTAGGGACCCAAAAAAGCACATAGACTAAGCATTTTCATAGCGGATATCCCTACCTTATTGTAAGGGGATTTATATGGGATATCCCTACCCGGATTTTTGCTTATGTGCTTTGTTGGGGCCCTGCGGCCTTTAAGGGATTAGGGTTTCAGTTTGGGGGTTTAGGGTTTTAAGGTTCAGGGTTTGATTGGGTTTTTTGGGTTTTGTGGTTTTACGCGTTTAGGGGTTCAGGGCATATGTAGGGTTTAGGGGGTTTATCAAGAGGTCTACTAGGTATCGGTTGGGGATAGCTGGTACTTCCCTCATTGTTTAGCATAGAGCTCTAATTATGAACAGTTTCGGGGACGGTTGAAATTGAAAGGGGAAAAGGATGGGCCCTTCATAAGGACCCCTAGGTATATACCCTTAATATAGCTATATTATACACGCATATATAGCCCATTATACGGTCCCAGGGGCCCCCCATTAAGGGTCCCTCCTTTTCCCCTTTGAGAAATCGACACTTACTGGGTGCTGGAGCATACTTGAATGTTGCTTGCTGGGACCTGTTCCTTAACCATAGACTCCATAATAGTTCCTTTTGGGGATTATTATAGGGTTCTGCCTCTGGGTAACCGCCATGAAACAAATTTCTCTACTTTGCTCTTCATGGTTTCTTCAAGGTACAGGTTAGGGCTTCGAGTTTAGGGAGTTTAGGGTTTAGGGAGTTCAGGGTTTAGGGGTTTCGGGGTTAAGGGGGTTTAGGGTTTAGGGTTGCCAAAGCTTTAGGGCTTACATTCTCTACGCAGGTTTTAGAGTTCTGTTTTCGTTTCCAGGTTTCCAAAAAGTTCCTATAGGGGGTCTACCAGGGTTCTGTTAGTTGGTTTGGTAGGCTATGCATGACATGCTTAAACCCTACCTTTGCCATCGGATATACAAGGGTCGCACAGTATATGAGCCTTGAAGGCTAACGTATCTTTTCGGCACCAGGCAAAACCCCTAAATGCCAAAGGGGAGTTTCCGAAAATTTGGGTACTTCAGTTTCAACTCCTTATAATAAGGATCTGACTTCTTAGGGTGCTCTCTTCGGGTCCCCCTTTTTTGGAAACTCCCAAATCGTCAACCCTACATCCTCGCCCTCTTCGCCACGGCTGAGGATCAAGGATCGACAAATCGTGGGCAGCTCGTCTGGAACTCTTAAGATTATACTATAGACGCCTAGATGAGTACTTATATTGGTCCTTAGGGTTCCTTATCATCATCAGACTAGAAATTAGCCCCAAAGCCTATTCTGATTATTAAGGCCCCTATCGTATCGTACTCTTGGGGAGGGTCAGAGAGCCCGATCGGGATTTGATGGATTAGGATTTACATTAACCCGGAATAACCGACCCTTTTAAGGACTTATACAAGGAAATTTCAAGGAAATCATAGTAAGGAACTCCAAAAAGGTAGGTTATTCAGGGTTGAGGTAGGGTTCAGAGTGTTTAGGATTTCGGTGATGTTGGGGTTTAGTACAGTGAAGGAGTTTACAGTGGTTCCGCGTTTCCCAGATATACCCACCTCTCCTGGGTACAAGACTTACCTTTGGTTAGAAGGGAATGGAGGAATGGTAGTAATAGCACTTAACATTGTACCCCATTCCTCCATTCCCTACTAACCGCCCTAAACCCTAAACCCTAAACCCTAAACCAGAGGCAAAGTTAAGAAGAGCTGACCGAGACTCGAGGGTCCCTTCATCAACCCATTTTTTGAGGCTCTGCAAGAAATTCGTGGGGGTTGCTTAAGGTTTGCTAGAACGGTTCTATGTGTGTATATGCATATGCTTATCTAAGGTTTCGTTAGCCAACGCGGACTTCTAGTGTTCCTGTCGCAGTTACTATGAGGGCCGTCAGGACATGGCCGTGAGGTTTAGGGTTTTAGGGTCGGGAGTTCCGGGATTTGGCATTCTACTCTTCTAGAATGTAGCCCGTTTGCAGAAGCTTAAAATGAGAACTGGAGATAACCCGACGGGTAGACGCTTTTGCAAACACCGGACCGTAAAGTCACAAAGCCTACATCCCACCAAACCGCGGCATCCTAAAGCCTACCTAGAGTTGCCAAGGTGCCTTCACAAAAACGGGTGTGGTGTGACCCCAAAAACAGCGATGCACTTATTGCGCTTAAGGTGCCCTGGTTACTCTAGGTACCTTTTCCCAAGGGTCCAAGTACCTCATAATCATATACTCTCCAAAATCCTAACCTACATACCGAGTACCTGATTATTGGGTCCTTTGGACCCTTGGGATTAACCGGAGGTCTCATGCTGCCCGGAAGCCACAACTCGGGAGCTGTCAAATCCATGAGCCTTCGGCTGTATCTCTATTTCGGGCCTGGGGTTCAAGGTTTACGGGGCTTATATAGGGCTTAGGGTTTAGGGCTACTACTTTAAGAAGATTCGAGAAAGACTACAAGTGGTTTTCGTAAGCATGACAATCCAGGGTTGAGGGGTTCAGGGTACTTTGTTTAGGATAAAGGGCTTAGGATTTTTTGCGATCCGGGATCTTCTTTTCGAAATGAAATTTTTTGGGGACTCAGAGTGTAGGCTTGGTCCCATTGGTCCCACCCCAGGAATACCACTGTTTAGGGTTATTCGGGAACATTTAGACAACAGGGGGTTTAGGGTGTAGGGTTCTTAAGGGGCGGCTCAGCACAAAAGGTTTCGGGCTTGGCTGTTTCCCCAAAGAAAAGGAAAGTTCTGACGATTCTGGGGCTTCAACAACTGAGGAGTTTTGTGTTTGGGGTTTTGGTTTCACGGCTTCAGGTTCTGATGTCAGGGCTGCCTGCAATGAGGACCAGAAAAAGTTGCATGGTGGGACCCCAGAACTGGCCGAAACTTGTAGGGTTTAGGGTTAAGGGTTTCTAAGTCGTAGTCGTGCGTGTCTTGTAGAGACTTTGACCCTGGCTTCTCGAGCTTTTTCTGCGGTTGCCTGATTTTGCCGGTATTAGGGTTTCGGAGTATAGGGCTTTGGGTTTTATAGGATGGCGACGATAAAGCAGATGATCCAAAGAAGAGGTGCTAGAATCCAGGGTCTCGGTAATCTTGTCGGCAGTCAGCTCAGCCAACCAAGGAGCCATCGTGGCCACTGATCCCTGGACTAAGAATTGAATCTCAGGTTTTCAGGCGTAGGGTTTGGGAATTTCGGGTGGGGTCGATTTTTTGTTCGAGTGGGGGAGTGTGTGTGCTGGGCGGTTGCAGCCGGGTTTTTCTGGGAGAGCGTTGCAGTCGTCTCGTTTTCGATGCCAGTTCACGAAGATCCGGCAAACGTATACTCTGATGCATACTGGACGTTGCAAGAGTACCACCAGGACATGAAGAGTGACAAGTACACCTGCACGAGAAGCCTAGGTCCTAGCAACGGTAATACGTCCTGAACTACGATTACAATATAACCATAACTCGAGACCATAGAGCCATGAAAGTTTTCACTGGTAGCTTTTATCAACATATCCGTTATTGAACCGCTTCAAACATGACCTAGGTAGCCGTAAGTTCAAGCCCAGAACTTGAACTAAGTATTGTCGTTGAACACATGTAAAAATGTTGAACCCATTGAAGTAAAACAACTTGTAAAATCTCCAGAGCTGTAGTTCAACACCCTAGATCTACAACAGCAAATTCTATACCATAACCGCCAAACCCTTAAACCCTCGACCGTACGCCCAAACCCCACATCGGTGAAACCTCGACGGTTAAGACCCCAGATTCAGTAGCTCCTATGCTTGATGCCTGCATACTACGACTGATGATATACATCCTGCACTACCCAGAACAAGGAATACACCGTAATTCCCATATTCTAGGGTCCTTGAACTAATGCAGGATTTGTATCATCAACAGCAGTGTAGTATCGTTATAGCCCTTATTGTGCTGGGTGCCCATCATGGTTTTACATGAAGGTTTGGGGCTTGTGTTGGCGTTTTGGCTTCCGGCGTCCACATTGCCCGGCTTGGCTGAGGTGGTGCGATTTATGGCAAGTTCAAGAGTGACATCAAGGCGGGCGGCGGGGTCGGGGGGTGTGTGGAAGGGGGAGGGCGGGGCGGATGAGTTGCGTGTCATGGTGCGTTTCGTCATGTCTTATTGTGTTCCGGTATGTGTATGTATGTGATATACTGTACTTTCCCATTCAATGCAAGCTATGCTTTTTATATATAATGTACATACACAGATATGTGTACACATGTAGGTATAATATATCTGGATTTACTATACTTACATATACGCATGCACATGCATAATCATACATACATACACTCATTCATACATACAGTAGAAGCCAGAAAGTTGGAATATCATTATCGTAACCCCTTTAAGGTAAATTATAGGGGATCCTACCATTAATCCATATTCCAACTTTCTGGAGTTCCCTTAACCCTAAACCCTAAACCCTAAAAAACAAACAAATAAAGCGCAGGCAGCCGTGGGCCCCTTCCTTGAGTCGCTCGTGACGGACACTATGCTCCTTGAGTGAAGATGTTGCTTTCAGGACTTTCCGGTGTAGGTGCTTAGGGTTTAGGGTGTGACTTGGGGTTTAGGGGTTTGGGATGCAGGGCTTTCTTCTTACATTATTCAAATCAGAGTATCTTCGAACTGTGCTTTTTGTGGCTGTTGCTTTTGTTGTTGCGGTTCGTGTTGTGGTGTTATTGTTGTTGCTTCTGTTTGCTGCTACTTCATGTCATGTGCTGTTGATTTTAACTGTGGTCGTGGTATCTCTTAAAAGCATCTGGAAAAGTTCCATTATCTAGAGTGTTGTGCTTCCCTTCTAAGGCGAGCAGATTTCAGGGTTTCCACAGTACTGAAGTCCAATGTTTAAGCTTTGCAGTTTTCACGAATGTGGGAGTTTCCGAAAATTTATTATGAGGACCCCAAAATAAGGTACCGCTAATTTTTGGAAACTCGCATGTGGGTTCCAGGTTTGAGGAATCGGATTTTCGGGTTCTGGAGATTCCCTGGCGTCCGGTTGCAGGGTTGTCGGGCGTTCCTTGTGTTGTACTGGTCTTTGCGGTCTATATCTGGGCTCCCAGAATTGCTGACACGTCACTCGAAACCCCCAAACCCCCAAAGTGTCAGGAATGCAAACTCCACTCACTATGGGAATAGGCAGGGTTCAGAGTTCAGGGCTGTTATGGTTGGTTCATCTAAGGTTTAGGGTTTTGGCTTCGCGGAAGTTTACAAGTTTAGGTTGTTACATGGTGAGTGACGGTGAGGAATGCAGAGTCGTGAACTTGCGCTATTCATACGGTAAGTGCAGTTTGTACGTACTAACCCCAATTAAAGTACTTATGACCTTATCCACTAAGCCCCATGATGCTCGCAAGTACTATAGCATCAGATGGTCACACGCACAACTGGGACCTGCTGGGTAAGCCCGCAAGCCTAAATCAACGGGCACAAACTCCACTTAAAGCATGTTTGGCGGGCAAGACAGCAAGAAACCTAAGGACCGTATACCCTAAACCGTCAAACCTACAACCCTTTGCCATAGTTGGGTGACATTTTACATGTTTATGGGTACTTAAACCCAATAAGGAATGATAAATTGAATTCTTAATCCTATCCCGACCATGAACTAGAACCGAAACCTGGGCCCTGAACCCTGCTCTCTCCTGGTGAGGCTGCAAACCTATTATCAGCCATGGAATGTCAACCAGCACTTGGGCATCTACGACCAACTGACCAAGGAGGGAGTGCGCTTCTTTCACCTGACACTTCTCTGCACTTTCGGACCAGGCTTGCTCTCCAACTAGGTGAGGGTCTGCATTAAGCCCTATACCACTATGGGCTATTAGACCCTAAAGATCCCTACTAGGACCCTATTAAGGGTAGATCAAGGTACCCATAAGGTCTAATAGCCCATAGTGGTAGACTCTATAGACACTATAAGCCCTAAACCCTAAGCCATGAGCCTGCGAGTTTGTTTACGGTTTCCTTCTTGCTAGCAAATCCTTCCTCGCGTGAGGGGCCTCGCAGGTTGGGAGAACTGTTGCACTGCAAGCCCTAAACCCCTAAACCCTAAAACGAGGTAACAGCGCCTGGTACGTGACCGGCGTTTTGTGGCGTAGCTGAAACAGGCAATGTGCTAAAACCAAGGGAAAACGTGTATTATGACTTAAAAGTTGTGCTAGGAAAGGCGGAGAATCCCTGTGACAGGTCGATCGTTTTAGCGAAAAAGGTGATGGCGCTGCAGTAAAAGCCACTTTTGCGAGCACCGCGCTGCGCAAACTTGGTCTGAGTGGACGTTAATATGGTTGACCCGTGGATGCTCTGCGTCAATGAGATCTGGTCTGAGTGGACGTTAACATGGTTGACCTATGGATGCTCTGCGTCAATAACATGGACCACCCATGGATGGTTTGGGCGACGTGGGTTGTAGCAAGTGCCGAACACACCGGAATTACCGGTGTGTTCGGCATATGACCCTAAGGAAACATGGCTTCGATCAGAACTAGAGCTTGTGCCTGCCTGCGACAAAAGTCCGCAGTTCTGGGACTTAAGGTCGGGACTGGCCAAAATTAGCCCCCCCCCCCCCCCCCCCCCCCCCCCCCACCCCCCCCCCACCCCCCCCACCCCAGAAAAGTGAGAGGACGTACAGGACGCACACCAGGCGTTGTCACCTTAAACGACAACATAAAACTTCAACGGCTTTGAACCCAGGAAGTTCTGCAACTTCGTGAACGAGAACGACAAGATGGGACCCTTTGACTTGCACCACCTCTACCACTCCCACGGAGGCAGATGTGTTTCAGTACAGCGGTCGGAAAACTGGATTGAACAGGCCTTGCAAGCAACTCTTCCGTGAGCTAATCCCGAAACTTTAAACCCTCAACCTTGAACCCCAAGCCCTGAACCCCAAACTCCAAAACCTTATGCCTGCACCCTGACCCCAAAAGAAACCTTGGAAGGCTACACCTCGATGAGCCTTGCTTCGATCTTCGAAGACATCCTGCGATTTCTCGACGAGTGTTCCGCTTAAAGAAGAAGAGGTTCAACAATGCTATATGTATAATATTATGTATATATATATATGTATGATATGTATATTATGTTCTTTTTACATGCATATTATGCATGTGTATGTGTGTTACGTATAGTATGCGTATATTGAAGATGTGCTTGTTCAAAAAGGTTATTACATGCCTCAGGTGCCTTCAGGATTACGCGCAGTGTCTTGTGGCTTCAGCCGACGGTTGCTTGAATCCTCGGACACTTCGGTTTTATGTTGCCAAACTACTTACCGGCATCTTTGACCTTTCGAGCCGAAAGCCCCTAAACCCCTAAAGCCCTAAAGCCCTAAACCCTAAGCCTTAAGCCCTAAACCCCTAAACCCCTAAAGCCCTATAGACCCTAAACCCTAAAGCCCTAAAGCCCTAGACCCTAAGCCTTAGACCCAACACCCCAAGCTGTCTTCCGAGGCATCCCGTCGAGTTCGTGGCCCCCTGACTGCAGCAGCAGACTTCCACCTGTGTACCCAAAGTTGGGGAGGATCCAACCAGTAGCTTCCTTAATGGGGGCTCCTTTAGGGGGTCCTTTAAGGGTGCCTTTAAGGGATCTATAGGGAGCGGACTTCGACCTGCGTAGTGGAATGGTGGTTTTGGACACCCTGAGCCGAAAATCCTAAGCCCCCGAAGCATAAACACGAAACTGGTAAGGTATCATCCCTAAAGCCTAAACCCCTAAGCTATAAACACTAAGATGGTAAAGTATCATCCCTAAAGCCTAAACCCCTAAGCCATAAACACTAAAGTGGCAATGTATCATCCGTAAATCCTAAACCTCCTAAGCTATAAACACAAAACTGGTGAGGCATCATCCGTAAATCCTAAACCCCCCAAGCTATAAACAGCAAGGTATCATCCTTGAATCCTAAACACCCTAAGCCATAAACACTAAACTGGTGAGGCATCATCCCTATGCTTTAGGGTTTCGAGTGTCGCTTGGGGGGTGATGCTGTATGGCTTGGGGATCCGAGGCTTCCGGGTAGTGCTTGTTCTAGATGCGGTGAGCTTAGGTTAGGGTAGGGTTTAGGGCTTAGAAGTTTAGGGTGTAGGGTTTAGGCTTCGAGTTTAAGTTAGGGTAGGGTTTAGGGCTTAGAAGTTTAGGGATTAGGGTTGAGGGATGAGGGTTTAGGCTTCTTGTTACAGTAATTATTAGAAATCTTAGAAGGGTTGGCAGAAGGCTTTTTATGGGACTTATCATTCGACATGTAACCCCAGGAAGACAGCAGACACAACAAGAGACAACAACACCCGAAACCCCAAACCCTTCAATCGTAACCCTTTCAACTCCAAGCCCCCGCACCGTACAACCCCCCCAAAACCCCGAACAACTCAATCTTCACTTGAGGTGGTGGGACTCAACAACTTCTGGGAGATTGACAACGCACCTGAGCACCTCGCTCCCATTTAGATATATCACGAACCATTGGTTTAGTGTGTAATCTAGCTGCCGCAAGTTCATGTTGAGAATAACTCGTGTTTTGCGGTACTATAGACAACCATGTTGAAGAAGCTATTGTTCTCAGCCCCACCTCGGCAGCTCTTGAATCCGCGACACCAAAGAACTCCTTCGCGGCAAGATTGCGGCAGTGCAAATCGCCATGGCCAGGAGCGTATTGACCTCTCAGGGCTGCACGGCTGTTCTGTCTGCGGAACCAACACCAAGGGCACAACGAGCAGAGTCTGGATCAGAAGTGCATCTCAAAAAATCCACGATTGGGGGTGGCGTTGCCTGAACATCGTATTCTACCCGGGCAGAGGTCAGATCAGTGGCGTGCCAGCAACTGCACGTGGGTTCGCTACAAGCGCAAACTGGACAGTGGACGGCGGAACTGATCCTTCGACATCCGTCCTCGTCGTCCAAAGATGATGTCCAGGACGGAAAGGATATCAGGGCTCGTGTGCTGCAATTGGTGTCTCAAGATTTGTGATGTATAATCGCATGACTCCATGACTTGTACATACAGTGTCAGGGGCTTAGTAGGTTTTAAGTAGGCTTCAACTTCTAAAGTGCCCTGCAGTCCCAAAAGGCTATCGCCACGCACATGCACACTAACACGGAGACAACATCTCGCCAAAGAGACCATCATCAAACGAATCCGCAAGTTCCGCAAGCGGAGCTTCGGCTCCAAACCCGAAGCCTCGAACCCTAATGAGACCCTCACTAAGCCCCCAACCTTCAGGATTTCTCAGTTTGTTGTTCGGGGTTAGGGTTAGGGGCTGTGGGTTAGGGGTTGTGAGTTTAGGGGTGTATAGGTTTAGGGGTTGACGCAAAGGGGCTCGGGGTGTAGGGATTAAGGATTTAAGCGTTGGGGGTTCAGGAGTTTAGGGGTGGATTTGAGGCTAGAGTTTGAGGTGGGCTTTTCGGTGCGAAACCTAGCAATCCCGGAACACACCCTGGCAGCTTGTGAAGGTGACTCCAGAATTTGAAGTAGTTCAACCAGCAGATCAAGCCAAAGCCCAAAAACCCTGAAGCCTACATTCAGGCTTGCGGCATCCGTCGCCAGACATCTCAACTCCACGAACGTGTCCTTGGTCAGGACTCAGGCCGCGGGATCTGAAACATGTTAAGGATCTTCACGCCGAGACCGAACCTTTAAGCCCAGAAATCCACACCAGCTCTATTCATAGGAGGCCAAAAGGGGTTTTAGCTTATGGGGGTTAAGTAGGGATTAGGGCTCCCATAATAGGGCTCATATTAAGGAATCCCTACCCCAAGAATCTTAAACCCCCCCTTTTGTCCTCCCATCACAGAAATCCACACCAGCTCCCAAGCTCTATTTCTGTCATCTGGGATCTGTGACTCCATCCAACAAGGCCAGCTAGGGTTTAGGGTTTAGGGTGTAGATCCGCAAGGGGTGACAAGGCCAGAGACACCTACCTAGATTTGGAATACCAAACTTGAACACTTTTCCTGGTACCTGTTCCTTACAGGAACCATTATGAAATGAAAGTCTATACTTTTTGCACCCTGGTTACTTCAAAGTCCAGCCTAAGACAGAGCTGCCCAATAGAAGTGGACGGCATAGTCAAGCTTGGCGACTTGGTAACATTTCGCTCCGGTGGTCAGCGAGAGGGCCGACCAAAATCAACGAATCTTCTGATACACAGTTTCCTATAAAATCCCAAACCATATAAACCCTAAACCCATATAAGCCGTGCCAAGTCGCCTGGCAGGATTGGTCCAACTCTCTGGCGGACCTCGCAGAGGAGAACAGGCAGAGAATCAACAGGGCTGAGGATTTGACCTTTGAAGCTAATTTGGGAATATGCTAAACCCCTCAACCTTTTGGAACCCCTAAACCCTCGACCCGTAAAGCGCCAAACCACAAACCCCCAAAGCCTCAACCCCTAAACCCCTACCAGCACTCCCCAACTACCTCTTACTAGAGCTTCTGTACCCACTATTCAGGAGCATAAGGTCTATATTCAGAACCATCAACCCCCTAAAGCTTCAATCCTAAACCCCAACTACCTCTTACCAGAGCGCATGTATGTACCCACGATTGAAGACCAAAGGTCTTTATTCTCATTCCTAAACCCCAACTTTCTCTTACTAGAGCTTCTGTACCCACGATATAAGGTCTCTAGAAAAGGGTACTAAGGGGCTTTCTCTAAAGGGATCTATAAGGGCTCCTTCAAGGGTCTTTTCAAGGAATCTATAGGGTGTCTAATATCCCTCAATTAAGGAATATACCTTAAGTCATAGTAGGATCCCTAATCATCATTTAAGGTATGTTCCTTAATTCCCTTATAGAACCCTTATAGATCCCTTCAAGGAGCAATTTAAGGGGAAGCCTGAGGTCTATTCCTTAATTACCCAGAGGGCCCACATACACCACCATTATGGAGTGAGGTCCCAAAAGACCATCTTTAAGATGGCTTTGGGGACCTAATTCCACAATGGTAGTGTATAAGGACCCTCTGGGTTAAGGGATTTCGGAGTCTTTGGCTTCAGTGCTCCCGCTCGGAAGAGGCGCCTGGTCATCTTCGTCCCCGAGTCGCAAACTGAGGGCATTCTCCCTTCTGTGGCATGGCATGGCTTTAGGGTTTAGCATTTTTTGAAGGTTTAGGGTTTAGGGTTTATGGCATGAGGCTTCATCAGGTAAGGCTTAGTTTGTAGGGCTTGGGTCGGCAGATTTGTGTAACCGGCAGGATCTATGTTGGTGTTTAGGGGTGCTCAAGCTTTTCTGATGTTTTAAAGTAGGCTTTTATCAATTCGGGAGCTTGATCGTGTAGTGGTTCCAAGATGGGATGAAGGCTGATAAAGGTTTGCCTGACAGCTCCAAGTAACTACACCGCGCTCATGGGTATAGAGATGTGGCATAATGAATAATGAGTGGCAGCAGCAATACCCGCAGCATCAGCCAGAGAGACGTTGCTTCTCTGATTGTGATAGCGATCATGATGGTGATGATGATGATGGTGATGGTGATGGTGATGGTGATGGTGAAGAAGAAGATGATGACCATGATGACGATGATCGTGAGGATGACGATGATGGTGAAGATGTTGTTACAATGATCTCTATGTGCCAGATTGAGAGCACAATGGGAGTTTCCGAGAATGGTGCCTTATTTTGGGGTTCTTCTGATAAGGAGCCTACTATTTAGGGTATGATATTAGGGTTCCCTAGTTTTGGAAGCTCCGAAATGGTCGGGATGGTAGTTGGAGGTGTTGTGAAGCTGTCGAAAGTGTTCGATCCTGTGGTTGGAGGGGTGTTTCGAGATTTCTTCTGTAGCCAGGAAGTTTCATAATGTTTCATATGTGTATATATATATATATATATATTTGCATACATATATTTATTTATTTATTCTATTTATTTACTTATGTATTTACACTCTGTCCTGGAACTTGTCCAGCAGTCCTTTTTATCTCAACATTGCTCGAAAGCGTTTCTGTAGTTTTAATGCTTCGTGGCCAATCCCTACGCCTGAAGGAATAGGGTATAGAAGCGCACTCAGGAACAATACCTGATTGAGAATTGGGACCACGACGAGATGGGGCGACTTGCCGGCAGTTGAGCCCCGTCCAAGAACTCTTCGCCATTTCAATTTACTGCTACTCCTGCTGACTGCTGCCCCTGCTTCGGCCGCCGCCGCCACGACGACGACGACTACTGCTACTGCTACTACTACTACTACTACTGCTACTACTACTGCTGCTACTAAGCTGCTACTAGACTACTACTACCTACTAGTACTAGTACTGTGCTCAGTGCTGCCTGCTGCCTACTACCTGCTACCTACTACCTACTACCTACCACCTACCACCCACGATCTACTACCTACTACCTACTACCTACTACTTCTACGTCTACTTGTGCTACTGCTACTACTACTACTACTACTACTACTACTACTACTACTACTACTACTACTAGCCCGGTGCCCCGCGGTGGGCCCACTTTTTAAGAAAAATAGGAATGTACGGTGCTTGTTGCAAGTGCTGAAAGTATCGGCCAGGCCGTATGTTTCCAGACTTCAGTGCACTGCGGAATGGAGCTGCTAACCCTGTTTTGGGGGACCAGCTCGGGTCTCCGAAACGGTGATTTTGGGCTTAAAACTGGCATTTTGAACTACGCCGATGACGCGTTTTTTCTTCACCCCTCCTGCGTGTCGCTATGGCGCATGACGTCTCCGATCATACGCCACAGGTCTTGCGAGTGATTCCAGTGCTTCCACTGGAACTCACGGACCCGAATGACCCGAAGCTCAACGGCTTTTTTGCGCTGAGCAGAAACCCCATGGAGACTTTTTTCATCCACGCCCACAGACCGTCCAGACCACAAGTACCGGCAAGCCCCTGCTTCACACCCTTTGAGGGTAGCTTGTGCTTGCAGAACTTTGTTCACTGAGGTCCTGTGTTCTTCTGAGGCCTCGAATGGTTCACGGAATCCATCTTGGCCACAGCAAGAAAAGGACTCATGGTTGCGACAATGCATGCAGTGTTCAAGACTCATGCCGTGCAGTGTTGAAGACTCATGCCGAACAGGACGTCATCAAGCACCCCCCCTCCCACCCCCGCCCGAGTCGATCGGAAATTTGCAGTGTTCAAGAATCATGCCAAACAGGACGTCATTAAGCCCCCCCACCCCCCCCCACCCCCCCTTCGAGTCGATCGGAAATGTGCGTGACAACATCCAACATCATCTTCGTCATCATCCTCAGCATTTCATAGTGATGATTAATTGCGGCTTGAAACATGCACGGGAGGTGGGTCCAGGAAGGGGCACCGGCCTACTACTACTACTACTACTATGCCGACACTACTTTTCTGAACTCTTCTGCTGCCAATACAGGACACTCTTAATGCTTATTGGTTGTAAACTCAAGCTTTCAAGTTTTGGGGTTCTTATAAGGTAGTCGATTCTGAAAGTTTCAAGTTTTATTCTCTTGGGGTTTTGGGCCAGTGAGAATGTGGTGGCAGGAGCGACGACTTCGACCGGGTGAAGCGGTATCTGATCCAGGCAGCAATGATGTGATGTTGTTCCTAGGTCCTGGAGACTCCCTTTGTATTTGAAGGTGCATTTGCTTATTTAAGTGGATCTTGCATGCGGTAAGCTTCAAGAAGCTGGAACATGTGTGGAAGATGATTCGTGTTAGTTCTAGCTGTAGACACATGTTGTGATGATGTTTCAACTTCCTGGCTGTTGGTTCTGGACCAAGTATTTAGGGGGTTTAGTGGCAAAAAACGTTTCGGGGTTCGGCTTGTCGGTTCTGGTGGGGGCTGATGGTTTCGGGGTCAGGGTTATAGTTATGATATGTTTGAATAGTCACAATGAGACTCCTGGCAGCGAGAGACACTGATGATGAGGTTCATGACCATGATGATTTGACTAAGGCTTAACGTTTAGAGTTGAGATCATGATGATTGTGGTCGTTACAACGCCATTCATGTGTCGCATTGACCTCAAGGGCTTAGGGTCTGGCTTGACGACCGGACAGTATCTTTGGAAAGTTCGAAGTAGTGCTGCTAGCTATGACGAGGCAGTCGTTCTGCCAACTCCGGTCCCGACACAGCCTCAACCGTGTTCTTCGTACATGGGTGGTTGTCAAAATTAGGGTCCCTTTTCTGTTCCCTAATATAATTCGGCACCCATCATTGAGGGAACTTGATTTTGACAACTACCCACATCGACGCGCACATCGCTTCTTTGCGGGAGAGGGTTGCTCAGGAGGAGCAACGAGAAGTTCTCATGCTCGCGCTCTGCTCTTCCAAAACTGGCCAGTTGTTTTTTGTCTGTTGTCCTATGCTGCACTCCCACAGGACCCTGACGTCCCAGTTTGCGGATGCAGTAGAGCGAGGTTCGGTCACGCATGAGAACTTGGTCCTGGCGAGCCAAGTGAGAGTTGCACGGCGATGCTGTCGTCTCCTCTCTCCTGAGCAAGCAGGAGCGTGCGGCACGAAGTGTTTTCCACAACAGCAGCAAGCTGGTGGATGCGGAGACGCTGGCTGGGCTCACGTACAGCTTTGGGCAAGGGCAAGCCTGCCTGGGCCCTACTCTCCTATTTCGGCGCGGTGCTGACGCCTGCGTCCATCAACTTCGATATCCCGGCCATGCCTTTCTTCTATCTCACAAGTCCGCGGACACCTTGACGAGGCCCTACCCATAGGCTCCATAGTAGTTCCTTTTCGGCACTACCTTATAGGGTTCTAAATATTAACCCCAAAAAGGAACTACTTTGTAGGTAATGAGAAAGACAAAGACGCGCACTATGCATGTTGTGCGATGCCCGAAGCCGTCTTTGACACCCGGGGCCGCGGCATGCACGTCCCTAAACCACTTGAAGTTGACTGTAGTTTGAACGGTTTAGGGTTTAGGGTTTAGGGAGCCACTTCGCAGACCTACGACATCCTACGACTCTGCGGCTGGCATTCCAACTACACAAAACCCCGACTCCAGGTTGTAGGGCATTGGGTTTAGGGGGAGTGAGGCCACTTGCTTTCCCGGATTAAGAGGCGCGATACAATATTGATACGGTACCCGGAATCCTATTCTCAATATGAAGGTGTTCACCCAGCAAAAAGCCCAACCACATAGAACTCTTTACACCCAGTGTCGTCATGCTGCAATGGCAAGAGATAAAGCATCGTGTTTCTGGTTTCCAAGGTTTGGGGGTTTATAGTAAGCGATTCGATCCCTTCACAATCGAGCGATAGCCCAACACCCTGATCCCTTAAATCGCATCGAAACAGGGTGCCCCCAGGCCCTAAACCCTGAGCCCCGAAATCAAATCGAGAACGAGATACCCCATAGCCCGCAAACCCAAAATCCCTAAACCCTATAAACCCTAAACCCCTAAACCCTATAAACCCTAAATCCCTAAACCCTATAAACCCTAAACCCCTAAACCCTATAAACCCTAAATCCCTAAACCCTATAAACCCTAAACCCCTAAACCCTATAAACCCTAAATCCCTAAACCCTATAAACCCCAAACCCCTAAACCTTATAAACTAAACATCTAAACCCTAAACCGCTACGTGGAGTGGTTTTTGAGCCCTCAGCCTTCAACATATGGAGGTATCCGCAAAATAGGAGACCTTTTTAGGAACCCTTATAGTAGCCTTGTAGCAACCTAAAGGAACCCTTGTAGGACCCTTATAGTAACCCTCTAAAGGAACCCTAAGGTACCACTAATGTTCGGAAACTCACATATGGGTAGTTGTCAAAATTAGGGTCCTTTTTTGGGTATCCTGAATAGTACGTGCCGTATTATATATCAGCTAATGACCCAAAAAAGGGACCCTATTTTTGACAACTACCCATATGGTGAGAGCAGGATGCCAAGACCTATGCGCAGACGCCTCGAGACAAGTTTTACGCCTTCTCAGCCCACCCGTGCGGCACCCGGAGGAGGGTTTAGGGGTTTAGGGGTTTAGGGGTTTTAGGGTTTTAGGGTTTTAAGGTTTTAGGGTTAGGGGTTTTAGGGTTTTAGGGTTTTAGGATTAAGGGTTTAGGTGTAGGGGTCTTAGGGTTTGCTCCAAATTAGAAACCTCTGAGCTGTAGAAGCCCTAGAAGCGACTTCGGTTTAGGGGGTATGGCGCAGACCTTTGACACCCAGACCTTCCAAAATCCCTTAATTAAGGAATATGCCTTAATAAATTATAATAGGCTCCCAAAATTTAAGGTATACTCCTTCATTAAGGGATTTTGGAAGGTCTGAGCAGTTTGCAGTTCCTCGCATCGGTGCTTTTAAGGGGTGGGTACCCATAGGCTCCATAGTAGTTCCTTTTTGGGGCTCATATTTAGGATCCTATAAGGTAAACCCAAAAAGGAACTACTATGGAGCCTATGGGTATAGACTCCCAACATCCTCGTCTGAACCCCTCAACCCCTAAGCTCAAAATTTGGGCCCGGCCGTCCTCGGGTAGGCCCTTTACCCCGTGCAGGCAGAAACTTAAACCCGAAACCCTAAACCCCAAACCGGAAGCCTCGACCCTGTACCTTCTACCCATAGGCTCCATAGTAGTTCCTTTTCGGCACTACCTTATAGGGTTCTAAATATGAGCCCCCAAAAAGGAACTACTTTGGAGCCTCTACGTAATTCGAAAGCCCCGAAACTCAAGAGCCTGCAGGCCTTGAAGAGCAAAATAACCAAAACGCCTTTCGCAGGACGTTGTCAGTCAGAAGGTCCATAACCGATGCCTGCCGCACATGCCTAGGCCCTAAGCCCTAAAGCCCTTACAAGCCCTGAACCCTAAACTCTAAACCCAAGTTCCGAAACTCCCGCCAGTAGGATGCTTCACCCCTAGACCGCTAACCCCAGCTTAGGGTTTAGGCTTTGGGGGTTCGGGGTTTAGGGTTTAGAATGTTGGGTTTGGGGTTTAGGGTTTAGGCTTTGGAGTTAAGGGTTCAGGGTTTAGCCTTTGGGCTTTGAAATGGGGGTTCAGGGTTTAGCTCCCCAACCCCTCAACCTCCCACCTCAACCAAACTGTCTTCTGGTACAAGGAGCCATGAGCCTATACCAATTAGTGATGATATTCCTTAGAGTTCCGAACATAGACTTTCGTTCGCTTTTGATAGGAAAGAAAATTAGAATTACAGGTATTTGTGTGATGGAGGCCTTAAATCCAATATACCCTCAAACTTCACCTTGAACCTGAATTCCCAACCTTCCAAACCTAGATAACCTAGACCCTAACTCTCAACCCTAGACCCTAGACCCTAGCCTAAACCCATCCCAAGGCGTCCAGACGTTTAGACTCTAACCTTCAACCCTGAAGCTCCGAAACCAAGCCGCACACCGAATAGTGGATTATGAGCCAGTAGAATCACAAAAATCCTTGAGGCTGCAAGTTGTTGGATCCACATGTAAGAGCTTTAACCTTACAAAACCTGAAGCTCATACATAAAATCCGATATGACTATGCTGTAACCCTGTAAAACCCAAAGAACCAATGCTTCACTGAAGCGCCCAGCAAGGTCCAAGAACATGCACAACCTATAACCCTGAGGGTTTTGGGTTTAGGGTATAGCCCACGGTTGAGGGAAGCCCTAAACCTTACATCTCCAAGAACACGGACAATCTGACGCTTGCTTAAACCCTAACGCCTAAACCCTGGATGAAGCATCCAGCAAGGTCCAAGAACACGGACAATCTGACTCCAGACAAAGTCTTTGGTCAGAGCTCCGACCCGATGGTGGACTTCCAGCTGCCTGGCTTGCAGCCTTGGCGGTTTAGGCTTTGGAGATTTAGGATGGACAAACCGGGCGGTTTAGGACTTCAAGGGACTATGCGTCTAGGGCTTAGTTTAGGGCTTGAGCCTGAGCAGGTTTCAGAGGTTCATATTAATCGTGGAAATGTTTCGTGTTTTCACGGGATGGCGCCGTATGACAGGCAGCTGCGACCAATTCCTCCAAACGCATGCTATATCTATAGGGGACAAAAGCAGTCCGTGAAGCGCACACATGCTATCACCGACGACAGACGCCTTGAAGCAATTGCGAGGGCCGGCGGAGGACGACTCGGACGTGGTTGAGGTAATGGACACGGCGCACCCAGTGGTACCACATTCACCGGAAGTACCAGCGAATGAACCGGCAGCAGGGGTTCAATGGGCACGGCTTAGGATTTGGGGTTCAGAGTTCTGAGTTCTGGGTTTTTGGCTCCTCACACACCCTGAAACATCCTGAAACCACAGCCCTCCGACACTAGATCCTGAACCGCAAACCCTGTTTCCTCACCCCAACCCTAAAGTAGCCATGGTACCATAGCACCCTTTCAGGAACCCTCCCTGTGTCAAGGAGCCCAGATGTGAGCCTAAACCCTAAACCCTAAAGCCCAGCAGGACCTCCCAAGGCCCTTTCATAAAGGCCTTATGGTCCTTAATAGTGGGTATTTGGGTATAGTAGAGGGTAGTTGGCGTGTCTAGGCAAGCCCCCAATCCTAGCCAAAGCTAGCCAAAGATCCAAGACGCGTACTTATCATTAGTGCACCATATGAAGGCTCCTCAGTAGTGCCCTTTTGCCCTGTTCCCTTTGAGGGTGATTGTACGCGGAACTTCGATTTCCTTGCGGATCGATTGTGGAGTTAAGCTAGAAACCCCCAAATCCCAAACCCTCAACGCCCTAAACCTCGTCTACGATCCTCCATTTGCATCAGCAGCAAGGAGACACATGATGCTCCAGGGTTTAGATTTCTGATGTTTAAGGCACGGAGTTGCGGCTTTAGGGGTTCAGGGTTTAGGGTTTGTGGAGTACTATAGGGGCCTTAATGCTTACCTATACTCTGCTGGGGGTTCCTTATTGATTATAACTATCGTATAATATTCCCCAGGCCCTTATGCTACTTCAACCTCAAAAGAAATGTAAAAGCCTGAGCTAGTCCCAACGCAATATATCCATTGGGGTTCCCATCCTTGTCAATTTGCAGCTTTGGATACCCGGAAAGGCCCAAAAGTCTTGCAAGAAGGAGTACTGGGACGCGTTTTAGATCTGTTCGTAAAGTTAGCCTTCTCAAGCCTAAACCCTCGAACTTGACACCGGAGAGTAGACGCCCTCGGCTTAAAAAGGCTATAGGCTGTGGTGCAGATTCAGGGTTCAGGATGTCTATATAACGGCTTTGGGGACCAAGACGCTGAATCTAGGGTTTTTGGGGTTTAGGGTTTGGGCGTTTGGGCTTTGGGGTTTATATATTGGGTTACCTTAACCCTGTACAACCTATGTTTTTAGGGTTCCGTTTTGATGATTTCCTTACATAAGTCCGTAAAAGGTAGGTTCTTCCGGGTTAAGGTCCGGCAGGGTTTAGGGTTGAGGCTTGTGGGGTTCGTGGTGGTGAGTTTGGGGTAGGATTCAAGGTTCTGCGGGTTTAGGGTTTAGGGATTTAGGATTCACGGTTCTGCGGAGACGAGGTTGGGATGGTTCAACAACAGCAACTACTTCCCATCGTTCGTGGAAGAGCTGATGGAGAATTACAGGCCGTGATGTTGTGGCTTTGGAATTCAAGCCCGAAGGTAGCATATGCAGATCGAGCAAGTTCCCTTCCTGCAATGTAACTGATAGTGGGCCATCGTGCATTCTCCCAAGGGGACCACGTTGCGGAATTGTTTCTTTTGATAAGCTGGTTGAGCTTCAGGCTTGGAAATGAGCTTAGAATGCTCAGAGGGTAGCCTGTCGGCTTGAAGATTCTGCTGTTGCGGACTTTCCAGTAAATCCAAGACGTCATGAAGCATCATGCCTTTTACTATGGGTCCATGGAGGGACTGTAGCTCAACTCGGTGCCCCCACGCCGAAACATCCTCAAATGCTAACGCCCTGGCCTCCAAAACAGCTGCAGTCGCAGTTCCCTAGTTTTCTACAGCCCTGAAGCCTTAGGAATCCCGAACGCTCCAGCCGTCAAGACACACAACTCTAGACAGACATTACAAGTATTTACCCTCGAACACTGATGAACATATCCGCGAAGCCACTGAGTTTCTAATACCCGAATTCTTAACAGAGTGTTAAACAACTGAAGCCCTCGTGCCCGAAAGCTCCACAGCCCTAAACTTTGAACCGCTGACGCAGTTCCATCTCAACAACCCTAAAGCCCGATGTCCTTAGCCCTATAACCACCACGCCTGAACCCTGCAACAGCGAAAAGCCTCTAACCGTCAAAGCTGTAGTTTTCCAAACTCTAAACTGAACCCTGAGAGCCTAAGAACTACACCCCCAAGCCCTAGACCACGATCGCACGCCTTATGCTAAACCTTACCTGTCACCTCTAATGCCGCAGTTCCCCGGTACCCTGAACCCTGGACCCCACCTGAAACATCCTGAAACCTTAAATCCTCTCCAAGCCGCAGTTCGCTGGTTCTCAACAGCATCAGCACGGACTTCGTGGGCATGAGTGGGTCATTCGAGCTAACGAAGCTCAGCACGAAGGGAGTTTTAGGGCCTAGGGTTTAGGTGCCTAAACCCTAAACCCTAAACCGTGGGTTTAGGGTTTATATAGGTGCCTTTATGAAGCCCTACATCGGTCCATAGGGTGTAGGGTTTAGCGTGTAGGGATAATTGCCAACAGTGTTTTGCTGTTTCTTATGCTAGTTCCAGTACAAAATCGCAGAAAAACCTATTGGAATCACTAAGGGCCTCTTTTGAGCTGCCCGTAGGAAACCCTAGATCGGTCGTGGGGTTTAGCGTATACCTAGAGGCTCCATAGTAGTTCCTTTTTGGGGTTCATATCCCTAAGCATCCGAAGACCTCAAATATGACCAAAGTGCTGGTTTGGTAAGCACAACAACGCAAGGCCTTGTTTTTTGTGGTTCCGGACGGAGCATGTGTGTGATGTATGAAAGTCCTAGGATTTCATATACTTTAGCCTATGGCATGCTTTCCTCTAATTACACATGCATGGTAAGATGCCATTTATAGCGAGCTTGCTTGACTTCATTGATTTTTTGAAAAAAATATTAAATTCCGACACGTTGGTTGAATTGAGAAAACATTGATTTATAGATTCTTGCACGGGTTTTGCTATGTGTATCAGATATGTATATAATGTATATATATATATATATATATATATATATATATGTATATATATAGGGATTTGTCCGACACAGAAGCCACCAAGCAGCATCAACAACGAAAACAAATATGTATACATATATATAAATATATATTTTTATATTTACTTTATATATATATATACATATGTATCATTCTACATATATATACATATATACATATATATATATATATGTATAAATAGATACCGATTTTTAGAGATATATATATATATATATATATATCGAATCCTTGCATTAATGCACAGGCTTGGAAGTCTCCAACCACCCGCCGCTTCGCCGCCCAGGAGCATGCAGGCATACATGTACAATTAGGAAGACCATGATCCTAGATATATATAGTGCAGTCACGATTATTCAAGGAATATGTTTTTCAAATTAGGAACTGGCCAGAATTCCCCAGATGTCTCGCACTCCAGACTGCACCGAGGCCCGTATCAAACAAACACGTGTGCATACAGACGACGTAGACTGCATGCATAGCCATATATATATGACAGAAGCCTGAGCTCCCAATAATTCGTAATTCATGGTCGGTGCCCGCCAGCTGCGGCCTTCCTTTTGCCGAGGCCGGAAGCAGTGGATGGGATGAGGTTTCAGTGTTATAATATGTTTCAGCGATTTCAGGGGAGTTGTGTCTTCGGGGAAATATATTTTGTATATATATATATATATGTATATATATATATATATCGAATACATGGAGATGTTAATGTAGTTTTATTGATCTGGGCTTTGGCATAATGCGGGTTTCCGGTGCTGAGTGTGGAGCAGACATGTGTGCTTCTGCAGTTACAAGCATGGGCTCAGACCGCTGGGTCATGTACATGTTTAGGTTGCCTAGATTATATATATTTGTTAGTGCACAGGCATGGTCCTAGAATATGTACAACAATATATATACGGAGACTTGTAGACAGACAAGTCTCCGTTTGTCTGAGCCCTGCTTGTCGAGATCTTCCCTTCGGATCCTTGGCCGGAGCAGCTGGAAAATTAAATAGACATATATGTTATGTCACATAGTTGAATACGTATATTATATATATATATATATACATACATACACATACACTAGCGAGATATATACTATACGTGTGTGTAGCTTATGTATACCTATATATATATATATATATATATATATATATATATATTATATACAGATTCCAAGCTGAAGCCGGCAGGGGACGGATCCGTCGAGATCTCTAATTAAGTAGATATATACGACTACTACCATATATATATATATATATGATATACATACGATACCAGGATATCTACATACATCAGCTCATGCATCATGAGCCTTAATTTATAGGCATAGCTCTAGATCTAAAGCTGCATTTTGCAGCACTTCGCCATGGCCGATCCCGCGAATGCTGGCGATGAGCAGCGGCGAGCACCTGGGTCTGGTGTCACCCTGCTGCGGGGTCGCTGGGTGCTGTGCTTCGTCCCGGAGGTGGAGATGATGAATGTCCGCGGGTACAACCACGTCGGTGTCGACAGGTACCCCGGGCTTCCGTTTATGCCATGGCCTCCGGAGTTTCCGCCTTTTTTGGAGCCGCCTGGGTCAGTGGTGCGACCGGGCGACTTGTTGGTACCCATGGCTGCACAGTAAAGCCTTTATATACATACATATATATAAGCATATATATATATACATTATCTTTCTGAATATATATATATATATATATATATATGTATATATATATGAAGATACATGTCAAGTTTTGCAGAGAACTGTTTACAGTTGATATTCGCTGCCTAGAATATATATATATATATATATTTTTTTTTGGTTTATGTATTTAGATATATATGTATTTAGATATATATGTATTTAGATATATATGTATGTCTTTATATACATATATACCAGGCTCAGCCCGGGAACCTCGGTGCTCAGCCTGGGGTCTGGCCTGGCGAACGTGCTGCCGTAGCTGTGGCGGCAGCAGTAATTCTTGGTTTTTGTTAATATCTAATCGAATTCATATGCTGGGACTTATCTTGAATCAATCGGAGGATGGACCTGCCACGACTGCCGCCCCTGAAGCTTCTCATGAAGCTGAAAGGCTTTCTGCGGTAACTGTGGCAGCACTACACAACAAATACATATGTTAACTATATGTGTATACATATATGTATATATACATATATTTTTTCCTCATTATATGTCTATAGATTATACGGTATCTCATAGTTAAATTGCACACTATATATGTATATATGTTCCTATATATATATATATATCCAGGTCGATGCAGGAGCAGCCCAAGCACCTCCGCCTTCTCCCGTGGTGCATGCTGGGGCGAGTTTAGGATCTGAAGGAGCTGCTGCAGTAACTCTGGCAGCAAATAATAAGCTCGGCTGGCCTTTTTGTTGTTATATATACAGTACCACGTATGTTTTTGCTGAGCTCTTTTATATTTATGCAGGCCCCACGAGCAGCACCACCGCCTGCGGCTCCCAATGCACCTGGACCACCGCCTGCGGCTCCCAATGCACCTGGACCACCGCCTGCGGGTCCCAATGCACCTGGTCAAGATACTAAGGCAGTCTTAATTCACGAATTGATTTATGCACATCTGTCTACCCCTATATATTAATATATTTCGATATATTAATATAATATATAATGTATATATATATATATATATGTGTGTATAGATATATATATATATATATATATATTATGCATCATAAATGTCATGGTTGCTAGCGATTCTTCGGCAAGAGAACCACATATATACGGATGTGTTCGTGTGTATAATGTGTATAATATAGACACGATGAGCGAGCAGAGGTCACACCGGACCTGGCGACGACCCCGAAGGCTGCAGCTGCCGCTTCGCAAACAATATAGTTTACTCGCTACTGACTGATCTATAGAGCTTCTATATATATATATATACATATTTACATGTACATATGTATTTTTTTTAATTTTTGTAGTATACAAATTGAGCGAACAGAGGTCGCAGCGGACCTGGCGAAGAATGCCCCGAAGGCTGCAGCTGCCGCTTCGCAAACAATATAGTTTACTCGCTACTGACTGATCTAAAGAGCTTCTATATATATATATATATATATATATACATACTTACATGTACATATGTATGTTTTTTTACTTTTGTAGTATACAAATGAGCGAACAGAGGTCGCACCGGACCTGCCGAAGAATGCCCCGAAGGCTGCAGCTGCCGCTTCGCAAACAAATATATATATAGTTTACTCGCTACTGACTGAGATATATAGAGCTTCTATATATATATATATATTTACATGTACATATGCATGTTTTTTTTGCTTTTGTAGTATACAACAAGAGGACAGAGAATAGGTCCATAGAATGACTCGGGCTGAGGGTGATGACGTCAGAGCTTCCGGACTGCCAGAAGCGATCCCTGCGAAGACAGAGGCAGTACCCGCACAAAGTTTGGAAGTGTATATGGTATATAGCGATGCATGACTTAAATCAGTTTGGCTAAACACGGCTGCACAGGAGCCGACAGCTGCAGCTCCGCCCGAGCCTTCGGAGCCGGCACCTCCTGGGCTTCCGGTGCCGCCACCACCGCCTGAGGAGCCTCAGGATGATGCAATGGCTCCAGTGACTCTGGCAGCAACAGTATTAGATATTTGTTAGTGCGGTTGTAATATAGTGATCAAGATGTGTGTATACGTATATGTATATACAAGTAGCTATATATGTATATGTTGAATAGACATGTATATATATATATATATACACCACACATTACAAATTGATATATGTATATTTACATACATATATGTGTATGTATCTAGGCATATATATATGTATAATACGTGTATATAGCATGTTGGGATCGAGGCCGTTCCCGGCAACATGACCCCGGAGAAGAAGGATGCGGCAGCTCCTCCAGCAGCTGTGGCAGCAGGAAGACATGTACATCTGATATAGTTATGAAATAAAGAACAGCTACCGAAACGGGCGAAAGGTGACTCCACCTCGACGGGGCTCTGCAGCTGCTGCCACTGGTTCGAGACCTCGTGGCTCCCGGTCGCCAGCAGCTTGGACTGAATATATTGTGTAACTTACTATATACCTGTATCTGTAAATCTATATATATATATATATATGTATATATACACATATATATATATATGTATCTGTATATATATATATATATATACATATACACATATAATATATTATTGTAATACTTGTTATATAGTACATTTGCTCTGCAGGGGCTCGACGAAGAGCTCGAGGAGGAGGAGGTCTCCTGGAACCCTTCGGATGTCGAGGAGGCGGACAAGAGGGGGGCCAAGAGGAACGTGCAGGACATCTGGTTTCGTCCGGATGGGCAGGCTCCACAGAAGAAGGCCGCGAAGAGGGAGACTGGGGCAAGGGCGAAGAGCAAGTCGAGGCCACAGCCACGTGTGCCGAAGGTGCCGAAGGCGAAGAACGTGGTGACGAAGCCAATGCCAAAGAGGCCGGTTCCGCCCGCCTACCCGCCACCGAAGGCTGCTGGACCGAAGGCTGCTGGAGCCAAGGCTGCTGGAGCCAAGGCTGCTGGACCCAAGGCTGCAGTGGAGGTTCCGCCGCCGAAGGCTTTGTTTTCCCTCTCGAGATGGAGGCCAAAAGGCAAGGTGGTGATTGGCCAGGATGGCTCTGGCTATATCGCCGGCGAGAGGTGAACCCGGGCGGCAGGGGCAGAGAAAAAGAGCGAGGGTCCTTGATCATGTAGAGGTGTGTATATATATATATATATATAAATATATATCATACATACATATACATACATACATACATGCAATGTACCTGAAAGTGTGAAGGATGCCTTGTATCTATATTTGGATACATATATACATTATGTATCTTTATATATGTATGTTGGATTGAGCTATATATATATATATATATATATTTTATTTATACGAATATGCACAATGGTAGGCCGAAGCCATGAACCCAATCCGCCCTTACAACTCCTACCCGAAAGTTTTTGCCAGAACCCATGCAACAACCGCTCCTGACTTAACCTC